>CM035412.1:143814837-144107337 GCA_020310875.1 Ceratopteris richardii
ATAATCATGTGTTGTAATAGATATATATCATTGATCATCTCTATCTACTTCTCTCCTATGACTACTCAAAACAATGAACTTTGCTTGATCATATCCTAGCAATTTCTCAACCATTTTGCATGAACTATATCCTTTTGGAACCAGCTTGAAGTCTATATTACGCTATCAATATTTCAAGGTATTTGCTTCATCTGTTTGGGAGAAATCGCCATCGAACTGCTCACTGGTCATCTATTGTTTAGTCCCTAAAATATCGGGGGTAAGCTTTGGATTGCTAAATTGATTTCTCAGATCATAATCTATTATTTTAGATGATTCCACTTGTAATCACTAGATATCTAAGATAATTAAATATCCTCAAAAGGAATTTAATCAATTACAACTGTACTGTGAGCACTAAGCAAAAGAACCAGCAAATGTCTATACCAAAATAGTAAGTTTTGTGATACTTACAACATATGAAGTAGTGTGTTTTGACTAAATTCTTTCAATCATCTTGTAACATAATCCTAGTAGGAGATGGTTGAACCACGCTCTAAGAGAGAGGATTAGGAAGTAATCCTCAACCATGGCTTTTGGGGCAAGTGGTTAGCCCATCACATTCCTAACCAAGAGGTTGTGAGTCAATTCCTTACACATCTACTCCAAAGTACATATGTTGGAAGCAGTCAGAGGCACAGACGCCACGGAAGCATGTGAAGACGAAGCAGGGAGCCAGGCGGATCAATCTTTTAAACAAATACAGGTCTTATTAATTTTCCAAAACATTCAACAGTGATTATTATCACTAATTGTAACATATGTATCATAAGAAAACCCCATTTTGTAATCCATAGCTCCATTTTGTGCAAGCCGAGGAGTCCTCGAGCTTGAGGAGCTTAGGTAGAATGCTCGTACCGAATTTCGTTATTTTTAGACATCGTTTACCCTTCCAATTAGCCTCTAGGACCTATTTTTTAACTAGGCCGGCCACTAGATGTGAAACCGGTCAAAACTAGTCTAGAAACTATAAAAAGAGCGAGAGAGCTCATTTTTGAGGTTGGTTCATTGTAGCTTGTTGGAGCAAAGAAGAGAGTAGAGCTAGTTTGAGCTTGTAAGAGTATTCTTGAGTAATAGAGCTAATTTCCCACCTTCCATTGTGTCTTGCTTGTCTCTTCATTGTGTGTGTGTATGTGTGTGTGCATCTTTGTGCTTCTCACCTTCACTCTCACATCATCTCACGTTCACGATCTTCATATCACTCCTACCTCTCCCTCGGATTGACATTAAGGAGGTGAAGCTTCTTAACGTGGTTCTCACCATTGTGCTAGAGCAACACCAAATTTGGCGCCGTTGCCGGGGATCGAGTCTAGGACGAATGTGTGACGGTAAGAGTATAGCAAGAAGAGGCGTTGGAAGGTAAAAATTTCAGTTTTTGTTGTTGTTTTTACTTAGTTTTTAGTGTTTTTCACCTCCCCCACACTCCATCTTCATCATCGCATCATCATCTCCATCTCCAAAAAAATCAGAAAATTCACCATATCCACCCATCCACCTCATTTTCCCTCATTTGTGCGTGCGAGAGAGCGAGAGAGAGTTTTTGCGCTTGTATGCACTTGTGTTTTCTTGAGTTTTCTTGCAGGTACAGAGCTTCAGAGCATCAGGAAAGCTTCCAAAAGGTAAAAATTTCAGTTTCTATCAGAAATTTCCGACTGTGTCAGACCATCGCGATGGTCCGCCAAGTTCGGAATTTGGAGAAGGCGACCACACCAGCGTGAAGAGCACACCTGCGCCACTAGGAATCCATACTCGCATCCCAAAAATTTGTCATTTGGTGAACCATCGCGATTGGCTCGGACCATCGCGATTGTGTCGCACCATCGCGATAGGCTCACGCCATCGCGACGGCTCGGCCGGACCATCGCGACGGTTCGCTTTTTCGGACCATCGCGACGGTTCACTTGAGCCATCGCGACGGTCCACTTGGCCCATCGCGACGGTTCATTTGACCCCGGACCATCGCGATTGGCCTATGCCATCGCCACGATAGTGCCACGTGTCACGTTAGACCATCGCGACGGTTCAACTTTTGGACCATCGCGACAGCCCAAAATCGGACCATCGCGATTGGCTCAAGCCATCGCATCGCGGACCATCGCGACGGCTCACTTCGGACCATCGCGATTGTCCACCGTTGACCGTTGACCGCGCCATCGCGATTGTCCGCCCGATCACGCCATCGCGACGGTTCATTTTTTGGACCATCGCGACGGTTCGACCTCACGCCATCGCGATTGTTCACTTCGAGCCATCGCGACGGTTCGCCTTTTCGGGCCATCGCGATTGTCCAAATCCCACGCCATCGCGACGGTTCGCTTGGACCATCGCGACGGTCCCAGACCATCGCGATTGCCCACCCCCATCGCAAATTTTGGACTTCAATTTTTGACCAATTTTGGGGGTATTTTTGGAAAATTTTTGGACCATTAGACTCATAGGAGACCCCTTAGCTCATGTTTGAAGGAAAATTGGATTGTCAATTTTTACCCCCCAGGACCTGAACGCGCGTAACTTTCTCATCCGAAGTCCGTTTTTTGAGCTTAATAGCTCGTTAGAAAGCTCGTGACGAGTACTACGTGACCTCAACTGTTTTTTTCATAAAGTATACGTCTATTTTTGGATAGGCTAATTTGAGGTTCACCTAGTTTGGGGCTAGGAAGTCAGGGGGCAAGTATTAAAAAGTTGGGCAAAAAGAGAAGGGACTTAAACGGTGAATATACTCAAGTGTGTGATCAACTTGTGAATTGGTCTAATATTGGAATTTTCCAGGTCTAGCAAGGGCAATCAAAGGCAAGCGAGCAAGGCAGTGAAGACAGCAGAGCTTAGGAAGCACGGCTTCTTGGGCAACAGTACATCAGAGCAATCAGAAAAGCCGACTCGAGGTTGGAAGATTACTCAACCCCCTCAGTCAATTCTTAGCTTAGGCTAAACGGTAGTTGTGGATTAACGACGATAGGAACGCCTCAAGTTTAAGATACTTAATTATTTCAAGTCTAAGACTCAAAGTAAAGGCGTGTGTGACGAAAACCTAAAGAAAAGAACATAAGTCTGACGGAACGAAAACTCAAAATCATCACGAAAGTCGAATTCCTGACGCATAAATTAAGACAAGAATCCAAAGAAAAATTAAAAGGAACCAAGAATTAATCACAAAGAACCATTGACGATCTAAGTGTGTAATTGAGCGTGCAAGGAAGAAAATTAATGAACCTTAGATCGGGCAAACATATAGGTAAGTCGGACAGAAGAAGCCTTAGATCATCAGAGGCTAGTGTAAGAACCACTGCACGATCTTGGGCTCAGCAATTGAATAATAGTTATCCCTACGAGAGCTCAGAAACTAGCGAATCAGAAATGGCATTCAGCACAGACAGACCAGCAGGAGGATCTCATGTAGCATACTTAGAAAAACCAGAAGGACCCTATAGAACGCAGTTAGTGTTTCTCCGAACCAACCGATTAGGTGCTCGCATCTATGAGGATGGTTTGCAGAGGCAAGTGGTGCAACTGCACAACCCTGATCAACCCATTGGATTGGAAAGACCAGTGGTGAAATTTGAGAGAGACGCTTACATAGACAAAGAAGGAACCATGTACGTCCTGAGTACGCAGCCAAACGATACTAATGAGTTTGGCACAATCCAATTAGAGACAGAAGGGAAACTTCAAGGAAAAGAACCGTTAGAAGAACCTAGAACACCGAAAGGGAAATCCGTATTAACAAGAGTAATCATCCCAGAGTGGATCCCTCAAGATAACAGGAGCACAGAGTTGTTCGTAAATAAAGAGACAGATGAAGCCTTTTGGAGGTACAGAAAGGAAAACCCTGGTGAGATAGGCATCATTACAATCTATGAATTCAAGGACCCAGATACACCCGGAAAGGTTGTATACCTAGATGAGACTTCAGAAAGAGTCTTTGTGGTGCCTGAGCGCGCTAAAAACACATACACATGGAGAGGTGAATTGATATTCCCTCCATCCAGAACGAATATGAATGCAAATCAACAAGGGGCAGGAACATCCTCAGCCCATGGAAATCAAAGAGAAGCAAATCATGAGAGACCGGAAGTAAGCTTCAATCACCCCATAGGGAGAGATAGAACAACCACGAACACTAATAGGACGGATAGACAAAGAGAACATGGAATACCAGGTGGTAGAGATGATTTTCCTCTACCTAGACCACGTGAACACGCAAGAGTATTGAGGCCCACGCAATTAGTAAAATCAATGAAGAATTACTTTGATGGGACAGGAGATCCCTATGACCATGTCGCAGAATTCAAGCAAGTGTTAAGAGCAGAACAAGTCGAGGACATGTTCACGCAATACAACGCATTTGGACTAACGTTAAAGAATACCGCTTTAACTTGGTTCCAACCTTTGCAACAAAGGCAATTTAGAGACATCCATCACTTTTTAGAGTCATTCATTACTGAATTCTCTAAAAGTGGGGTTAGACATGACACGTCTTCGTTGATTCATAGTTTTAAGCAAACCCCTCAGGAAACAGTAAGACTGGCAGGACGTAGATTCAGACAATATGTTGAACGATGTCCAATGCAAGAGCTACCCTCACAAGCTAAGCAAGTGTCCTTGTTCCTAGATGGCTTGTTGAGTGCTAAACTACGCTCCTATGTATACCTAAAAGAACCCAGAACGCTAGAGGAATGTGTAAGAATATGTATAGACATTGAGGATAACCTAGGAGAGGAATTAGAACTCTCAAAGGTCTATAAAGACTCAGATTGTTCTTCTCTAGCATCCACAAAATTGTCGAATTCAATAGAGGATCTAGCAGAAAAAGTGGCCCAAAAACTAGGAGTTTCTAGTAAACAGGTGCCCAAGCTACCTACAAATGTACGTTGTTACACTTGTGGTGGAAATCATTTGGCAAATGTGTGCCCCAGTGCACCTCAACCTCATGTCAACCCTAGTGGCCAATATTGTACAATTGAGAGAAGATACACGAATCATACGGCTCAGGACTGCCCATACAATAAACAAACTGTGAGACAGAACTACCCGCAAGCATACCAGCAGCCAGGTAGGTATCAAGGCCAATACAATGCTCAGCCTTATTACTATAGGCCTCCCCAGAACTACCCTTACCAGGCTCAACAGAGACCTCAACCCGTCTTAGCTCAGCAGCCACCCCCACCAGCGAATGTCATCTCAGTCAAATATGCGGCTGCAGAAGAGAACCTAAGTAGGGCCTTAGTGCCTTCTTCACCCCTGATCACCGAAAGTGACCCGAACTCAAACAGTTTTGACTCTACCCATGTAACTAGTCCACCCGCCTATTACACGGAGTCACCAGAGCATGTGGAGACATATCATTATGATAGTCCACCAATGGAACCTAGTTGGGAGTCAGATTATACTAATGTGATGTACGCAAACCCAAACCCACGGCCCCAATTGAGACAGCAGAGACCACAGGGCCCTAGAGGACCATGCTTTAGGTGCCAAGGAGATCACTTCATAAAGGACTGCCCACATCCCCCAATAGTAAGGCAATCACAGTACTATAGCATCCAAGGCTTTTGCGCCGATTGTGGCAAAGAACACATAATCAAAGATTGTCCTAAGAACCCAGTTAACACTTCAAATGTGACATCGATCAACGTGATAGGTATTGTAAACAATGCAGATGGATCCAATACTACGTACGTGCCTATCCAAGCTATAACCAGAGCCCAGACACTCTTACAAAACCAACAGCTCAATCATGAGAAAATAGCCGAAACTAGTGAAGTTGCGGAATCGAGTAGTAAAAAGACGAAATCTTGGAAAGATTCCAGAGAAAGAATAAAGAGAAAATGGAGTAAAAAGATAAGTGAGTTGGAAGGAAGTCTAAGAGAATCTAGAGCCAAAATACAAGAATTGGCTTCACAAGAATCAAACCAAGAAATCCCAGCTCAGAAATCAGGATCAGTTTTAGCGGAACCCATACCGGAAGACCTAGACATGATGTTTCGTGCATATCAGGCTAGAATAAAAGAGGGACCTCAAGTCACGGAAATGAGTAAAAACTACCCTCGAGCTGATCTAGAAATTGAGAGAACTAAACTTTGCATGAAGATGGTAGAGTTAGCACAAGCCTTGTTCGAAGCCTCTAGATATCTTAATTGGAATAACATGGCAAAACCAGAACTACACTTTCAAGGACTAATGGAGAGGCTAGAACATTTGATAGAAAGCAAAGAGAGAGAGGATCAGCATAGGAACCCTACTGTCCCAGAGACACAGGAAAGGAATGCACCATCCCTGTCTCAAGTACCCAATACAGAGAGTCAAGATAACCTATCCTCCATACATAAGTACTCACATGAATTTTTAAGAGAAATCCAAGAAGAGAAATGGAGAAAAGAACAAGGAACTCATCCTCCTATTCAAGAAATAGACGACTTGCAGGAACAATTTCCCCAAGACATCCCCTCTATATATGGTGAGGTAGAGGTGGAACAACTGAGTGAACCCACAGGATTTGAATCTAGTTCTTTACAAGAATTACCTCAGTTCACAGGACCTTGGGAAGCAAAGTCCGTTAGTATGAGAGCACCCACGATAATAGTGAGGAATGAAGAATCAGTGATCCCTAGGAACACGGAAGTGATCAAGAACACTAAAGTACAGTGTAATCTCACTCTGGAGGAATTGTTAAAGGTAAAACCAGAATTGTGGAAGCACGTAGCAAATCAATTCCCTGAGCTAGCCACCACGCCCTCTCAGAGAGGATCACATAAGAAGGTACCAGAGATACCCGTGGAAAAGATTGGAGACGTAAGCGAAGGAGAGGAAGGTAACACATATCTTCCAATAACCCATCAGGGCTACACCACGAAAGCCATCTTAGATTCAGGAGCCGGAGTAGCCATCGCTACCACCGCTTTATGGAAACGTTGGGGTAAGCCAGCACTCAGACCCACCAGGATGAAACTACAAATGGCTGATGGACACATAGAGAAACCATTAGGCTTACTAGAAGGCATATCTCTCACCACTTGTGGTGTAGAATTTGAGCATACTTTCGCCATTTGTGACTTTGCCAAAAATCATGCGTATGAAATGATATTGGGACGACCATTCATGCGTCAGTTGCAAATTGTACAAGATTGGGGAACTAATTCTTTGTACTTGCAACACTTAGGAGTAACTACCAAAGTCAATCTTAAAGACTATTCACATAGAGATGTACCCCCAATACAATGGAATACCATCCATAAGACACCAGTAGAGACGGAATCCGTGCACTCATTAGAATCAGATCCTTCTTGGTTGCATGAGGACACCCATTTATGGATGTGTAAAGTAGCCAAACAAGAGGAAGAACGATTAGAAACCAGGACCTTAGGTGCGGAACAACATCCACGAACCCTTCAAGATCCAGCATATGCACCGGTAGTATTCCCAGACGAAGAGTTCGAACCCCATGGTTGGGCGGAAATACTAGCAACTATGGATGTAGCCATCAATGAAGAACAATGGACACCCCACTGTGACGAGGATGGCTATGACATTTCAGTTTTCACGATAGAGCCAATCATGTGCGATGCAATTTTAGAAGAGTGCGAACCAAACACTGATGCATTTGAGGACGCAAGCGATTTGGATTTAGAATCAATTATCATGGACCCACCCTTTGCATCAGAGGAAGAATATTTCTACGAAGTAGAGACTCACACTCAGAGACACGAGGACATCACGAACGAGGTAAGGTTAGCCACAGAAGTGACTACTAAGAGTGAAGGCAAGAAGAGAAAGAAGAAAGAAACCATGTCGGAAAAGGAAGAATCTTTATTTGAAGTACCCGAGAATTTCAAGAAATACGAAATCGACGATAGAAGAATCATGGTACGAATGCCTAATAGAAAAGAGAAGGATGGACAAGTATATGATAACCGGGAGAAAACCAAGAAAGTCATAGTTGCCATAGAGGGAGAAGAAGAAAAATGCACCTACATAGGGCACGATTTGACGACTGAAGAAGAAGAAGAGTTAGTTGCCCTATTGCGCGAATATAGAGATGTTTTTGCTTGGAGTTACAAAGATTTGAAGGGAGTAGACCCGGATATATGTTCTCATAGAATCCCTATGACTCCAGATGCGAAACCGACAAAACAGAAACCGTACACGTACAACGATAACTACGCTGCGAAGATTAAAGAGGAGATAGATCGGTTGATAGAAGCAGGATTCATTTACGAAATTGAGCATACCGAATGGGTATCCCCCATTGTGGTTGTGCCCAAGAAGAATGGAAAATTGCGTGTGTGTATTAACCTTAAAAAAGTTAATGCCGCCACGATTAGAGATAGTTATCCTCTTCCTATCACGGAACACCTATTGGAAAGAGTAGCGGGCAAGGAAGTTTACAGCTTTCTTGATGGATTCTCAGGCTATAACCAAGTAGCCATTGCTCCAGAAGACCAACACAAGACGGCTTTTGCCACAGAATGGGGCATATTTGCATTTCGTGTAATGCCATTTGGCTTGACAAATGCACCCGCTACTTTCCAGCAACTCATGTGTCATGTTTTTAAGGAATTCTTACGCAAGAGCTTGGAAGTTTATGTCGATGACTTATGTGCACATTCAAATGTAAGGCAGACACATATTCCAGAGTTAAGACAAATATTTGACAAATGTCGAGAATATCAGGTTTGTTTGAACCCAGAAAAATGCGTTTTCATGGTCAGACAAGGCAAAATTCTAGGACACATTGTGTCAAAAAATGGAATCTCTACGGACGAGGAAAAGGTGAAGGTAATTGCAGAATTACCTAGACCAACTAATGTGAAGGAGGTACAGGCATTTATGGGCCATTGCGGTTATTATAGGAGATTCATACACATGTATGCAATCATAGCCAAGCCTCTGTACTCTCTTTTGACCAATTTTGAGTGGACAGATGAATGTGAAAATTCATTCAATGAACTCAAACGACGTTTGTGCTCAGCACCTATATTGACTACCCCAGATTGGAGTAAGCCATTTCATGTACATGTGGATGCATCCAATTACGCCATAGGATGTGTGTTAGCACAACCCACGAGTGAAGGTAACATAGATCTCCCCATAGCTTACGCTAGCAGACAATTGAACGCAGCAGAAAGAAATTACACCACGACGGAAAGAGAGGGATTAGGGATGATCTACGCAGTAAAGAAATTTAGGCACTACTTGTTGGCCAACAAATTCAAGTTCTTTACCGATCATCAAGCCCTATTATACTTAGTCAACAAACCATGTAACACCGGACGACTGATACGTTGGTTTCTATTACTCATGGAGTATGATTTTGAAGTGGTAGTCAGGAAAGGAAAGACACATCTTAGAGCTGACCACCTCTCAAGATTAACCTCAGGAGAAGCTCCTCAAGGAGTAGCGGATGATCTACCAGATGCATACTTGTTTAACCTTGAGATAGCACCAGAATGGGCTAAGCCGTTAGTCCCTATTCTGACATACGGACCCAAGAGTCCTAGGATAAAGATCAAAGAAGGAGAGATTACCAAATCTCAGAGGTACCAAATAATAGCAGGAAGCATATATAAACAAGATAATCAAAAGATTCTTGCTTGTTGTGTAGATGAATCAGAACATGCGAATTGGTTGCCATTAGCACACATAGGTGCACTAACGCAACATCATTCAAAGCATCGAACCTTACAGACTCTGCATAGGTTAGGAGTATATTGGCCTACGATGGAAGCAGATGTCTACAAGTTGTGTAAAGAATGTCAGGTGTGTTGTGAAAGACCACCCGTAGAACATGCTACACTATATCACGTGTCTCTCACGCCAGACTGGAGTGAACCATTAGTGACCTACTTGAGGACGAACACATTCCCTCAAGGAATGACCTTAGCTCGACAACGCAGTCTAGAGCAGGAAGCTCAAGACTATTCACTTATTGGCGATAATCTATACAAAAGAGGACGAGATGGATATCTAAGACAATGTGTTCATGAGAGCGATTATCTGAGAATACTAGAGACTGCACACCAAGGTGTTGCAGGAGGTCATTTTGGACCAGATAGGATAATCAAAGCCATCCTCTTTGCAGGATTATGGTGGCCCACTCTTCACATGGATGCACATACCTATGTAAAGAGATGTGACGTGTGCCAAAGAACTCAGTTTCCTACTCGCAGAGATGAAATGCCATTGAAACCCATGATGGGCGGACGTGCATTTTCTAAGTGGGGTATAGACTTTGTAGGACCCATTAACCCCCCTGCAAAAGGTACACATGCGGAATACATTATTGTTGCCACAGATTATTTAACCAAATGGGTAGAGGCAAAGGCTACAAAAAAGAATGATGCTCACACGACTGCAAAATTCTTATTTGAAAATGTCTTTACAAGATATGGATTGCCTATAGAGTTAGTGAGCGATCGAGGCACTCACTTTCTAAACCAGGTCATTGAATATTTGTTACAGGATTTTATGGTGATTCACAAGAAATCTGCACCATATCATCCTCAGGCCAATGGTCAGGCTGAAAGCACTAACAAGATACTTTGTAACGTACTGACGAAACTCGTGAACAACAAACGTTCAGATTGGGACAAACAGCTACACCACGCTGTTTGGGCATATCGAGTGGCCTACAAGACCGTACTCAATGCAACTCCCTTTCAGATGGTTTTTGGTCAGAATGCAGTGCTTCCCTTGGACTTCTTGATACCGACCCTTAAGGTTGCACAAGAACATGAGTGGACCGGCCATGAATTATCAGCGAGAATAATGGACTTGGAACGATTAGGAGAAACCAGGCTAAAGGCAGCGGCAGGAATATACGCAGCTAAGAAGCGACAGAAAGCATATTTTGATGCACATGTGAAAGATAAAGGCCTAAAAGAAGGAGATTTAGTTCTAGTATATACACTGAAACAGCACGCACGCAAGTTAGAAAAGCGAGGTTATGGACCTATGATCATTAACAGACTCTCGACTAGTGGAGCAGTGCAGTTAGCCACCTTAGAAGGAGATATAATGCCTAATTACATTAGTGGCTGCAGAGTCAGGTTATATCAAGAACCTCTTACTGAGGATATGCTAAGACGACTCACATTGGCAAAGAAGCGTAAGGAGGAAGAAAATAGAATACGAGCAGAAGCTCAGGCAGAAGCCATAGAACGCATTAAGCGCATGAAGCTAAGAAGACAAGGACTAGGAAGAGAACATTATAATCATCTGGAAACATCACCCAGATATCCCATGGCCATGTGTCAAGTAAAGCCAACCACTCATCCTAGCATAGTGGACAGGAGACCATTCATTACAGTTAGGCTAGAGCACGGTAACCATAGCCAAGAACTCAGGGCTTTAATTGACTCAGGTGCTGCTACTAGTGCGATTAGATGGTCCCACTATAAAGATTCAGGAATAGAAATGCGGCCAATAGAGGCATACCTCATAGGCCTAGGAGGCATGGAAACCCCTTGCATGGGTGAGGTGGACCTTCCTATCCTCATTAAGGATGTGACCATGACAGCGAAGCTACTAGTGTGCCATGATGACGACCTGATAGAACCCCTAATCCTTGGCCAAGATTGGCTATACGATCACTCAGTGGACCTAAATCTTAGACAAGGCTCCTTACAGATTGGAACCTTAGAGCAGAAGCGAGTGATACCGCTTGACTTCCCTAACGGCATTCCGCTTGACGGTTGTGACCCTAGACCCTATGAAACGCATGTGACGGAAGACCGGAAGATCTTTAATCCGACCATTCACGCTACGTCCACATCAACCCACTCGGGCTTGGCTATAGACAGTTGTCAGATAGAAGGACGACAGGAGATCTTCCCTGGGACTTCCTGCAAACTAGAAGAGACAGTTACCCAACAACAAGGGCAGAAGGGCACAATCAGAGGTCAGGTGGGTTGCATCAGCGGCCAAATGAGCACGACACCCTACGGTGCTCATCCTTCCAAACTTGTTGCGGCCTGGCCTAGATTAAAGTTACAAAAGGCATCATTTCCTGATGGGCAGGTCACGCAAGTGTTGGAACTCCCTTCTTTTCCAAAGCAGAGTGTCCATCCGACCTCTCAAACCCAGCAACAACAGAGTCAACCACGACAAAGGAACCCAGACCGATTGCAGTATCAGAGGAAACAACAAGGAAAGCAGTTTAGGCCTCCCAAAGGAAGCGGCACCAGACAAATATGGGTGCCAAAAGGACAAAAAGCACCAAAGAACTCCAACCAAGCAGAGATCAACAAACAAAAGGCAGAACAGAAACAGAATCGATATCCACCATCCCCTCGACCTTCTTCTACAAGTCCGAGCATCCGACAAATGTGGATAGCCAAGAAGTACCTTACCCATAGACCCACGCCCACGCAGATTTGGGTACCCAAACCATGTATCATAGCTCAACCCATATGCCATGTAATATATAAACCCCATAACTCATCTCATCCCTCGATACCACCACACCCGTTACCACCTTTTACCCCTCAGCAGAAACCCGCCACCCACTCCAAGATCTTTAGGAAATGGATACTGAAACGTGTCCAACCGTCTTCCCCTAACCCATTGTCTAACTACCCCCCGACTAACATACAACCTTGTACTCAAGTACTAACCTTTAAACCTTGTATAAATTCACACACCATCATCACACACCACTCGTAATCTCATCTCATCAAGAAATGTATGCATGATCTGAAACGTATAGGTGTCTAGAGACCTGCACTAGTGCTGCAAGAAACATTGCATCCATCACATCACAGCACTTGGCTACACGGGTTACGCATCAGTTATGGAAAGGGATTGCGGTCTCACTTTAATGGGATCATGATTAATTTCCATGCTAATGTGTTAATCTTTTGTAGCAGATCTTTCTCACTAGCGCACCAGCCACCATGCAAACCGACGAAGGAACATCAGGAGCAGGCCCCAGTGTAGCGGCTGTGCCACTCAACGTGCTACGAGCAGAATCACACCCAACTGCTCCACCGCCGGAATTTCAGGGATTTCCAGGGCCCATGCCTATCGATAACCCCCCTATGGGCTACACCGAAAAGATACACAGGAATTCTCATTGGTTTCAGGGCCTGGCAGGACCCCTCGCGGACGCAGACTTTATATTTGAATCCTCTCTGACTTTTGATGACCGCACGTGGGGAAAGTACCAGTTTTTCTCCAGAGAATTCGAAGCCCTACAAAACACCCAAGATTTAACTCATGTTTGGGCTAGAGCTGGTTTCACAGAATATTTTAGTGATCCTCTACCCAAACCAGATTTTTATAGGTGCTATTACTTGATCACTACCTTACTGGCATCAGGGAATAAGGACATCCCAGGAACCTTCATCTTGCCTACCCTAGTGGATGATCCACCTTACAAGAGATTTTATCTCTCTAAGGACCTAATCAGAGCAGCCATCAAGATTCATGGAACCCACACTCCCACAGACCGAGAGCGATTGATTCCAGAACCGATGAAACGTGGGGATGTCACGAAGTGGGAAGAGATTTCAGCCATCACACCTGAGTTGTCAAAGCCCCTAAGAATATGCATGCAACATTTTGCCTTTCCAGCTCAGGACAGATTTACCATGCCACACAAAAGAATATGGTTTGGATTATATTTTGGCATGTACGGGACCTCAAACAGTTGATTTGGCCAGCTGGATCATAGATCAGATGTACCTGGCACAGCACAGATGGGAGCGTAAAAAAGTGCTTAACGGATGTGGTGCACTCACAAGAATTGTGTATATGTGTTTGGCTTATGACTTGCCCATCGAGCGTGCACTAACAGGAGAGGAATTGAAGGCATTCAAGAGCACAGCGAAGAAAGCTAGGAAGCCCAGTAGGACACGGGCTGGTAAGCGCATGCGAGGCACCATCCCTTGCCTCCAAGTGCCAGAGTCGCCGTCACCACAACCCTCTCCCGAGCGACCACAGACAGAAGCTGAGCCCACTGTACAACCTATTCGCATACGGTTGTCCAGACCAGTAATTACGGAGGCCACCACGAGTACCGCTGCACCTCAGGCAGCTACCACCTCAGAACCCGCCACCACAACCGCAGAAGCTCCCACCACCATTGGTGCGGAAGCGTTTTCTTTCCCGATACCACATATGGAGACCGACCCCATAAACACGACATTTGATTTTGAGATGCCTGATGCATTCTCAAACGAGTTTCAGTATTCAGAAGCACCCCTGTTCTCCCAGGAATATGAACGTCCCAGCTACCCGACTACGCCGCGAGACTTGCCACAGGGACAAGCTGTGTCGGGCTCTGAAGAAGAAAGAACCGAAACAGACGACGATCAAGGCGACGATGAAGCCAGCCAGGGCTCACAAGAGGAACAGACAGAGGGCCAAGGCCAACAGACTGACACACACGGCGACACCAGCACATATGAAGATGAAACTTTCGAAGCCGCAGCGTACACATTGGCCATCAAGAAATTATATCGTACCATGGAGAAAGTCTGGGCACGCAAGAAGTTAACTGAAGAGGAGAGCCAGGCATTAATCGAACAGGAACTCATCTCAGGAGGATTCGAAGACGCCTATATCAGAGGTTTCCGAGAGTTAGTCCAATCCGTTGGCTCCCATGAAGCACTCAGATTTTTACAAAGAAAGCAACTACCACAGTTCGATCCCCGCCGAGTGCGACTACTCTCAAAACCTGGGGAGTATATTCGTGTACCAACAGGAGCCCAATCTTCAGCACAAGCCAGGGAGGCACGCCTCGCCCCCGAACGTTCAGCAACCGCAGAAACCATTCTTGTAGATTCGCCACCCCGTACCACCATTGTACATACCACTACAATCCTCGAAATAACCTCCACCCCTTCGACCCCTCTTTCACCTCATCCTTCACCAACCCATCCTGTCTCACCCGCACACCCACCTGCTTTCCCCACATCCACACCTGTACAAAGCAATATAGCCCCAACCTCTTCCTTACCCATTCATACCACCAGGCCCACACCCAGCCCTCTACATCCCTATGTTAACCCCTTCGCCCCTTCATCCTTCCCAGCGTTTCCCCCACCTCTAAGACCCCCATTCCCCTTCCTAACCCCACTAACCTTCTCACCAGTCTCACCTCCCCAACCTACCATAACCCCTGTTTCCCCGTTTCACCAAACTATTCCCACCATCCCCCCTGTAAACTACTCGACGTTTGTAAATCCCGTATTCACACCTACGCAACCACCCACAATCACACCACTTTTCACAGTCACAACATTAAACACGTCCAATGGCATGGACATATCACCACCCACCTCACCACCACCCACTCCACTCACAGCACCCTCATATTTAGGCACTTCACAATTTTCCACAATCACCACTGCATCCACAGTCCCAACCCCGCTCCCCATTCCCACTGCATCTACTATCACTGCATCCTCATTTAGCACTTCACTACTACTATCGCCCACCATCGACACAGCATTTCAACACATGTTCGCATGCATGACACAAGTCCGAGATGAGTTTGCATCACTCGGCACCAATTATCAACAACTGCAGAAAACGACGAACGATTTACAAACGCAGCTTAATTTGTTGTCAATTGAGAACGCCTCACTGAACAGCCGGTACCAAGAGTTACGAGAGGCTTATCACAAGTTAGAAATAGAAAGTGAGGAAAAAAGCAAAGAGGCCACCGCGGATTTAGATAACCTACTTAGAGCCCAGACTGTCCGCAATGCAACGCTTACTAGAAATATGGGCTTATTGCGAAGACACTTAGCCGCAGCAAAAGAAGAGAACCAGAGACTCCAAGAGCAGAACAGAGAAAACTTGGAGGCGGCTTTAGATCACCCAGAACAGCCACTAAGTCCGAGCAGATTCAAGGCAATCCCATCTGAGTCGATGCGGATGTTGCTAGACGACCATGTTAGATTGCTCGAGGACTATGACCGTATGAACGAAGAGTATCAAAAGTTAAAGGAAGATCACAAACTGCTACAACTCAGAGAACCTGCAACACAACAGGTACCAGTAGCAGCGGAATTACCAGCACCTGTGGACCCTGCACCTGAAATTTTAGAGGAACTCAATGCACTCCGGGCCCAGGTAGTGAATCTTGAATCTCGAATTGCCATCTATGAAGCACCACCACGGCCAGACTCCCCACCTGAGCTACCAGCTGAGGAAGAGACTGTCACTATCCCGGTGGAGGAGACCTTCGAAGAGGCTTATGAACCGATACCCATCCCAGGCGGACGTGTCACGGCCGAAGGCCAGATGACCTACGAATTACCTACCCCCGCGTGGATGAAGACAGTAGAAGAACTCGGAACAACACACTCGGCCAGAGTAGAGGCACAGCTACATGCCATGGCCATAATTGAAGAAAAAATTTTACAATCACCATTCTTTGCTCACATGGCCCCGCGAAGATACATATCCGGGCATGAGCTTCAGTATAAACCATACTTTATGTTAATGGCAGAATATCAATTAACCATAGAGAAAGAAACCGGCAAGAAACCTACGCATGCAACTCAATTCGAGCCAGAGGACTTGCCACCAAGGGCGCAGAGAGGTGAAATCCACCAACCAGACTGGCGCAAAGATTTACTGCAAAATTATCCAGAGATGATGAGCACGTGGGTAAAAGCGCCGCTTCACTTAAAATTTAATCCGTGCTGGGGACCAGTACCACGACGCCGCTCTTGGACTGCCTTCGCTATAAAGCTACAGAACAATACGCAGTGCCAAGACTGGCTGAACTACCCCTACTTCAAGCCACCAGTCGCGTTACCCACAGTTGGCTATATGATGGCGACGATCCGCCACTGGCTCCCTCGATTAAAACCTATGGATGATATAGCCGCGCAAATGACTGTCAAAATCTTTGACATGATGCAGATGGTCTTTAAAGTCTTCCGGCGCATCAAGGCTCCCCATGTCAACACCCCGGGCTTTGAGCATGGCAACTTGGATTTAGTCTATGATATGAGCACAACGCCATCGCTACGGGTGTGTTACGCCTGGCACTGCAGGATCAAATATCTACCGGCATGTTACAAGCAAACATTCGAAGAAATGTTCACCACCGGTTTTTGGGAGTACCATTCCGAAGTCTTCATAAGCAGGCCCACACACCTATTGCAATTATTCGCCTGTGAACGAATGGTGTACTCCACACACTATCAGCTCCCACCACCAGACGAGCCGCAACCTATCGACTGGGAGAAACTCGAGGCAGATCTAGCCCGAGGTATTCGTGTATCAGAGCACACCCTCGCTCAAGACCTCCTACAGAATTACATCCGGCAGACCTCACAACAAGGTTCTGTCAGGGACGACAGAAGCGAGAGGGAGGGGGGTGTTGGAAGCAGTCAGAGGCACAGACGCCACGGAAGCATGTGAAGACGAAGCAGGGAGCCAGGCGGATCAATCTTTTAAACAAATACAGGTCTTATTAATTTTCCAAAACATTCAACAGTGATTATTATCACTAATTGTAACATATGTATCATAAGAAAACCCCATTTTGTAATCCATAGCTCCATTTTGTGCAAGCCGAGGAGTCCTCGAGCTTGAGGAGCTTAGGTAGAATGCTCGTACCGAATTTCGTTATTTTTAGACATCGTTTACCCTTCCAATTAGCCTCTAGGACCTATTTTTTAACTAGGCCGGCCACTATATGTGAAACCGGTCAAAACTAGTCTAGAAACTATAAAAAGAGCGAGAGAGCTCATTTTTGAGGTTGGTTCATTGTAGCTTGTTGGAGCAAAGAAGAGAGTAGAGCTAGTTTGAGCTTGTAAGAGTATTCTTGAGTAATAGAGCTAATTTCCCACCTTCCATTGTGTCTTGCTTGTCTCTTCATTGTGTGTGTGTATGTGTGTGTGCATCTTTGTGCTTCTCACCTTCACTCTCACATCATCTCACGTTCACGATCTTCATATCACTCCTACCTCTCCCTCGGATTGACATTAAGGAGGTGAAGCTTCTTAACGTGGTTCTCACCATTGTGCTAGAGCAACAACATAGGTACTTTCTTGGTACCATTTGCAAGCTAAAAGGGCCTATTATCAAACTCTGAAGTGATTTAGGGCAGGTACAAAGGAGGTTTTAGCAGTACCATCTCACTTCCTTGAGGTATCCATCCATCTCTTCCAACAGTGGTATCAGAGCAAGTTGAGGTAAAATGGGAGATGGTTTCCCTTCTTTCATTGATAATTGGATAGGAATAATTATCTAGCATGTTCCTTGAGGATGAAGACCTATCTACGAGGAAGAAGTCTCTATGGATACATATCAGGAGATAAGGAGATGCCCATATTCAGAAGCAAAGGTCAACCTACAAGAGAGGAGCTAGAAAGACTCAACTCATGGTGTGCCAAAGATGCTTTAGCATGGTCATATCTACTTAGATCTATTTTTTACTTCCTCCTTCCTCACATTAGGAATTTTAAAACCTCCCAAGAGACTTGGGATACATTATCTTCACATTTTTCTTCCAATACAAGAGCTAGAAAAAATCAATTGTGGATTGAATTTACTACTCAAAGGAAGAAACCTAAGGAGAATGTTTCAAAATGTGACCAAAGTAAAGGATGTGGCTGACCAATTGGCAAGCATAGGAGAGGAGATTGAAGAAGAGCAAATAGTGATACAAATAATCAATGGCATCAAGGCAGATGATAAGTGGGAAGCTTTCACAACTGTTATGGACCTTTACATGGACATGCAAATTCTGTATCTTACCACTCTCATGGGACAACTCTTTACCCATAAATCCAAGCTCAACAAAAATGGTGAACCATCAAGAGGTAACAATTCTTCTGCCCTCTACATAGATAAAGGAAAGTCTAAGAGGAAGGGACAGAAGAGGTAAGCAAGGTAGGGGGAGACCCTTCAACTCTTCCCCATGCAATATATGTGGATTGTCTAATCATACAAAAAATGAGTGCTATAGGAACTTCAAGAACTAGAGAGGAAGAGGATTTCAAAGAGGTGGCTACTCACACTCAAGAGGAAGATTCAACCATAGTCAAGGTTACAACCATGGCTACAACAAAAATTACAACAACAATTATCAAGGAAGATACAAATCAAGAAAAGACTTCAACAATTATACAGAGGATCAAGAAGATTCTCTTCTCATTATGAACATGACTTCAAAACAAGGTATGAATGATGAGCATCTCTTCTATATTAACTCAGGATGTTCAAACCATGTAGCAGGCAATGTAGCTTTCCTTTATGATCTTGAAGAGCCCAAGGGAAATCACCAAGTGCAAACAGGTGATGACACCAAGCATTCAGTGGTCAAGGTAGGAAATGTCAAAACTTCTTATGGGAATAGAAATCTTTTGAGCAGAGTTCTTTATGTAGCTACTATCACAAAGAATTTGATGAGTGTTGGAGAGATATTGGAAAAGGGTTTGCAGGTTAGGTTCAATAAATATGGAGCTTTTGTGGAGGACCCCCAACATTGATTCAAGAGAATTGCAAAGGGAGAAAAAATAGGTAGATTATTTACATTTGAGCTTGAGGACACTAGAAACATTGCACTTTACAATTATAAAGATCAAACTTTGTCAGAGTTAGAGATTTGGCATAAAAGATTAGGGCACATTGGTGAGAGAACTTTGAAGTAGATATGTAGGGATCAATGTGTTCTTGGGATACGTAATGTATCCAAGAAAGATATGATCTATAAATGTGGTGCATGTCAGTTTGGAAAATCACACATGTTACCCTTTACAAAGAAAGGCTATATGCATGAGGATTACTTGGAACTTGTCCACACAGATGTGTGGGGACCAAGCAAGGACCCTTCAATTTCAGGCTCAAGGTACTATGTGTCATTCATTGATGATTTTAGTAGGTGGACTATCTTGTATTTCATGAAACATAAAGATGAAGTGTTCAATTGCTTCAAGAAGTATCTTGCCCTTGTGGAAAATCAAACAGGGAAAAGTCTGAAGAGGATAAGGTCAGATGGAGGAGGTGAGTACTTCTCAAATGAATTTTATGCATTTTTGTAGGATAGAGGTATCAAAAGGGAGATTACTACTAGGTATACTCCTGAGCAAAATGGAGAAGCAGAGAGGGTTTTTTTGGTGTAGTTGTGAAATAGTTGATAGAGGAACAGATTGATTGTGAAAGAAACTGGATTAATGCTTAATGAAAAGAAATTGCTAATTATTTGTGGGCAGAGAGTGTTTCTACTGCCACTTATCTTATTAACAAGTTACCCTCTAAATCACTTGATGGGATGACCCCCTATGAGGCATGGCATGGTAGAAGGCCATCACTTGATCATTGCAGAATATTTGGTTGTGTTGCTTATGTGCATGTTCCATCTCAAATCAGAGGTAAGTTAGATCCTAAGGCAGAGAAATGCATCTTCATAGGGTATGATTTAAATTAGAAAGGATACAGGTTTTATAATCCATCCAACAAATGATTTATGGTTAGTAGAGATGTTGTGTTTGATGAGAATGATTCTTGGTTTGAAAGTAAATGTAGGAAGGTCAAATTGCCATATGACTTGGAAGAAGAATTTCCAAGCCACACCAAAGAGGAGCCAAGCACAATTGAAGACATCAAATCAAATGATGAGGACACCATCAACTTGGAAGAATTCAAAGCATGGAAATCAAAAGGCAAGGCCAAGATGAAGAGGTTGGAGGACATACTTGAATCATCCAACCAAGCATTTAGGAGATCACAAAGAGAGAGTAAGAAGCCAATCAGATATGGGTATGATACTTCATTAGTTACTAAGCATTCCATTTATCTTGCTAACGATTTATCACTTGAAGAACCTTCTTCATATGAAGAAGCAAGTACGAAAGCAGAATGGAAGGAATCTATGGATGAAGAAATAGAACCACTCCAAGAGAATGACACTTGGGAGCTAGTACCCAAGAAAGCATCAATGAAGGTAATTGGTTCTAGGTGGATTTACAAAATCAAAAGGAACTTAGATGGATCCATAAATAGGAATAAAGCTAGGCTTGTGGCTAAGGCTTTTGCACAAACCCAAGGAGTAGATTATGAAGAGACTTTTTCACCTGCCAAAATGCCAACCATCAGAGTCTTGGTAAGTGTGCCTGCATCTACATAGTGAATTATTTGAAGTCTCACATTATCCTTTTGAAATGACCATACTTAAACAATGATCCATACAGGAAGAGAGTAGCGACTTTGCTCTTATTGGCAATATGCTCTACAATTGAGGCAAGGATAACTTCCTATGCCTCTTTGTACATGAAGATGATTATTTTCCACCTTTGGAAGTTGCACACTCTAGTGTTGCTAGTGGAAATCTCCCTATAGACCCAACAATTCAAATGATTTTACTTGCTAGTCTATGGTGGCCCATCTTATGCATGGATGCTCAATTATTCATGAGCAGGTGTGGCACAAGCCAAAGAACCAAGTATCCATTTAATAAAGATCAAATGCCTTTAAGTCCAATGATGGTAGGATGTGCACATTTTAAATGGGGGTTAGAATCTATCAGTCCTATGAGCCCACTTACCAAAGGATCTTATGTTGAGCACATAAAATTGGTGTTAGATTATCTTACTAAATGGGTAGAGGCATGTGCTACCACTAAAGTGGATGCTCAAACAACTATGATTTTTTTTTTTGAGTAATTTTTATGAGGTTTGGCCCCCCCATTGAGACAATCAATGAACAAATTACTCACATTGTTAATGAAGTCATGGAGTGTTTATTAAAAGAATTTTAACTATCCATAGAACATCTACTCCATACCGCCCACAAGAAAATGATTGAGCTGAACTCCAATAAAGTGTTATGCACATTATTGGCAATATTGGTGAACTCAAGACATTTAGATTGGGATAAGAAGCTACATCATTGATCTCGAGCTTATTGTGTTGCTTATAAGACTATAGTAGGCATGAGTCCATTCAATTTGGTATACAAACAACATGCATTTTTGCCTATTGACTTCTTGGTTCTGACTCTCAAATGAGCTAGAGATTATAAATGGAATGGTTATGAGTTAGCTGCTTTAGTGGATAAACTCAATGCACTTCAAGAGACATGCCTCAACTGTCATGGACATATATGCTCATAAAAGAGGCAAAAAGCTTACTTGTATGCCCATATAAAGGATACAAAGTAACAACAAGGTGATCTTGTACTTGTTTAAGACTTGATGTAGCATGCTAAGAAGTGGAAAAAAAGAGTTCATGGACCTTACATGATACATTTCATATCACCTAGTGGTGCCATAAAATTAGCCACATTAGAAGGAGATATATTTTTTAATTATAAATTAGTGGTTATAGAGTCAAAATCTAGTAAAGATCCCTCACTATAAAAATGACAAGACAATTGCAAGTGGCCACAAATAGATAACAAGAAGAAAAATCCCTTAGAGTAGAATCTGAACAAGAAACCTTAGAGCATACCCCATTAAATAAGGCTACTAATAAAGCCGCTAGATCAAAATATGTGCTCTAATGTGCATAACGAGATCCCCATGTAGTCATGCATACAACCAAAAGCCTTTTCCATGTTAATTTCAAGTACATTCTAATGCACAACCAATCAAGGTTAGAAGACCACACATAAATGTTGAATTAGGATACTGTCCTAAGCATATGGTCGAATTTTCATTTGATACAAGTGTCATACTTAATGTGATTAGGACCATGGAGGCAACAATTCAAAGGGTAGCCAAGATCAACTCTTCTATGTAGGCAAAGCAGGAAGGGAATAGAGGTGGTTCAAGAGGAAGAGGTAGAAGAAACTACCAACAAGGTAGCCAAAGCTATCAAGGGAGTCTATCAAGCCAAGATGAAGGTCAATCATAAAGAGGAAGAGGAAGAGTAAGCAGTAAAGGAGGAAGATATGGAGGGTGGAGGCTACTCCAACTCAAATGGATGCTTCAATTGTGAGAAGCAAGGACATTATTCCAAATATTTTTGGCAAAAACAAGGTGGGAACAATTACAAAGGGCAAGGTAACTATGCTAACTCCTCAACCAATTCAGAAAATGAGCATTTGCTAGCTATGAAGCATAGTAGTGAAGGTCAAGCACATGATGAAGAGTGGTGCATAGATAGTGGTTGTAGTAACCAAGAAGAGTGGATATGTAGCACATGATGTATTGGAACTCGTACACAGAGATGTGTGGGGGAAAACCAAAGAGCCCTCTCTTGCATGTAACAAGTACTTTGTAACCTTCACTGATGCCAACTCAAGGAAATTATGGTTGTATTGTATAAAGCAAAAATCAAATGTGTTTGATGTGTTCAAAATGTTAAAGGCATAAGTTGAGAAGGAGACAAGTTGCTACATTTAAACCATAAGGTTAGATGGAGGGGGAGAATACTTCTCCCATGTCTCTATTGATTTCTTGTAGGACCAAGGTATAAGAGGCAAATAACTTGCATTTATGCTCACCAAAAAATTAGGTGACAATGAAGAACAATATATATATTTATGAAATTGTTAAGAGAAAACTTCAAAGATGGGGTTGTAATCATATCCTAAACCAAATCAAGGTTTACATGCTTGAACCCAAGGTCAAGACATGTGGTGCATTCACTTTCTTGAATATCTTGAAGGTTTTTTGCATATTGGATAGATGTATCTACTACAGTGTTCTTGATGAATAGGTGTCCCACATCAGGGGCACCTGCCATGAACATATTGGATAGATGTTTTATCTACTATAGTGTACTTGAGGAGCATGGAGTGGAAGAAAACCAAAACTTTCGCACATTAGAATATTTGGGTGCCTATGATCCACATGTGCCACAAGACTGAGAGGTAAGATGGATGTAAGGGTTGAAAGATTTATGTTTATTTTTTATGCTATGGAGAAAAAAGCTTATAGGTGCTACAACCCTAATACAAAGGAGTTAAAGGTATCCAAAGATGTAGTGTTTGATGAACCCAAACCATGGTATGCTTCCAAAGTTCCATTTTAGGATGATGATATTGAAGAGGTAGAGAGGAGATATGCAGTTAGAGTTGAATATATCTTGGAAATAACTGTTCCAAGCATACAAAGAATTTCAATCATGGATTCAACCCATCAATTAAGGAAAAAGGAAAGGCAAGATTAATAGTGCTTGATGAACATGGACTTGAAGTTGAAGACTTTGAAGAACCTATGTTAGAAGGGGGATCTACATTGAAATTAGAGATCAAGGCACCAAGGCAAAGAAGGTTTATCCTACCAAAGGGAGAAGAAAAGAGGTCAAGAAAGGTGAAACATCAAATATTGAGGCTTGTCTATGATAGTTATATTACTAGGAATTATGCTTTCATGTCTAGGGTTATCAAAGACCATAAAGAGTCCAAGGACATTGCTAGCCTATGGCTGGTTTGGATACTTAGTTTTTTAACTTCTTTATTTTCATAAGATTTTTGAATTCCTCAAAACGCTTAACCGACTACTTGTTGCTTATTTGTAATCATTGTAATATAGAGAGACATTGATTGACTACTTGTTGCTTATTTGGAATATAGAGAGACATCTTGAGGGAGAAGAAGATAGGTGAGTATGTGTAGATTATTACAAACAAACAAACACACATGAAGTACACTATAGATTGTAAATCTTCCCTGATATGTATTGTATGATCCCACAATGTAAGAAATAAGTATTTCATTTGTGTATGATCAGTTGTCTTGAATGCCTCATTTTGAGCCTTTCCTTACATTTTGTGCATTAAATGTGCAAAGTAGGGAATAGAAATGCATCAAAATTATTTTCAATACTCCCCATTCATTGGACTCTTCCTTTACTTTGTCATGAATAGTAAACATTTGGCATCCACAATAAGATGGCGTATTGCTAAATAGTGCCCGATAATGAGGTTTCATACACAATAAGTGCAATAAGGATGGGATCAAAAGTTACACACTTCCATGGAGAAGGATCATGCCAACACAGTCAGTTAAATGATTTTCAAAATATCAGGAGCATCAGGTGATATTTGTAGTGGCAGAATCATCTATTTCCCAAAATATGGATAGTTTGGGTGGTGGAGTTTTTGGAAGTGATCACATATCGGAGAAATTGTGGGCTTTGGTAGATAAATGTTGAGATATCAAGCTCAACATGTGATGACCTAGGCTCACACACATCACTTTTTCATTTCTCTGACATGTACAGTGGTCATGCTGATATATGTAAGGGATACTTCATTGAGCTTCACGGGATTTATCTACCGAGAGTGATGGCACATTTGTTTCTTGCCATCTAACTCATTCACAAACATTAGGATTTTCCTTATGTACTATTCTTTATATATTGTACTAGTTGTATTTTTTTTAAGGTCATTCTCGTATATTCCGTTTTATGTAATAGAAGAAGAACAAGATCATTCTTCCTTGCTGCAATCTATGTGTGTGCTCCTCTTTGATTGTGAGAGTGTGTGGGTGAGCTCTCTTCCTTATCTCCTTCCTCGTGACATGGTACCAAAGCTAGTCTAGTTGTAGAGAGCTCATGGAGAAGGCCGATGGTTAAGAGTACATGAGAAGGCATGGAGAAAGCGTGATTCAAAAACCACCTTATCTCTGTTTCGAGCCCACAAGGTGGGGCCCTCAAAAAAACCAACTTAGTTTGCAAAACTGACTTGCATCATATTTGCTAAAACTCATATATTCCAGATCCAGAATTTCAAGTGATACTGTGTATCAATAAGAAATGGAAAACACAAATGGAATGAGTCAGCTTATGAGTGATAAGCTGGATAAGAACAACTTCCATGCTTGGAGATTCAAAATGACAAATTTTCTGATGGGAAAAGTGTATTGGAAGTACATCGAAGGAGAGAACAAAAATGCTCCACAATTACTAGTAGAGAGGAATCAGACTATGGACCAGTTAAGAGCGTCTGAAGAATGGAATCAAGGAGCACGAAAAGTAATGTATTGGTTATCTATCAACATACACAATAGCATGATTGGGCACATAGAAGATGCCAAAACTCCGAAAGAGGCTTGGAACAGTGTGGTCACATTGTATGAGACCAATACAACTGCACAAAAATTGCAACTCAAGAACGAGCTGCATACATTTGAGAAAAAAGGCATGTTGAAAAGTGAGTACACCCAAAAAATCGAAAGCATATGTGAGTTGCTTGCATCTATTGGTGTGAATGTAGATGATGATGATAAGGTGGAAGTATGCCTTCATGGTTTAGGAGCTACATATAAGTAGCTCATAACTTCTATGCAGACAAGGGAAAATATTTTGAGTTTTGTTGATCTGATGTCCATGTTGATTACTGAAGAAAAGAATCTTGATGAGGACTTAAACTCTCACGGAAAACCTAGTTCTCAACAGGTATTCTACTCTGGCAGAGGAAGAGGTAGAGGTTTTAGAAGTGGAAGGAAAAATAGTAACCAAGACCAAGGTCAACATCAGAATCATGCAGGAGGTAGAGGACAGTTTTGAGGTAGGGGGAGCCAAAAGGGCCGCAAAAATTTCCAAATAAATTATTCAGGTAATGATAGTAAAGGATGTTGGAATTGTGGTAAACTTGGAAACTTTGAATGTGATTTTAGATTGAAGAATAAAAATAACAAAAGGTAGCAAAACAACTATGCATCCACAAGTGTAGATGATTATCAGAAGCTGTTCATGGTCCAACATCATATGATGAATATGATGTCTATTGATGTTTTGAAATTGAATGTTAATGTTTGTATGTTGATTCAGGTGCTTCAAATCACATGACGAGTCATGTGGAATGGTTTAGTAGTATGCAAAAATTGCAATTTCTTGGATATGTCCAAACAGGTGATGATACATCACACTCTATCAAGCATATAGGAAACATAACACTGTCTATGGAGGATGGGAAGGTAAAACATCTTGCTGATGTGCTGCATGTTCCAAATATGACAAGGAATCTAGTTTCTATTGGGCAAATGGTTGACAATGGATTACAAGTCACATTTAGTGTTGAAGGGTTATATGTAGAAGAGTACAAATAGGATGGATGATTGATTGCCAAAGGAAACGAAGTGGATATGATGTTCACCTTAAATGTGAAAATTCATTACATGAAATCAACCATGTCTGCAAAAGGTGTAGGAGTTATTGTTGATATAGATATGTGACACGAATGAATTGGACATGCAAACTTGGAGAGGCTGAAACTCATGCAGCCAAAGGAGATTGTCAATGGGCTTCCAAATTTCAAGGTTGCAGAGATGCAAAAGGTATATGTATCCTTTCAATTTGGTAAATAGTCAAGAGCATCATTTTTGCATGACAAGAATGTTAGTGAGAATGTGCTAGAAATAGAACATACAAATGTTTGGGGTCCTACAAAGAGCACATCTATCGGTGGTTGCAGGTTTTATGTTGCTTTCATTGATGACCATACACGAAAAGTATGGGTATATTTCATGAAAGAGAAGAGTGAGGTGTTCACTCACTTCCAAAATTTTAAAGCTATGGTGGAAAAGCAGATAGGGAAGTATATTCAAACATTAAGATATGATGGAGGAGGTGAATACATGTCAAATGAGTTCAGCAACTTTCTAAAAATTCATGGAATTCAACATCAGTTTTCATGCAGGTACACACCACAACAGAATGGCATTGCAGAATGCAAAAATAGGCATATTGCAAAAATAGCAAGAGCCTTGATGACTGAGAGGAATATGCCTCATTGTTATTGGGCAAAAGTTTTGCACAATCCTATATACATCATGAAAGAACTTTGACTGCTCCTATACATCAAGTTACAACTAAAGAGAAGTTCATAGGTAAAAAGCCAAACTTATCAAATATGAAACTATTTGGTTGTATTGCATATGTACATGTTCCAAATGAGCTGAGGACAAAGCTTGATCCAAAAGCAGAAAAATGTATCTTCATTGGGTACTCCCTTGAGAAAAAGGGATATAAATGTTATAACCCAATATTTCCATGTTTTTGACTTCCTTTAGAATTAGTTTGTGATTGTGTTATGCATTTTCTGAACCAACTAATTAAGTCCATTCTAGATTATTATCGTATTGATTATAAATTCAATTCTCCATATTATCCAAGGGCAAATGGGTTAGCAAAAAGTAAAATATTGCTTATGATGTTACAAAAATTTCTTCTTGAATTTCCCAGCAAATGGGAACAATATCTTTCTTTTGTTTTGTGGGCTTATCATACCTCTTACAAAGTTTCCACTCATTTTACACCTTTCAAATCAGCATATGGGAAGATATTGCTCCTATGGAATTTACAATACCAAGTTTATGGATAGTTCTTCAGACTTGTTTGTTACTGAAAGAATTAGTTGCCTTTCGACTTGATAATAATATGACAATTGGAAGAGGATCAATATCAAAGTTTTCTCCTTATGCAAGAGGTTCAACAGTGTCAACAGCACTGCCATTGGATTGGTGATTTGGTGTTATTTTTCAATTCAAAAATGAAAAGGCAAGCGGGGACATATTAGCTAAGGTGTACTCGTCCATTCCATATTCATTCAAAAGTCAGTTGGATGACTTTTTGATTAGCCACACTGGTTGGAGACATTTTATGAACTGCAATGAATGGGTCCAAACGTTGGCCCTATCATACGTAGTATTGACCTCATTGTATCATAGTGTATATATATATATTTGTTTTGTAATAATTAGTAGTAGTGTGGAATAATCAAGTCATGCAATCTGACTAGATTCGCTCTCGTATGGTGGGATAATCAATTCATGATACAAGGTGGCTCGTGATTAGTTTTAAATGATTCATTTTTATTAGGAAGATTTCATGCTATTCAAGGACATGCATACTCGACTTACGAAGTTTTCCCACTACTTGTTATTTCAAGCGAAGAAGTGTAGGTTTCTCGTTTTACCTGTTTTTGTGCACTTACTCTAGCACGATTACTCTATGTACACATGCTCTATTTAACCCTCTCTAGAATGACGGGTACCACTTTACCCAATAGCCTAAAACTTACCAACATGAGCCCTCTACATATTCCAGTGTGCTTATCACAGATGCACTTCGATTGGTTTACACACCACAACCTTCTTGATTATGCATAGATTGACTAGCCTCAGTAACCCAATCACCCAATGACCAATTCCTTCATTGGCCAATGTTATGAGCAATTGGAAATGCATGGCAATAAATGTGGTACGTTGGAAATCCATATTGGTTTGGATGTCCATATTATTATTGATCCTTAGTATATAGCATTGCAACTCTAGTTAAGTAAGGAAGGTATTACTGTGCATTCAACTTTGGTTTCTACTAATAAAATGGAGAAGATGTTTGGAAAACCTTGTACAGGAGAATACAAATATGCTCGTCTGCTACATTCCAATCCATGGAAATTTGGCCTATGTCTGGCGACACTAGTAGTTAATCTTCAAAGTAAGCATTATGGAGTCTCACAAACTTTGTATTCATTAATGGTTGATGTTGCAGCTACAAGAGGACAGGTTAATTGGGTAGAGATTTTATTTTGTCGCATCAAAAAGGAGATTTGTCAACTTTGTAGAATCTCCAAAAAGACTCAATAGCTAAATATTAAAATTGCTACGATTTTTTCACTCCTACATCCTCCAAGTCCAGACCCTAGAATAGGGCAGTTAATAGTATTGGACGATGTTTTGTTTCTTTAGAAATGCAAGGGTCAAGGGAAAAGAGTTCTGATAGAGGAATAAGAAATTACTCAATGGCACAAATGAACATGAGTGCAAGATGTACAGGAAGCATTTCGACGTGCTGAGGAAGAACGGCTTTGCCGAATGTGAAAGCAGACAAATTCATCGATCTTTCAAGAGGATGAAGTATAGTGACAACAAGAAGAAGTGACAATGGTAGAAGAAGTAGAACAAGGAAGGGTCACTATTGAACAAGAAATATTGCAGCAAAAATCAGATTTGGAAGCTCAAGAAGAGGTCTCAAGAACAGTCAAATTTTTCCCAACAGAATCAGGAGCAACCTTCTACCTCACAGTGGACTATGACAACTCAAACAGACATATTTTCCCATACTATAAAATCTAGAAAACGTTTTCACTTCTCCACTTTGAATGAAAAAATCAAGGAGCCATGGTGAAGGAGTTCTGGAAGAGTCCAAGTCCTAGCTTTAAATTGTTCTTCATGTACTTATCCATGATTTTTGAAAGAACACACTATCAAATAAAAAACCATGGTAGATGCAACTAGGTTAATGGCTCTGTGCTCTATTTAGATGGATAAAGAAGAGGAGAATGTTTGACCTGAAATAGCTGAGGTGGAGAAATTATGAGCAAAGGCTATTACCCTCACTCAGAAAAATCTAGAATGACAATATTTTGGCTAGTAGAGCAAATATTTCTGAAGAACAAGTATAGATAATGAGAAATAAGATTAATGATATGGAAGCTCATATTGAAGAAGTAGGAGAACATCATCAAGAGTTGACCGAACAAATTCAAGCAGTACAGGGAGAATTAAGGAAGATTCGTGGAGAAAAAGATGAACTTCAAAATCAGGTTGCAAAATTATTAGCATAAAAACATTCTTTGTTGTCTCAATTTTTTGTTGTGGTGGGAATGAGATGTAATATTGTATGTTGTCAGCTGCTAATTCATGTTCAGTAGACGAAGACCACGTGTGAGATCTGTCCTCAAAGGTTCCCAATCTACTAGACCTAGAATGTCCGGATGAGGCATACATAATTGGTTGGGATGGAGGTCATAATCAACCGCAAGGTGATGCAAAAGATGTGTCGGTATCAGAATGAATATTTCAAAGTGGTATTCCTAGAATCCGATTGAGAACATCTCCTCGAAGGTTTGCTTGTTGCATGTAGGCATGTACTTGATTTGGGCATGCCAAGCATAGATGGTGGTGATGGATCGAGTCTTACTCATATCATAAGCTAGATCAAGATTACCTTCATTCAATCCTAGAGTTGATATGTAAGGAGCCTTGAAGTTTTTGAATGTTTTGAAGATGCCCGTCATGAGCTCAAATATTTTTATACACATCTTGGCAACAATATCTGGTACTTTCTTCAATCTTGGGGTCCACTCATGTATTGTAGAGACCATATAAGCAATGGTAGGGTATCCCCTTCGGTGGAGCAAATTAAGGATAATTTATGCAATGGGAGCACCCTTTAGTGGTATTGACCTTGACTACAAATTTTGGCCATGGCCCTTGTCGAGGTACTAGGTAGTAGCATGGATTGTAAAAGGGTGCATTAGATCAGGTGTGCATCATTTCTAGATATGTCACTATTAATATTGTGTGCCAGTTTGGCTGAAAGAGTGTGCTTTTTCTTGCTCACTATGGGAGGCCTTTTGGCTCAAATTGAGTTGCAAAAGTCAATTCTTCTCCCATCACCCATTTGATCTCTGCATTTTACTCTACAAGAAGTACAAAATATGGTACATATTGCAACTTAGATATAGTGATGAGCCATCAATGGGATAGATTCTGGAAGTATGCTGACTTGGTCACTATTTTCTCTAGATTTGACAGTGATTGAATCTGAATAGCCACTCGATCATCATGTGTTTTACCTATCTCTTTGACCCGCTTTAGCCATTGAGGTACCTCAATCCCAAATGTGTATTGGCCTTCTTCTGTGGTGTGGCCCCTTAGTACAGGTATAGATTCATAGGCTTCTTTGAATGTCTCTTCCACTTGGATTTCAAATAATTCTTCATATTCTAGTTCCACGGGTTAAGATGGGGATCTTTCATGGTGTGTTAGTCTGACTTGGAGTTCTTCAACCTACTTCTAGAGATTTGCAAGTTCATGTGTATCTTGTGGAAGGGGGATGGCCTCTGATACCTATGTACTAGCCTTTGCTAGCTGCTTTTTGAGTTTCGTGCACTCCTCCTCTAGTTTTATGTATGATTCCAAAAAGTTGGCATGTTCCTTTAATAATATTATGATATTATGTGAAGGAATACCTTGGAACCGAGTTGGACTGCTAGTTGTTCTTGGGGTTCCTTCCATGGCTGCCTCTAGATTATCTTGTTTTTGTTATTGGAGCGGCTAATTCTCCTCCATGGTCATAGATATATGTCTTCATAGAAGACCTAGATTCCTTTGTAGCTTAGCATTCCTAGCATTTTGCTCGCATAGCATCTCCTCCAATTCCTTGACTCCTTTAGTATTTACACCTTGCACTTTGGTATTCAGTTTGATGTGTGCTTGTTGGAGGGTAAGGTATTTCTCTTGTAATCCATGGTTGTCTTCTGTTAGTCGCTGGAAAGGAACTCATACTTTTGTAATATACACTCTGAAAAGTTGCATGCATCATGTAAAGGCGTAGCGCAAAGTTGTAACCTCTGGGGGAAGATTAATGAGAGAAGTTGCGTGAAGTAGAAGGTGTAATCGTCGGACTGTTCATCTGGGCGAGAGCCGGAAGCGAAGCGCTGTTTGTCAAACTCTGTGTAACACTGTGTCTTCTGTCAATTATGTTGGCTAAGTTAATCATTAAGTGAAGTTAAATGAAGTATTAAGTAAATTGATTAATGGGATAAGTGAAGAAGCTATACGGTTAACTGTCTAGTGTGGAAGTATGTTGAAGAACGTATTCAAAACGGTACTGGGAAGATAATATGACTTAGCGTGTTGATTCAGTGAAGTAGTACACACTTAATCTGTAGATTTGGGAAAATACAAATAGGGCCTCTATTTACAAACCCCTAACCATCCCAAGAACCCAGATTGAATTAACTTTAAACAGATAACTTAATCCGAAGTTTAAGTTTAACACTGGCGCCGTTTGTGGGAAATGAAGTAGTTGTTTGCATAGAAGATTAAAGATTGACGAAGAATTCTTTGATATATGCCGGTAACACACTCCGGTGAATCATACCCCAAATACCGCAGAGATCAACATCCCTGGGCAGTTCCGAACCTATTAGGAACACCCCCTGGTGGTAAAAGTACAGGACAATTAAGTCCAGTTGCAAAAGGTTCAGTACAGCCAGTCAGCAGCAAATTCGATGGCAATTCGGTAGCACACGGTCAGATTCCGGTGCATTTTGGTGCGAGTCCGATACCTTCTGGAGAAAGTACAGTGGTTTTTGGTTGTACAAAAAGTTGGGAATGATGGATGGATGCTCCAAGAGACTGAGTAGGTACTGCTAAACCTGCTTTGTACCAGCCCTCTTTTGATTTAGAGTTGATAAGTAGACCTTCTTAGCTTTCCAACAACCCCAAAAAATGTCCTATGTCCTCTGGAAGTGATGTGTGTAATGATTGAACCAAAACAGATAACTTTGAAGCTCACTAACTCAAGAAAACCTTCTATTTATGTCTTGACACCTGCTGAATGTTTTGCTCAGTGTGACCAGCATAGTAGAAATTGATAAAATTACTTCTAGGGGTATTTAATTAGCTTAGTAAGCTACCATTTGCAAGTGGAATGATGTAAAAAAATAAGCTATGCTAAGAGAAATCAATTTAGCAAGTTAAGCTATACCCCCGACTTTTTAGGACTATAGCAAAAAATGACCAGAGTTCACCTCGACGCAGATTTCTCCAAACTGGCTGAATAGAATGTCCTCAAACTTTGATAGCATGTAGATTACTTCAAGCTGAATCCAACAAGCTTTGAATCACGGACTTTGGTGAAGAATTGACCGAGATATGCCCTTGACAAGTTGATAGACTTTTGAGTAGACTAACAGAGAACTCAGAGATGAATGATGTAAATGTATCTATTAATAAACACTTGTATACAATCCCATTGGCGTGAAAAACATTGCCTAATTGTGTAGAGAGGTGTGGGCTAGAATGTAGACCTCACACACACTCAGAAATCAGTAGAATGAGTCTCGAGAGTGATCTCTCTGACCCGCGACTTTTCATGACCATTTTTATAAGAGATGGGTAAAAATTTGAATTCAAATTCAAATTTTTGCCTCCCTATGATCAAGCTCCTAAATGTTTGGAGATATTCCTTCAATCAAATAAGCTACTTTTTCCACGAATCACTTTGGTAGGTGATTACAAAAGATTCCAAGTCAATCTGACTTTTACAATGAGGTAAAGTGGTAATTAACCACTAGCATATGTTCCTATGCTTCTTCATGTATGTATAAACTTCAATAAATCCTTTGAGCCAAATGTGTAGGCTTGCAATTTACACCAACAGCTCCCCCTCAAGTCAAACATTTTGGCTTAAGTCTTCATCTTCAATCTTCAAGTATATCCTACAATCCAATCATGGATTTGAACCTGCAAAGTTTGATTCCATCCAAAGCTTTAGTCAACAAATGTGCACATTGCATGTTGGTTGATACATAGGTAAGTTGAATGTCCTTGCTTATCAACTTCTCTCTCACATAATGGTAATGTACCTCTATGTGTTTGGTCCTAGCATGGTAAATAGGATTAGCTGCAAGGTGAAGAGAACTTCTATTATCTCCAAGAATAATTGGTGACCTAGTATACAATCCCAATTCTGTATACAAAAGCTTAATCCGAATTGCTTCTTGTGTGGCATTAGCCAGTCCTCTATACTCTGCCTCTGTGGAAGACAAAGCAACAGTAGGTTGCTTCTTTGAAGACCATGAAATTGGTTTGTCACCTGCAAAAGAGATATATCCAGAAGTGCTCCTCCTATCATCCTTCCATCCTGCCCAATCTGCAGCTGAATAAATTTTTATATCAATATCTGAAGTGTAAGGAAAATACAAACCATGGTTCTGTGTACCCTTGAGATACTTCAAGATTCTCTTGGCAGCCTCTAAGTGAGGTATCCTTGGCTTGTGCATAAATTGACTTAGCACACTTACTCCATATGCAATATAAATTCTTGTAAGAGTAGCATAGTTCAAGCTACCCACCATACTTTGATAACGTGTAATGTCTTTGACTTCATCACCTTCATGGGCACTTAGTTTTAGGTTTACCTCCATTGGAGTGCTTGCTTCTTTGGTATCCTGCAAGTGAAACTTCTTCAACATATCCTGTACATATTTTTTCTGAGTGATATATATTCCTGAATTAGTGTAGACTAATTCGAGTCCCAAAAAATACTTCAATAAACCAAGATCATTGATCTTGAACTCCTTCATCATCTGGCTTTTGATATACTTGATTCCATTGACATCATTACCTGTAATGATGATGTCATCAACATAAACACAAAGGTATATTACCTCTGAATTACTTCTCTTAATGAACAGAGAAGTATCTGCCTTGCTCATGACAAATCCTTGGTCTTGGAGGTATGTAGTTAACTTGTAATTCCATGCCCTAGGTGCCTCCTTCAATCCATATAAAGCCTTTTTTAACTTGCAAACATATGTTACCTTCTTAGGGTCTTCATAGCCAGGAGGTTGTGACATATATACTTCCTCTGAGATCCATCCATTCAAGAAGGCATTCTTGACATCCAATTGGTACATGTTCCGATTCTTTGATGCAGCCACACTTACCAATACTCTGATGGTTGGCATCTTGGCCACAGGTGAGAATGTCTCCTCATAGTCAATGCCTTGGATTTGTGCAAAACCCTTGGCTACCAATCTGGCTTTGTACCTATTAATTGTTCCATCATAATTTCTTTTCAACTTATAGATCCATCTAGATCCTACTACCTTCATAGAATCCTTCTTGGGTACTAACTCCCATGTGTCACTCTCCTTGAGTGCTTCAATCTCCTCATCCATAGCTTCTTTCCATTCTGATTTGGTTATTGCTTCTTCATATGATCTTGGTTCTTCATTTGACAAATCTTTGGCAAGATAAACTGAATGTTTAGTAACAAGAGATGTATCATACCCGTATCTGATAGGTTTTTTGCTTTCTCTTTGAGATCTTCTAAATGGTTGAGCTGAAGATTCAGGTATGTATTCAAGCTTCTTCATCTTCATTTTTCCTTTGGACTTCCATGCCTTGAACTCTTCAAGGTTGATAGTGTCTTCATCATTTGAACTTGAGTCTTCATTCTGAGTAGGTTCCTCCTTTGTAAGTTTTGGAAATTCCTCTTCCAAATCATAGGGTAGTTTAACCTTCTGCATTCATTCTCATACCAAGAATCATTTTCATCAAAGATCACATCTCTGCTTACCATAAACCCCTTATTGATAGGATTATAAAACCTGTAACCTTTTTTATTTAAGTCATACCCAATAAAGATGCATTTTTTAGCCTTTGGGTCTAGCTTACCTCTTATCTGAGAAGGAATGTGCACATATGCTACACATCCAAATATTTTGCAGTGATCTAATGATGGTCTCTTACCATGCCATGCTTCATATGGTGTCATGCCATCAAGAGACTTAGATGGTAACCTGTTTATGAGGTAAGTGGCAGTAGAAACACTCTTTGCCCATAGATAGTTAGGTAACTTCTTCTCATTAAGCATAGATCTAGTTGTCTCGACAATTAACCTATTTCTTCTTTCAGCTACCCCATTCTGTTCAGGAGAATACCTTGTGGTTATTTCTCTTTTGATGCCTCTGTCCTGCAAGAAGTCTTCAAACTCATTTGAGAAGTACTCACCTCCTCCATCTGACCTTAGCCTCTTCAAATTCCTTCCTGTCTGATTTTCAACTAATGCAAGATATTTTTTTAAGCAATTAAATAACTCATCCTTGTGCTTCATGAAGTATAATATAGTCCATCTGCTATAATCATCAATGAAAGACACATAGTACCTTGATCCTGAGACTGAGGGGTCTTTGCTAGGTCCCCAAACATCTGTGTGTACAAGCTCTAGGTAGTCTTCATGGATATATCCTTTCTTGGAGAAGGGTAACCTGTGAGACTTACCAAATTGACAAGCACCACACTTGTAAATCATATGTTGCTTGGATACATTAGGTATCCCAAGCACACATTGGTCCCTGCATATTTGCTTCAAGGTTCTTTCTCCTATATACCCTAATCTTTTGTGCCAAATCTCAAACTCTGAAAGTGTTTGATCCTTATAACTGTATAGTGCAATATTCTTTGTATCTTCCAACTCAAAAGTGAAAAGTTTACCTGATTTTTCTCCTTTAGCAATCCTCTTGAACCCATGTCTTGGATCCTCCACATATGCTGCATATTGATTGAACCTGACCTGCAAACCTTTCTCCACAATCTGACCAACACTCATCAAATTTTTGGTAATGGTTGGTACATAGAGTACCCTACTCAACAAATTCTGATTACCATCACAAGTCTTAACATTTCCAACTTTAACTATTGAATGCTTTGTATCATCACCTATTTGGACTTGATGCTTACCTTTTGGTTCCTCAAGATCAGAGAGTAGTGCCACATTGCCAGCCACATTATTTGAGCACCCTGAGTCAATGTAGAATAGGTGGTCATCATTTGTACCTGACTTTGAAGTCATGTTCATGATCAGAAGAGAGTCATCGTGCTCTTCTGTGTAGTTATTGTAGTCCTTTCTGGTTTTGAATCCTCCTTGGTAGTTGCCATTGTAATTGTTGTTGTAATTGTTGTTGTACCCTTGGTGATGGTTGAACCTTCCTCTTGACTATGAGTATCCACCTCTTTGGTAGCCTCTTCCTCTCTGATTTTTGTAATTCTTGAAACACTCATCTGTAGTATGATTTGATAGACCACAAATGTTGCATGGTGATGAGTTATAGGGTCTTCCCCTACCTTGCTTACCTCCTCTACCCCTTCCTCTTGAAGATCTACCTCTCCCTGCATAGTTGGCTTGGGAGGTAGAGCCTTCATCTTCCACCTTCTTGCTCTTGCCTTTATCCTTAGACTTCTTATCAGTGTATAGGGCAAAAGAGTTATTACCTTTGGATGTATCTCCATTCTTGGTGAGCTTTGCTTCATGTGTAAATAGTTGTCCCATGTTATAAGATCTGGAGTGTGCATGTCCATGTAGAGATCCATTGCAGTGGTGAAGCTTTCCCATTTTTCATCAGCCTTGATTCCATTGATCACTTGCCTTACAATTTGTTCTTCTTCAATCTCTTCTCCTATGCTTGCTAACTGATCTGCAACATCTTTTATCTTGGTCACAAATTCTGAAACAGCTTGCTTAGGTTGCTTCCTTAGTGTTGTGAATTCAATCCACAACTGATTTTTCCTAGCCCTTGTGTTGGAGGAAAAATATGATGACAAGGTTTCCCAAGTCTCTTGGGATGTTTTACAACTTCTAATATGTGGCAAAAGAAAATTAGATATAGAGTTGAGTAAATAAGACCTTGCCAATGCATCCTTAGCACACCATGTGTTGAGCTTTTCTTGTTCTTCCTTGGTTGGCAATCCTCTTGCTTTGAATGAGGGCAATTCCTCATCTCCTGAGATGTATCCATAGAGACTCCTTCCTTGTAAGTAGGTCTTCATCCTTAGAGACCATGCCTGATAGTTGTTCCTATCCAATTTGTCAATAAATGAAGGAAAACCATCTCCCATTTTACCTTAGTTTGCTCTGATACCACTGTTGGGAATGATGGATGGATGCTCCAAGAGACTGAGTAGGTACTGCTAAACCTGCTTTTTACCAGCCCTCTTTTGATTCAGAGTTGATAATTAGACCTTCTTAGCTTTCCAATAACCCCAAAAAATGTCCTATGTCCTTTGGAAGTGATGTGTGTAATGATTGAACCAAAACAAATAACTTTGAAGTTCACTAACTCAAGAAAACCTTCTATTTATGTCTTGACACCTGCTGAATGTTTTGCTCAGTGTGACCAGCACAGTAGAAATTCATAAAATTCCTTCTAGGGGTATTTAATTAGCTTAGTAAGCTACCATTTGCAAGTGGAATGATGTTAAAAAAATAATCTATGCTAAGAGAAATCAATTTAGCAAGTTAAGGTATACCCCTGAGTTTTTAGGATTGTAGCAGAAAATGACCAGAGTTCACATCGATGCAGATTTCTCCAAAATGGCTGAATAGAATGTCTTCAAAACTGTGACAGCATGTAGATTACTTCAAGCTGAATCCAACAAGCTTTGAATCACTGAATTTGGTGAAGAATTGACTGAGATATGCCCTTGACAAGTTGACAGGTTTTTGAGTAGACTAACAGAGAACTCAGAGATGAATGATGTAAATGTATCTATTAATAAACACTTGTATACAATCCCATTGGCATGAACAACATTGCCTAATGGTGTAGAGAGGTGTGGGCTAGAATGTAGACCTCACACACACTCATAAATCAATAGAATGAGGCTCAGGAGTGATCTCTCTAACCCGCGACTTTTCATGACCATTTTTATAAGAGATGGGTAAAAATTTGAATTCAAATTCAAATTTTTGGCTCCCTATGATCAAGCTCCTAAATGTTTGGAGATATTCCTTCAATCAAATAAGCTACTTTTTCCACGAGTCACTTTGGTAGGTGATTACAAAAGATTCCAAGTCAATCTGACTTTTACAATGAGGTAAAGTGGTAATTAACCACTAGCATATGTTCCTATGCTTCTTCATGTATGTATAAACTTCAATAAATCCTTTGAGCCAAATGTGTAGGCTTGCAATTTACACCAACACAGAGGCACAGTGCGGAGACAGTTCCACATTATCTGGTCAGAATTTGGTCATTTTCGGTGACAAGTTCGCCTTATCCGATGAGAACGTTTTCGGTGACAGTGCAGTCTGGTCCGGTGAGAATTCAGTGAGTTTCGATGAGAGTTCGGTATTACTGGGTGGCGATTTGAGGCTTTTTGATGAAACTATGGTGCTGTTTGGTGGAAACTTACTGCGTTCACCATTTTTCGATGCAAGTTTAGCTAATTTTGGCACCAAAGTTGAGGAAGGGCTGATAGTTTTGGAGTTAAGCAATCGGTTCAATGACATTTTAAGACCGAAAAGTGAGCAGGTCGACCATATAGTCCAAGAAGATCAAGAGATACCTCCCCAAAATTTAGGTAACAACAGCACCATGAGTGGCTCACAGCAACAACAACAAACACTGCCACAGCTGCAACCACAACATCAGCAACAACAGGTTATCCCACCACGCCCGGTACCAATGGGAGTCACGTATACAAAATTTGGAGGATTTTCTAGGGATGATCTAGATGGGCATGTGTGGACCTTTGAGATTAATTATGCAGTTCTGAACTACCCAGTAGACCTTGCCTACAAAGCTATTGTATTCTAGGCAACCCTAGTTAATGAAGCTGTGCGATGGCTAACCGAATATGATTTGAACCACTTTCCACAGTATGATGATGTAAAGGATGCCTTTCTACGACGGTTTTGATTAAAGAAGAACCCCGCCGAAACTTTTGACTACCTGCAGAACAATAGGTAGAAACCACACCAAACTGTACAGGGTTATGCCATGCTATTTCGGACACATTTAAGGCAGTTGCCACCAGCACATGCTGATCCACCAGATGACGTTATCACCCAATGGTTCATTAATGGATTAAAGCCCCAATTGAAGTAGATTATGATCATAAGATGTGTGGGTGGAATGACTTTAGATGCCGTAATTGCTATGGCGTTACAATTAGAAAACAAGGTGGGCCGGTTCATCAAAGATCTAGAGTGGCTGAAAGCATCTAGGCAATCCAATGAGGACCCTTTAAAACAAATTTATTGTACCAAATGCAAAAATCCAGGGCATAGCAATTCAACATGCGCACTGAACCAAATGTATTGTGCCATTTTCCACACAACAGACGACACTACGGAGACTTGTCCGTATAATGCCAAGGTACAGAACAGAGCAGTGGTTAATGCCATCATTCAGGAGCAAGGGCAACCAACCAGCCATTATGTATCACCACAGATGAGGAATAGCCTGTACCAGGGATACAGGAATTATCGAGGAGGACAGACAAACAACTTTGGACAAGCTCAGTGGAATGCAGGTCCATCAGGAGAAGGTACATCTCCTCCACCTCCCAAATGTCATTTCTGTGGTGAAATAGGGCATATCCGGAGGTTCTGCAAAGATGCAGCGGAGTATGAAAAAAAGAAAAAAGAAGGAAAACATCCGATGGCAAATATGGTGTATATCTCAGTTGTGGATATGCAAGCAGCAGCGGTGCAAACACGATCGGGCAAGCAACTACAGCCAGCTGCGGAGGTCTTCGAACCAAGAATTCGTGAATAATAGAAGGCATTTACAAAGATAAGTAAGTGGGCTATGTAGGAACAAGCTATTTTCCCTCGTCCAATTCTGGTGATGTAGCAAGGCATACCGCCGTAAGTACTAGAAAGGAAAAATCTGACTCACACAGTACCGGAGTCCATACCGGAGACCGTACCAGAAGCAGCCAAAACCGATTCGGTGTGGGATGTTCTATCTAAGGCATTAATTACATTTCCCTTGGGTCAATTATTATCTTTGGTCCTTGGAGTGCGGCAACAATTCCAACAGCAGGTCAGTCCAGGATCCTCGAGTGCTCCCGCAATAGCTACAATCCAACCGAAATTGGACCCAATGGTGGATCACACTGTAGCACTGATTACGGTATGGTATAAAAACCATAAAATCACACAAGTTTTAATTGATGGTGGATCTGGTGTAAACATAGCAACAGCTGCACTTTGCAAACGGATGGGGTGGATGCAAATTGAGCCTGTTCAATTCTTTGTACGCACGGCTAATCAATTTTGAGTTCATCCGGTGGGCTTGGTGCGTGACATTCCGATTACTCTACAAGTGTTGTCTTCAAAATGACCTTTGTGGTGCTGGAATTACCAGAATCTAGCCTGGACTATAATCTGCTCTTTGGACGTCCCTGGCTAAAACAAGCTAAGGTAGTGCAAGACTGGTTGGATGATACGATGATCCAACAATTACTTCAGTCAGGAGATGATTTGGAGATGCACTGATAGTTCTATGTACCGAAAGATCAGCTGATCACCTGCAAGTTAGGTGACCAAACCAATCCACGACCAGTAAAAATAAAGGCAGGATTGTTTGAGACTTTCCAGGGGCACCTGTTGCAGCTGCTACGAGATTTCATTGATGTGTTTGCATGGGACTACAGGGATATGAAGGGGTTGGATCCGTGGATTTATCAACACAGAGTGGTGCTAAAGCCGGATGCGAGACCCATCAAACAACCCAGTTACAGGATGAATCCTAACTATGCGGCATAGGTTAAAGCCGAATTTGATCGGTTGTTGAAGGTGGGATTTATTGTGCCTATTGAGCATGCAAAATGGATCTCTCCCATTGTTATAGTTTCGAAGAAAAACAAGCAGCTACGGATATGTGTGGACTACCGAAAGCTCAATGCCGCAACCGTATATGATCCGTTTCCATTGCCGTTCCTGGATACCATGTTAGACGATGTGGCCGGTCAGGAGATGTATTCCTTTCTAGATGGCTACAGTGGTTACAATCAAGTCAGAATGGCAGAGCAGGACATACCCAAGACCACATTTATTACCAACTGGGGTGTCTATGCGTGTACCGTAATGTGGTTTGGACTGCACAATGCTCCTAGTACATTCCAACGCTGCATGCAGGAAATTTTTTCCCCTTATCTCACCACATTTATGAGAGTGTACCTGGATGATTTTTTGCTATCGGGTGATACTTCGGCACACCTGTATCATTTACGGTGTTTCTTTTCAAAGTGTCAGGAATATCGCTTGTGCCTGAATCCGAATAAATCGGTATTCTCTGTTTCCTGTGGCAAGTTGCTCAGACACGTTATTTCCAAACAAGGCATTCAGGTGGATCCAGATAAAATGAAGGCCGTATTGGAGGCTCCTGCTCCTAAGACACCTAAAGATGTGATGCAATTTTTGGGCCAAATCCAGTGGCATGGGCGACATCTGTGTTGGCTTGCTCATCTGGCAATACCACTTAATCGATTTATAACCAGTAGCCCGTGTTAGTTCGAATGGACCGAAGAGTATCAACTTTCTTTTGACAGACTGAAATCATTGTTAACTCAGGCTCCCATTTTACAAGCACGGAATTGGGAATTGCCATTTCATGTCTTTGTGGATGCATCTGATAGTGCCATTGGAAGCATGTTGATGCAACAGACGGATAAATGGTTTCATCCTGTATATTATGTGAGTCACAGATTGGCCCCGACAGAGCGTAACTATTCAGTTACTGAATGTGAGTGTCTTGGCTTAGTATATTTTGTGAAAAAGTTTTTACATTATCTATTGGGCAGATGCTTCACCTTCCACGTAGACCATGTAGCATTGTTGAATCTGGTGCGCCAACAACATTTGGGAGGATGGCTAGCATGATGGGTCTTGTTGCTTCAAGAATTTGATTACTCCGTCGTACATCGACCAGGGTCAGCACACGCTCTTGCTGACTTTCTCTCTCGGTTGGATTCCAGTGCGCCTCTGGAGGGAATTGATGATACAACACCAGCCATTTATGCAGCAGAGACAATACAGGATGATCAACAGGAATTGCCAGTACTCTCTTCTTACTATGACACCTTGCTACTGTTCTTGACTAGTGGATGTCTGCCTGGTATGATTTCTTGAGCTGCTCGACGAAGATTAGCCACGTACAGTCGACGCTTTTGGTTGATTGTAGGACAATTAGATTTCATGGATCACTCAGGAGTACTACTCAAATGTGTCCCTCCACATGAAATTGCTTCAGTCATTACCATGGCCCATGCTGCCCCAACGGAAGGGCATTTTGCGGTTGACCTGACTTACCAGAAGATTTTGCAGAGTGGATTATGGTGGCCCACCATGTATCATGATGTGACCAGGTATGTACAACAGTGCGATGAGTGTCAGCATTCCGATCAGCCTTTACAGCGACACTACTTCCCTCTCCAACCCGTTGTACCTCTCAAACCCTTTCAGAAATGGGGTTTGGATTTCATAGGACCAATTACACCTCCGGTAACAGTCACCGATAACAGATATATTCTGACATGCACAGATTATGCAACTAGATGGGCCGAGGCATGGGCTCTCTTATCTGCCACAGTGGCTGTAGTTGTTAAATGTTTAATGAAGGATATCTTTCCGCGTTACAGGTTACCCTTGGAGATAGTAACTGACCAAGGTACGCACTTTGCAAATACCTTGATGCAAGTGCTTACGAAAACATTCCAGATTGTGCACAAATTCAGTTCTCCCTATTACCCACAAGCAAATGGACTTGCTGAGAGTACCAACAAATCTCTCTTAAACATCTTGAAGAAACTGGTGTTAGATTTCCTAGAGCGATGGGACCAATTTCTACCTATTGTACTATGGGCTTATCGTACCACATACAAAGTGGCGACCGGAACAACTCCTTTTAAGTTGGCATATGGATTGGAAGCGATTGCTCCGATGGAACTAGTGGTTCCCAGTCTGCGTGTGGCTCTGGAACGGAAGCTATTATTGGAAGAATCTTTTCCCTTTCGATTGGAGGCTTTACGGTCCCTAGATGAACAGCGTCTGGAGAGTTTCCTAGTGATGCAAGAAGTGCAGCTGAGACAGGCCAAAACCCACGATCGTTTCCTCAAAACCCCAGTGTTTACGATAAACCAATTAGTCCTCTTCTATAACGCTAAGCCTAATAGATCCACCGAAAAATTTAAACTATGATGGTTTGGTCCCTACCGAATTGTTGGATAAGTGGGACCCGCAACTTTTCGGTTATCCACCTTAACTGGTCATCTTCTACCTAAAGTGATTAATGGTTTGAAGCTTCAACCCTACTATCCGCCGTCTACCAACTCATGAGGTGTCTTTGGTATTTTTACTCTTTTCTGTTTCCCACTCTTTTCTCTCACCTTTTTGTTCTGATTTCCGTGTTTTGGTTGCCCAACTGACCATAATCCCTCCGTTTACTTATCTAACCATGATTGATCACTGCCTCTATCGTGTTGCGTGTGTTAATACATGCATGTCGCCATTACGTCAGTATATTTTCAATACAACGTTATGATTAGGGTTCTTGTCGCCTGATTTTTTCCGTGTTTCTACTTAATCTTGTTCTTCTCGCTGTTAGTCGCTATTGTGTCTTTGTGTGTTTGCGACCCTTGTGTACTCTGTGTTTTCCTTTGTTTCTGCGTGCACCATGGAAGCTCTTGCGAACATCGTAACCTTCCGTGCAGGTCTCACTCCTGATGTGAGTGAGTACTTGCGTACTCGCGGGCTCTTGGCCTTCGCTGAATTGCCTTGGCATTCAGTGGAGTGTCATCCCTTTCATGCGCATATTATTTCTGCCATCGCCACCACGCCTTCTACAGAGCAGTGCTGGCCCTTGTCATGCTTAAACCCCTGTGTAGTAGTTACACTAAACACGGTTGCTGAGGGGTTCCATCTCCCTCGGGAAGGATTGGTTGATGGACCACTCCTTCCGCTGGCAACTATGAAACAACTTTTTCCCCGTCACTCTTATAATGAGTTTTCCATTCTCTGCTGCCTCGAGCCTGAGCGCATCGCACTGCAGTTTCTTGTAGCAACATTAAACTTGCAAAAATGCACGTATGGCATTTCCAGGCCCTTTTACTCGATGATTGATACTGCCTCCCGAGAACCATCAATTTCACATCCTTTTTCTTCCGGCACATTCACCATGAATGCTTAGCAGTTACAAAACAATTAGCCAAGCATGACATTCCTTGCACCCGATTACCCCATCTTCTTACCCTTCTCCTTCCGGTGATACAAGCCGCACAACCCCCTCCAACCAATACTATTCTGTTACATGCGGAATCTACACAGATGCTGGAAGATGACGATGATGAAGACCTGCTCCATTTCTTCCAACAAAAATGCAAACGCATTAGCCCATCACAAAGCCGGGTGCAGGGTTCCACTGCGGGTCAAGAAGTTGAACTCTTTCATGACACCGCCACTTCCTTATAGGTAGAATCTGTCCCTCCTTCTCCTAATCAGCAGCCGGACAAGGACATTATTATGGAAGACGTAGCTGAAGTCTCATCACGGGAGGAATCTCAGCACCCGGATGTTGAGGATGTGAAGGAGATGGTGGAGGATACAGTTGTTACAGAATGTCAATCTCCTTCTTCACCAACCGCAGATGCCCAAGCAGATGCAGTCAATCAATTGACTAGTAATGAAGAGGCATTTACCAAAGCCGCCCTGTCAGTACCATCGAATGAGACCGGAATAGTTTAAGTTCTAACTTCCCTCATCCCTCTTCCTCCTCCAACCACCATCCCTGATGCTGCTGAAGTTCTTCTCGCTGCACCTTCAATTGCCATTCGTCATTAGGGCAAAAAACAGCCGAAAAGGGGATGTTTGCTAATGAGAGATTAAGGAAATTGACAAATAGAGTCTTTCCACATGTACAAGAATATAACATTGCTGTCTTCTTTAACCGTACGAAGAGAATATGATCTAAAAGCGCTGCAAAAGTGATGAAGATTCTTGTATTCAATGTACAATTTTTTGGTTTGATGCAAAAAAATATATTTTTGCACACCACACAATGCATATTTTTAAAGTTCCAAGAAGGAAATGATTTTTGGAGATACGAAATATTTTTGGGTTCACAAAATTCCATGGTCATTCCGCGATAGGGTTTACATCAAATCAAAAGTTTCCACGTGTACAAAGCCGTTTTATCTATAAATGTTGGAAAAGTTTATGAACGTCGGTTTCTTGCTTTGAGCATTCTTCTTCTTCTCGATTCTAATGGATTCTTCTTCTCATCGTCCTTCCAATCGTGTAACCTCATGTGAGGTTTACAACAGAAGAGAGGATTCTTTGTGGAAACCTCTTTTTGTGAAGTTAAACGAATGAGTAACTATGCGTCCTAGCTGTAGAGGTGCCCATAAAGTCAAGCATGCTAAAAGAGACGACAGAAGAATCCATTGGAGGGGATGTATTCATAGTTTCAAATTGAAGAGATGTGGTTGGTTTGCACGAGTACAACATGTGTACAACACTAAGGATCTTGTTCTATAAAATCATCTGCAATTCCCTTTGTACTATAAGTGAAGTTTTATAATGCTCTTCTATCATTTCAGTTGTTTTTGTATAACAACATATATGTTTTTGTATTGCAGATATCTTTCCTTCCAATATTCTAGAGTGGCAACCACTTGAATTTTTAACATGAACATTCAGAGTTCTTCGTAAGGAATATGCAGAGCTTATGTATGCAGACAAATCTGCTCAATTTTTCAATAGCATAGAGTTATTTGTCCATTTTGCATATTATCAAGTGCCATTAGGGAGGTGCTCTTATGGAAATCTTATACATTTGCCTGCTCCTTGCATCTCTTCACTAGATTGGGATGCCCTTTATCATTCAACAAAAGGTGGAAAAGAAAGCTTGGACTTTGGATAGCCTTGGGCTCAGAGGAGAGTTGTCTAGAAGTACTGATTCATCCAGATTTTCAATCTAGGAAAATAATTGTCACTGCAAATTGGAAATTCAGAAATGTAAGGGAGCTCCTAGAATACCTTGATGAGGCATCATCATAGTTCAGATTCTCAATTGATGATGTAATAGTTAACATTAGATCAGAGAAAACATTATCTTGCATAACTTGCCTGCCACCCAGGGTGATCAAGTTCCAACCCTTTAGATTGTAACAAGTCTCCTTCTTTAAGAAGCTTTTTTTCAAACTTCCATTGATTTTTCTTTGCAGGATGGTGACTAAAAATGTGACTGATTACATCACTTCAATTATGTCTTTTTATGGAATATATTCATATTGGCATTTTTTTCTTTAATTTCACGATTTTGAGGAGATTTCAATGGTACAATGATTATACAGGAACTTGCATATGACAAAATGGATGGTATGAAAAAATGGAAAGATTGGATGACACGACCGATACAAGCGATACGGGCCATCCGAAATTCTCTGATTGCTCGTATCGCCTGCATCGGTTGTGTCATAAAAACTTCTCTATCCTCTTCAAATTTAACCTTTCTGCAGGATGGTGACTTAGAATGTGACTGATTACATCACTTCAATTATGTCTTTTTATGGACTACATTCATATTGGCATTTTTTTGTTTAATTTCAAGATTCTGATGAGGTTTCTATTGTGCAATGATTATAAAGGAACTTGCATGAGAAAATTCTAGGTGATTCAAGAATATGAACCAAGAAATTCTTACATAATATATCTCCCATTTTAGAACCTTTTTCCATACTTCCATTGATTTTCCTTTGCAGGATGGTAACTAAGAATGTGACTCATTACATCACTTCAATTATGGCTTTTTATGGACTATATTCATATTGGCAATTTTTTTGTTTAATTTCAACATTTTGATGAGGTTTCAATGGGACAATGATTATACAGGAACTTGCATATGCCAAAATGGATGGTACGAAAAAATGGAAAAGATTGGATGACAAGACCGATACAAGCGATACGAGCCATCCAAAATTCTCTGATTGCCAGTATTGCTTGCATCGGTCGTGTCATAAGAACTTCTCTATCCTCTTCACATTTAACTTTTCAACAAGAATAAAGAAAAAAGCACACAAAATAGACATTTTGATGATAGGACCAATTCAATTTTACTTGAACCATGCAATGAAGTCACTTTTGCTTAGTTCTTAAGAGGATCAATTCAACATTACATTACTCAAGGCATATAGATATAGTTACAATGACCATCTAGATGAAGACTGGCATAATTACATACAATTTGTACATCAATAAATCCTCCAACATATGATGTTGTAAAAGAGTTATCATTTGAAAAATTAGGCAGGCCTAGTTGTCGGATCTTTGTTGACTGCTCTGCCTACTTGGTTCTACTTGAATCTCCATTTGTTCGGATTCTCTTGGATGGCTTCCTTGTCTTGTAATACCACCTTGACTGCCCTAGCTACTACCAACACCCCCCTCTCTCACGTCCGTCATCCCTAACGGACCCTTGTTGTGAAGAGTGTTTGATGTAGTATTCTACAACATCTGTGGTAAGATGATGTTTGCTCAATTGTAGTCCTCGTGCTAGATCTCTCATAAGATGCTCCCAATCTACTCAACCTAGGGCATTCGGATGTGGTAGTCATAGCTGATTAGCACGGGGTTGTTTGTTCTACTACAAATAGATGCAACACGTGGGTGGGTTTGGGAATGAAAATCTCAAAGTGATACTCCCAAAACTCTGTAGAGAACATCTCCTCAAAGGTCTTCTTATAGCAAGCAGGTAAATATTTGATGCATGCATGCTAGGTGTAGATGGTGTTGATGGTGGGTATTTGGCTCATATCATATATCAGGTCAAGATTTTGTTCACAAAACCTTGGGGTAGAAATATAGGGAGCTTGAACTTTTCAGGAAGTTTTGAACACAATCCTCATTATCTCAAAAATCTTCATGCACATCTTGGTGGCAATGTCTGACACATTCTTGAATCATGATGACCAGTGGCATATAGTAGATATCATATGAATGAGTGTGAGGGGTGCTTTGGGGGGAACACACTAAGGATAGTTTATCCAATTTGAACACCCTTTGGTATTGCAAACTTTGATTGCAAATGCCGGCCATGGGCGATGACAAACAACAAGACAGTAACAAGGGTTATATTTAATGTATAATGGCATATTTTACCAAGTGCATCTCATTTTGAGATGATTTATCAGTAGCCATGCATGCCAAGTTGGTTGGAAGATGGTTCCTTCTCATGCCTTTTTTGGTAGGTCATTATGCTCAAACTGTGTAGCAAATCTGGGTTCTTTCCTAGTAACTCTCTTGATTTCTACATTATAATCTACCAATCATACAAAATATGGCATGTATTGTAGTTCTGAAGTGGTGATGAGTCATTCATGTGATAGGTTTTGAAAATAAGTTGACTTTAGAGTTGTTTATTCAAGGTTGGACATAGATTGTATTTGTTTAAGTAGAGAGGGTGATCTTTCATATTGAAATAGCTGTGCTTCAAGTTCTTCGACCTATTTTTGGAGGTTTCCCATTTGTTTTGTAGTATGTGGGATGGTTGCAGCCTCTGACCTAGATGGGCTTACTATACTTAATTACTTCTTGAGATTGGCACACTCTGTTTCCAGCTTCTTGTATGACTCTAGAAAACTAGCATTTTCCTCGAGTAATATATTGATGTCATCTAAGGAAATAGCTTGAAACCATGTTGGGCTGATTGTTGTGTCCGGTTCTCCTTCTGTTGCGGCCTTGAGATTGTCTTAGTTCATTTGTTGTAATCTCTTATTCTCTTCCAGTGCCATAGTCATGTGTTTCCTGAGAATCCCTAGATTCCTTCTTAGTTTTCCATTGCTTACATGTTGCTCGTGTAGCATGTCCTCTGAGTCTTTGATAGCTTGGGCATCCACATCCGGTACCTTGGACTCCAGATCTTCATGAGCTTGCTATAATGTGAGGTATTGGACCTGGAGTGTTTTGTTGCCAGCCTCCAATGTTGTAACACATGTTTGTAATCTTTAAGATTCTACCTATAAGGCAACATTTCGTTCTTCCAAGTGTTGATAAGCTTGTTGAAGCTATCAGACACATTGAATCATTGTTTTTAATATATTGTTTATAATTATAGATGCAAAGGAGGTAGCAGTTAGTGCACGGGGAATGGGAATGCGAATAGGAATGGGAATGGTGGATGCCATGCATGATGAAGTAGGTGATGTTGGTGGAAGGGGGATCGGGGATGGTGGAAGCATGGGGGAGGGGAAGGTGCAATGGGTGGAGAAATGTCCATGGGGTTGGACTGTGCGGTGTATATGGGAGCTACCATGAGGGTGGGGAGGGTAGGTGACCTGATCATGGTATTTGTGTATAGTGAAGCAGACATAGGTGTTTGTGAACCTAATATCTATTTGGTGGGAATATGAATGAAGCTCTTCATGAATGAAATAATGGTATGGGGCAATGGTGGTGATGGAGGCATAGGGAAAGATGGATTAGGCAAATGGGAAGTATGGATCACGGGGGGGAATGTGAAGGGTGGTAAGTAGGGATACCAAAGCTGCCCTCAGTGGGTCTCAAGTGTGCCTTTATACTAGGTATGATGGGGTGGCCAATGGCTGATTGTGCAAATAGAATTGGAGAAGAAAGAAGTGGATTGGTGGTGGAAGAAAAGATGATCGCTTGAGATATCCGTTCATGGAAGGAGAAAGAGATGGTTGAGGTAGGGGTGTGAATATTGGTTGTTAAGATTATAGTGGTTTCTATAGTGATTGGTGGTAGGGATGGGTGAGATACGGGGTGCTGAGGTGAGATAGGTGAAGTTTGTACAAAGGTCACCACAGTAAGATCTATTGTGGCTATTGAGGTAGTTGCAGGTTTCATGGTTGCTTCTCCTTCAGATATGGGGATGCATATATTCTTGCCTAATCATGGCCTCATCTCCACTCTTCATCTATCATACCGGATGGATTGATGCAATGTAGTGTGCATGGCTTCTTGAACTCCCAATGATTCTTTTAATGACTTGCATGAATCAATGAACTGAGGTTCCACCCCTTCATCTACAAGGATCTGATCCATTAAGGCTTTTCTTGACGCGAATGAGAATCTATATCATTCTTGCACAACTGTAATTGTGTCATACAATCGTTGTAATTGGGGGGCGTATGTGGGAGCACCTATGAGTTCAGACACTTCTTGTTGCTCTTCATGATGTCTTTCCTCATGTTCATCATTGCCCTCTTCATCTTTGTTGTCTTCTTCTTCTTCTTCGACTATGGTAACCTCCACTTGTGATGTAGTTGCTTGTGGATGTGATCCCTCCACAACTTGTTCATCACCTAACTCAATGTTCACCTCTTGTAGGATCTCCTCAAAATCTTCATTGGTGAGTTCTTCCAAGTGGACTCCTCCAAGGAATTCAAGATCCGTTGGGATTGGAGGAAATATTAAGCTTGCACCTTCAGAGCTGCACCTTGGGATGCGGAGTGTGAATGGACATACGTGTCATTGCGGTGGAGGAGTGATTTGAGGGATTAAAGTGGCTCCTTGAGGTTGAGCACATGGTACTGCTCCTTGCATCCTCTTTGATGGGGGTCCTGTGGGAGTCCTACCTTTGAATTGTCATACGGTATCCTACATTAGAGATCTCTGGATTGGAATATCATATGCTAGACATCGATAGATAATCCTTGTGAGGGCACAACATCCATACAATACTACCTTGCACAGCTATCGTTTGTGTGCCATGTGAATTTGATCAATGATCCAATGGGGTAGGTTAATAGTCAGATTTTAAGTATCAACAAGATATAAACTAAGCCATACTTTCTTATGGGGCATGGTGAACATGTCTTGTGTTGGAAAAGTGAAATGCTACATGCACATTCTCAGGTGGACCGTGATGTTGGGGGGTCATGGCCACCAAATCTTTGAGCTTAGTGAGGTTCCTAGTCTTCATGCTTTCTGGCACTAAAATCTCCTTTGCAATGGGGATATGCATTCCTTTCATGTATAGAGCATCATGCACTAAGTTATTCGCTAACTTAGATCGCTTCAATTCATTTCCGTTGGTTAGAGATGGAAGCACAAATGTGCTTGAAGCTTTGGGATCCTTGTTGGGAGTTAGGGTGTTGATGAGATAGTAACATTGCATGAAGTGAGGTTTGGGAAGGTTAGCACTAAAGTATGCATCCAATCCCACTTTCTCCCACACTAGGCATAGCTCCTCTGCATATTATTTTATAGGCCACTCTGTAGGCCCAAACAACATGATGTAGTTGTTTGTCCCAATCAAAACACTTATTATTCACCAATTTCACCAAATAGTACAAAGTATCTTGTTTGTGCTTTTGGCTTGGCCATTGGATTGTGGGTGATAGGGATCCAACTTCTTGTGACCCACCATGAATTTTTGTAACAAGTATTCAATGACCTCATTCAAGAAGTGGGTGCCACAATCACTCACCAATTCGATTCGCAAACCATATCTTGTAAATATGTTCTCAAATAGGAACTTGGTTGTGGTCTCTGCATCATTCTTTCTTGTTTCCTTCACTTCCACCCATTTAGTCAGATAATCAATGGCTAGAATGATGTATTTAGAATGTGAACTCTTAGCTGGGGGATTAATAGGAATGACAAAGTCTATTTTCCACTTAGAGAATTCACATCCTCCCATCATGGGTTTTAGTGGCATCTCATCTTTATAGACAAATATCACACGTCTTCATGTAGGTATGTGCATCCGTATGAAGAGTTGGCCCCCAAAGACCTGCAAACAATATTGCCTTGATCACCCTATCTGGTCTAAAATGTCCTCCTATTACACCTTGGTGAGTAGTCTCTAAGATCTTGAGGTATTCACTCTCATGGACAAACAATCTAAGATATTAATCTCTTCCTCATTTGTATAGATTATCATCTATGAGTGTGTAATCTAGGGTTTCGTGTTCTAAACCCCATCATGTGGCCAATGTCATTTCTTGAGGGAATGTTTTTGAAGGAATGTTTTTGTCCTCAAAACGTTTACCAATAGTCCACTCCAATCTAGTACTAGAGACACATGATATTGCATAGCATGTTCCACAAGTGGTATAATATGACAGATTGGGAATTCCTTGCATAACTTATGGACACATACTTCCATAGTTGGCCAATGCAGTCCTAGTCTTTGCAGAGTTTGTAGGGTTCCATGTTTGGACTGATGTTGTTGTAGTGCACCTACATGTGGTATTTTCAACCACTTTGCATGCTCATCTTCATCTACATGGCAAGCCAGTATGCCTTGATTAGTGTGCTTATACATGTTGCCTACCAATATGTGATACTTTTAAGACCTCACTACTTCTTTACTTTTGGCTTTCAGTACAGACGTCCAAATTCTTTAAAAACATGACACATCAGCCTTTGGAAAGTAGTTGGCACATTGGTGAGCCCAAATGGCATTACTCGAAATGTGAATATGCCCCACTCTATGGCAAAAAGCCATTTTATGTTGGTCTTCTAGGGCAATGGACACTTTATTTTAGCAAGAGAACCCATCAAGGAATTTTTATACTTCCTTGCCTGCTACCCTTTCCAAATGGTGCTCACTGATAGGAAGCAGATAACTATCTCTAATAGTGGTTGCATCAACCTTCAAGTTGATGCATACATGTAACTTTCCATTCTTTTTGGGCACCACTACAATGGGGGATACCCATTTAGTGTGCTCAATTTCATAGATAAATTCAGATTCTAACAATCGATCTATCTCTTTCTTAATCTTAGCGGCATACTTGTCGTTATATGTGTATGGATTCTACTTAGAGGGTTTGGCTTCTGAAGCCATGGGAATAATGTGAGCATATGTTAGGGTCTAATCCCTTTAAGACCTTATAACTCCATGCAAACACATCTCTATATTCTCTTAACAGTTCAATCAACTCCTTTTCCTCTTCTTTACTCAAGTCATGTCCTATGTACATGCATCGACCTTCTTCTATGGTAGCAATAATCTTCTTAGTTGTCTCTTTGCTATCATAGGCCACTCCTGTGAGTGCTTGTCATCTAGGCATTCTAATCATGAATTTCCTATCCTCTACCTCATACTGCTTATAATTTTCAGGGACTTCAAACAAGTATTCTTCCTCTTTCGGTGGGAGTTGTGAGATTGTGCTACACTTTAGTGTTGTTTATTACCTCCGTATTCCTAGGTATGACTAAGTCTTTGTTCTTTACCATGACTATTGGTGCTCTCATAACCTTGAGTAGCTCCTTTAAAGTGAGATTGCTTGAATAGCTCCTCTAAAGTGAGATTGCACTGCACTTTAGTGTTGTTTAGTGCCTTTGTATTCCTAGGCATAACTAAGTCTTCGTTTCTTACCATGACTATGGGTGCTCTCATAAAGGTATACTTTGCTTCCCATGGACCTATAAAATGGGGCAATTCTTGTATGGAGTTAGACTCGAAGTCTAACCATTCACTAGATTGGGCATCCTCTTGTTCTCCATAAATAGAAGGAATATCTTGTGGGAATTGATCATGTAGGTCATCCACAATCTCACTGGGAGGAGGATTTTCACTTTCTTTTTCCCATTTCTCTTCTTAAATTTCTCTTAGAAATTATTGTGAGTATTGATTTACAGAAGCAAAGGTTCCTGACTCGATGGAGTTGGGAACGTAAGCATCCTTGGGAGGAAGTCTTATCCTTTCACTTCTAATGTTACTCACATGTGATGTAGCTTGCTTTCTCGACTCAGTTATCATCTTTTCCAATCTTTCTAATCATTCATCAAAGTGTAATTGTGTTTTGGCTGAGATTGTGTAGTTGAATAGACGACTGGCCTTAAACATAGTTTGAGCCAATTCTACCATTTTTGTAAAAAACTTGGTTCGTTCAATTTCTAGGTCATCCCAGTGGTAATAACACGTTTGGCCCTTTTTGGATTCTGGCTTGATATGCTTTAAGCATCATCTCTAAGTCTTCGGGAGTGGGATTCGCTAAGACTGATCCTACTCTAGGTGGTCGTGGGATTACATGAGGTTGATTAGATGGTGATGGTGATGGTGGTGGTGGTGGTGTGTGAGAGTGCATGTGAGATGCAATTTCGATTATCTTAGCTTTTATTTGTCTTAGGCTTTCCTCAAGAAGGCTCATCTTCTTTGACCATTGTCTTTTCATTCTCTCACGACCATCTTTCCAAGCCCTTGTTCTTTTCTTAGTTTGACTCTTGGTCTCACTATCCTCAGAATCTTTGTCCTGACCTAAGCCTTGGTTCTACTGCAATGCCTGAGCTCTAGTGACCACTTGCACAAGGGCAGTGGAAGTCACACTTCCAGTAGAATGTACTACTAATCCAATGAAATTAATAGGAGTTATCTTTGGCCCATTGTTTGGGTTCTTAGGACAATCTCGTAAAAGGTGCTCCTTACCACAATCTAGACAAAAACCTTCAATCGTCACTGATTAGAGCTGCATAGGTGCAGGTACAGGGCAATCATGAATGAAGTGGACTCTGTGGCATTTGTAGCATGGTCCTTTGGGTGTTGGGGATCTTATTTGTCTAGATTGGGGCCTAGCATGACATTAGTGTATTCTCGCTCTCAACTAGGTTTGCTAGGTTTTTTGTAAGGTTGATTCTCATTATGCTCAGCTGACTCCATATAGTAGGCTGATGGACTATCCATGTGAGCCGAGTCAAAACTATGATTATTTGGGTTAATTTTTGAAATTAGTGGTGATGTTGGCACTAAGGCTCTATTCACATTTTATTCACCAATCGCATACTTTACTAGGATTACATTAGCTAGAGGCAGAAATTGTTGAACTAACATCGGTTGAGGTCTTTGTTCAGCTTGATAGGGTGGCTCGTAGGGTTGTTGGGGCCTAGCATACTACTGTGGTGGATACTTGCTTCTGGTATCTCCCCTATTGTGGATATAGTTGCAGATAAATTTTCATAACCACTCGCTTATTATATAGGCAATCTTGTGCGGTGTGGTTAGTATACCTCCTTTTTATGGTGCAGTATTAGTTGTTAGGGTTCACTTGGGATTGTGCCATGATTGGGCACACAGTAGCCATATGGTCTCCTCCACAAGTATAGCATTGTTTCACTGGAGCAAATCTAGGTGTCTGCTTGCTAGATACACCTAACTTCTTAGCTACTTTTTTGGCCAATGTCAATAGAAGTAGGGGGTTTGGATGTGAGAATAGTGGAATTATTTGAATCTTTGTAAATCTTACAGAGATCTACTTCTCCACCTAGGTTGTCCTCAATATCTATGCACATGCATATGCATTGCTCGATGGTTCTCGGTTCCTTTAGATACACATAGGATCTCCATTTAGCACTCAACAATCCATCTAGGAACAATGCCACTTGTTTGGCTAGTGTGGGCAGCTCTGGAATTGGGCATCTCTTCAAGTATTGCCTTAATCTTCTTCTTGCTAGTCTCACTATCTCTTGAGGTGTTTATTTAAAGCTATGGATCAGTGATGAAGTGTTGTGCCTTATGCCACTCTTAGAAAACTCCATGATGAAGGCTTCTAGCAATTGTTCTATGTTCCTGAATTGTCTCTGGTGTAGTGGTTGAAACCAAGTAAGAGCCATGTTCTTGAGAGTTAGACCAAAAGTGTTCTATTGCGTGAAGAAGTCATCAACTTGATCAGCTCTCAAGACTTGCCTAAATTCTTCAACATGATTGTATGGGTCTCTTGTACCATCGAAATAGTTCTTTTTGGACTTAACTAGTTGTGTAGGCCTCAAGATCCTAGGGCATTCTCTAGGCCTTGGAAGAGGGAATTCATCTACATTTCTTTGTTTCCTTGGGCCCCTATGCTTCTCATTCTCCATTCTATCCCTTTGTGTTTTTGTTTTTTCTCTTCCCATTGGGTTAGCAAAGCTTACCTTGGGTCTATCTCTACTTCTGTCCCTCTTAGTTCCATGAGCTTGGGTTGTTCCAACTCTTGGGTGACCATAAGAGACATTGGATCTTGGATGGGGAAAAACAAATTCACCCTTCTAAGTGTAGGCATGCCTTCTTGGTTTTGTTACCATGAACACTCTCTCGAGGTGTGGTCTAAGTAGACCACTTTGCTTGGGGTATCAAGATCTTTAAATTCATATATTTCTATACTTCCTACTTCATTAGGTTGATTGGTCTTAAACATATAAAAAGCTTCATTTGTCTCTCTATTCCAGAACAATTCTACACTTTTGTTGTCATGGGGAATCCAGTCTTATATGAGTATTCTGGTTGAGACATATTTTCTTCTTGGTGTTCTTGGATCTCCTCCCGAATTCCCTTGCTCTATGTCACCTATTTTCTATTTCTGGGATTACATTGCCAAATTTGTATGTCTTATCTATCTAGTTGGTGACTACCTACATGGTTTTTTTTGTGTCCATTATGGACTTATGCATAACAATGGATAGGATTTTGGCCAAGTGTAAGTGTAAATTGCGATAATTTTGTCAATTGCAATGGACAAGGGTCTCTATCATGATGGATTTGTCTCTCATGATGGATAGGTAGTCCATCGTGGCCTGTCTATCATGATGGACAAGCTGTCTGTCATGATGAATTGCCTCTATCACAATGGACAAAAAAATAATGCAAATTTTTTTGAAATTTTTGTGGATGTGTGATGTGCAAGCACTCAGTTTTACCAAAAGACTAATTTTTCTATCTCTCAAAATGGACATAGATCAACACCTCGAGACCTATGTAGAGGTTTTCTGTACCTACTAGAGTTGTTGCAGCTACTGTCAATGCCCATACCTGTAAGAACACTCAAGAAACATGCAAAAATAGTGCACACAAATTCACTCTCTCTCTCTCTCTCATGCTCACTAGTGATATGAGGAAATGGAGATGGAGTGTGGGGAATGAACAAAATGGTGAAGATTATGATGGAAGGAGATGGAGGGTAAAGATGGTGGTGGTGCTAAAGTAGGTAGAAAAGTAAAAAGTAAGAGATTACATATGATTCCAACATCAACTCTACATCTTACCATCAAACGCTTGTCCTTGAAACTCGATCTCTGACAGTGATGACAAATTTGGTGTTACTATATCCCAATGGCAAGTACCAATGTGAGGAGATCCACCTCATAATTGTCAATCAGAGAAGACATGAGGAGGGTATTACAACTGTGAGCAAGTGAAGGCACAAGTGCATGAGTGAGAAGCACATTAACATGCACACACATACACACACGTGCACATATGGCAAGCCAAAGAGATGGAGCAATGGAATACTTCACTAACCAAAAACAAGATTACAAGCTCTTTTGTTCACTTCAATTCCCAATTTTCTCTTCTCAAACATGAGCTCTCTAGCTATTTTTATAGTTTTTGACTAGCTATGGCCCTCTCCAAACCAAGTGTCTGACCTATCTAAAAAATAGGTTCCTAGGCTAATTTGGATGCGCAAACAAGCTCTAAAAAATATGGCAATTGGTACATAATTAGATCTAATACTCCTCAAGCTCAAGGACTCCTTTGCTTGCACAAAATGGAGTAAAAATCATTGAAAATAGTAGTTGCAAGTGTGTGTAGTGATCACTGTTGTAAAACATTTATCCTTTGAAAAATTAGGTAGGCCTAGTTGCCAAATCTTTGTCGACTAGTCTGCCTGCTTGGTCTTGCTTGACTTAGATTTTTGTAAGCACACACTTTTCAAAGTGGCACCCTCATGTATCTTCTATTCAACACATAATGAAAAATACCTATAAATACACATACTCTGATAGAATCATCCATCAGAGTATGTGGGTGGGAGATTGTACCCAATTTTTTGTTTAGTCTCTTTTATATCTCTATTCTTTGTATGCTTTTGTGAGATTTCATTTTTGTACTATCTCTGTGTACGTGCATCTACAAGATCCCATCAATAGTGGTATCAGATCTTGTGTGCATCTAAAAGATCTGGTCCATAGTGGTGTCAGTGTGTCTATGAAGGTGTACTTCTTGGCATCAGATCGTGATTAGTGGCATCTATTCATAATTCGGCATCCATTCTAGTTTGTTAATTCCCATCCGGTCTAGTAATAGGTTTTGATTCTATATAAGGCCATGAACCCTACCCATAATACTGAGGATTTTGGTACATCACCCCTACCAGGGATACCTATTGAGCAATAATTAGAGATTTTGCGACACAAATTTCAACATGCTCAAAACAAGATAAAAGAACCTGATGTTACACTCCAAAAAATGCATAGTGATGACAACAACCTAGTTAGGGTGGTGAAGGCCATTATCACCGCTCAAGAGGAAGGCACACATCCCAAGATTGGTGCCAAAAAAAATTCCAATTTTCTCGATTCGTGGGTGAAAGGATGGCCAATTCATTCTTTCATGGCTTTCCCACTTTGATGAATTTTATTCTGATGAATCATATTGTGAAATTGAAAAAGTGAAATTTGTTACTAATTATTTGGTGGGTAAGGCCCATTTATAGTGCAATGTTTTGTGGCATAGCACCGACCGCCCCACCACATGGATCACATTTCAAGAAAAGATCAAGGATTCCTTCCTTCCTGCCTAGTTCCACTACGTATTCATTCGCTTGAAACAGTTCCTAAAGGTACCTTGCAACGGAAGTATGAAGATGGTTTGGAGATGGGAATCCAAGCCAAGCTCAGCACACTACATCCCATGACCCTCTATGAAGCTATTTCTTTTTCACATGATGTTGAGAAGGAGTCTCATTCTATCACCAAGTCCATTTGCTTACAACAAACACGTCAATGACAACAACCAATCAAGCCCAATTTTCTTTCAAGCATCCTTTCACTACTTTTTCTTTCCCTACTTTTCAGTGCCCACCTACTTTTGAGTGACCTCTTCAATCTGATTTCTCACCAGTACACAAGAAAACCCCTTTACGACCTACAAAACCTCCAACCCTTCAAACTACAATGATGGATGCTCAACAAAAATGGCACTATATCACTTGCTGGCATTGTGGTAAGTTTGGTCATACTAAAGCTAAATGTAGGTTGCAAACTAATGATATGAAACCTTCAGAGCTCACATACACAACATGGAGGTCATTCATGAAGACAGTCAACCTATTTGGAGTGAAGAAGCATTGAAAAAATATCTAAGTACCTTGGGTAACGAAATTTCAATACATTGTTTACTTTGCATACAAGGTACTAATAATGGTAAAGTTGTTAATATTTTACATGATGATGGTAGTTCGCATGATTTTATTTCTTATACTTTAGTGCAAGATCGCCAATTACATCCACTTCCTTCTATGTATAAAGTTAAGTCTATATTTCAAGGAAATAGATATAATGTTACAAGTGAAGTGCATAACATTCAGATTTGTATAGGTTCTTAAGTAGATGCACACACATTCTTAATTGTTCCTTTGCAGCCCTATGACGTTATACTTGGCATGCCTTTTCTTCATCATTATAATCCATGCATTGATTATCATACACACACATTTAGTTTTAAATTTAACAATCAAGATATTTCTTTGTCTGCAATGCATGATTTCCAACCATTTCCATTAATTAGTCATACTCAAGTAAAAGGTGAACTTAGGATATGCTACAATTCATGTATTGTTTTTTTCAATAACATCATTGATTATACACATACACTTCTTGATGCACATAAATTATCTATGGCTTCCTATCAAGATTGCTTTATGGTTGATTTTCCTTTTAAACTAGGCACCTTCTAGGGGATCTCTTGATCATAGTATAGACTTAATTCTTGGTAGTTCTCCTCCTTATAAAGCACCTTAATGGCATGGACCTTTACATAAAAAAGAAATAGCTAATCAAGTTAAGGATCTACTCCACAAAGGACTTATAAGGCCTAGTTCTTCTCCCTTTGGAACACGTGTTCTCTTAGTGGAGAAGAAGAAGAAGACTTATAGGATGTGCATTGAGTATAGAGCACTCAATAAGATCACAATTAAAAACTGATATCCTATTCCTAGGATAGATTATTTGCTAGATAAACTTCATGGTGCACGTGTGTTTAGAAAAATTGAGCTTAAATCTGGGTATCATCATATATGAATGACATAAAATGACATTTATAAGACTACCTTTAGAACTCAAACTGGTCACTTTGAATTCATGGTAATGCCTTTTGGACTCATTAATGCACCTGTTACATTTGCACGTATGATGAATAATATTTTTCTTGATTACCAAGCTTTTGTTATTGTTTTCTTTGATGATATGCTTGCCTATTGTGAGAATGACAATGACCATGGAAATCATTTTAGCAATAATCTTTAATTTTTTCTAGAGAAACAAAATTTATGCCAATCTTGAAAAAGAGTTCTTTTTCCAAAACAAATTAGATTATTTAGGACATAATGTTTCTAGTCCAGGTGTTCATATAGATCCAAAGAAAATTAAAGTAATTGAAGAATGCCTTGTACCTCAATCTGTGAATGATGTACACTCTTTTCTAGGGTTAGCTAGTTTTTATAGAAAGCTTGTAAAAGGTTTTTCTTATTTAGCACTTCCACTCACATTATTATTGAAGAAAAAGTTAAAATTTGAATGGGGATTATCACAAAAACAATCTTTTGAAAAAATCAAACATGCACTTTCTCATGCACCTGTTTTGCAATTACTACATTTTGCACAACCTTTCCATGTAGTTATAGATGCTAGTGGTTTAGGTATAGGTGTTATATTAATGCAAAATGATCATCCCATTGCATTTGAAAGTAGGAAAATTAAACCTTCTGAAAAGAATTATAGAACATATGATAAGGAACTTTTCTATTGTGCATGCTTTAAAATTTTGAAAACATTACCGTATGGGTTCTAAAGTTTTGATCAAAACATACCAATAGGCTATTAAGCATTTATTAAATCAACCATTGATTTTCGAAAGACACATTAAATGGGCTTCATCCATACAAAATTTTCAACCTTTAGTTCAATACCAATCTGGAAAAGCTAATGTCATAGCTGATGCTCTTAGTCGTTTCCCATCGCCACAAACAAATATTGTTTCAATCAATAATATTTTTGCTATTCATATTCATTCATTTCATGACATGATTCCTACCTATGCATTTGATTTGTATTTTTCACAAAGATGTACTTCTTTCAATAATTATATAACATCTAATGAGGATCATTACACTTTTCATGATGGATTCTTGTATTTCCAACACAACTTATGCATTATATAAGGCTTTAAAGAATTTTTTATGAAAGAGATGCATGAATCACCATCTATGGGTCATAGGGGCATACAAAGTAGTATTTCTATGTGTAAAGAATTTTTCTTTTCGCCAAATATGGAAAAGCATATTGCACAGTATGTTTTCCATTGCATTGTGCGTCAACGTGTGAAAAGACATCATGGTAAAGCATTTGGATTATTAATGCTGCTTCCCATACCTAATGGACCATGGGAACAAATTTCTATGGATTTTATAACTGGTCTTCCTACAACTTCATCTCATAATGATATGATTTGGAAAATTGTTGATAGGTTTAGTAAACAAGCATATTTCATTCCTTGTAAAAAGACTCTTTCTACACCTCAAGCTGCTAAGTTATTTGTTAAATGTATTTTTCCACATCATGGTTTTCCAAAAGTTATTCTATCATATCGAGATGTTCATTTTTGTAATCACTTTTGTGTCGCATTATTTCAAAATGTAGGTTTGAAATAGACTTTAGCTTTGCATTTCATCTTGAAAGTAATTGGAAAAGTGAAGCTATGAATAGTACTATTTAGATATTACATTGTTATTCTTTAGATAATCCAAGCACTTGGGATGAGAAACTTTCTTCACTACAATTCGCATATACTAACACAACACATACCACTACTCAACATGCACTATGAAATTCTGTATGGTAAAAAGCTTCCCACTCCCGTGACTCTCACTCAAACTGATATTCCTATGCCTGGTTCTTTTGCACAAGATCATATTTCTACACTTCATGAGGTTCATGAGCACATTAAAAAGAGTCAAGAATGTTACATATGTAATCTTAATAAGAAATGAGTAAATAAACAATTTAATGAAAGTGACTTCATATGGTTACAAATAATTAAAATAGGTTTGAAAAATATTTCACAACATCCTAAGGTTAAACTTGCACCATGTTATTATGGACCTTTTCATATTATTCAAGAAATTAATGAGAATGCTTTTAGACTAGACATAGCTTCTCATTGCAATATATATAATTCTTTCATATTAGTTTATTGAAATACTTTAAAGGAACTTTACCACTTACTCCTATTTTAGATGATCCTCCTTTACTTGAAGAGGATGCTGAAATATTAGTTCCAAAGAAAATACTTGATTTTGATGTTACTACTACATGCATTGGTAAGCAATATCATATATTAGTTAAATATGAAAATCACTCACTTGAAGAATCTCAATGGATTCATAAGACATCATTAACTCCACATTATGAACATTTGATTTCTGCATATCATTCAAAGTCACATTAACTTCTAGTTTTCCATTTCCATGCATGTGTTTTTACATGGAACATGCTTATGATTGTTTAGTGATGGGACATCTGATCAGCCATCCATGTCTATTTTATTCTTATCAACTAAGATTAGTTTCTCGTGAACTGGGAGGCATGTTACACTTTATGGAATAATGGAATTTTATATGGATTTTAATGTCTTGAGGATTTTAATGTAATTGTGTTTTGATTTAGCAGGTGAAGAATCATGAGGGCATGAATGTGCATGGACTTATTCAGATAGTTCTAAAGATAGTTAAAGGATAGGATTTTAGATATTTTTTGTAAAAATAGTAGATCTCTTAGAAAGTGACGCTTTTATAAAAATAGTAGATCGCTTAGAAAGCGATGATTTTGTAAATAAAGCAGATTTCCATAAATGCAAGCTTTTTGAAGCACCACCCTCATGTATCTTCTATTCAGGACGTAATGAAAAATACCTATAAGTACACATACTCTGATAGAATCATCCATTAGAGTATGTGGGGGGGGGGAGATTGTATGCAATCTTGTGTTCAATATTTTTTCTCTTTCTATTCTGTGTATGCTTTTGTGAGATCTTTTTTTTGTACTATCTCTACATATGTGCATCTACAAGATTCGATCAACAAAAACCTTCCATGAATGAAACCCAATAAGGTGGTATGGTGGTGGAAATTCTTATGGGTGGGAAGATGGAAGTAAAGATGGGGAACTGGGCATGCTTGGTGAGAGGAACTTGAGTGTGTGGGATTAAAGGGAAATTGATACTATCGATAGTGGGTTCAAAGTGCCCCACTACATTGGGTATGATTAGGTGGTCAATGATAGGTTCCAAGAGTTGGGTGGGGGCATTGTACAATGGGTTAGTGATGGCAAAAAAGAATGTTTCTTGGGACGTGGGTGCTCAAAAGTTGAAGGACATTGTGGATGCAATTGTTTGGGTATGGGGTGGGGAATTGGGAGGAGTTTGGAAGATGGTTTCAATGGTTTGAGTAGTGAGAATGGTTTCTATGGTTTTTTGTACATCAGTAGTGGTGGGAGGGGATGGAGATTGTTGAGGGGAGATTGGTGAGGTTTGGATAAAAGTTTTGGCCATTGTGTCAATGGTAGTTGTGAAGGTAGCCTCTTGAATTGTACTCATTTCATGTTCTAATATGGGGATTCTTATGTTCTTTGTAGTGTGTGATCACGTCTCAACACGCCATTGATCATAACAAGGTGTTGGTCTTTGCAACATGGTATGAATAGCTTCTATCACTCCTAATGTCTCTCTTAGAAGTTGGAGGGACTCAATGAATTGAAGATACACTCCCTCTTTGATTAATATCTTCTCAATCAATGCTTTTCATGTACCGAAGGAGAGATGGTGCTTCTCTTGTACACTTACAATTGTGTCATACAATCTTTGTAATTGTATGGTATAGGTCGGAGTACCTTCAGTTTCTCCACCTTCTTGTTGATCACCATGTTCTTTGTTGTCATGTTTCTCTTCCTCTTCGTCTTCTTCACCGGCTTGTGCTTGATGTTCTTCCTCGTGTTGTTGTTGATCATCTTCTCCTTGTTCTTCAGACTCTAGGTTCACATCTTGAAGAATCCTTTCAAAGTCTTCATTACTAAGCTCTTCCAATCGGATGCCTCCCAAGAATTCTAAATCAAATGGTACAGGGGGAAAAATCAAGTTGGGCCCATCTCTGCTTCCTCTTGGCAGTCTCAATGTGAATGGTCATACTACCCATTGTGGTGTGGGAGTTACATTTGGAGTCAATGTGGCTCCCCTAGGTTGAGCACAAGATATGGATCCTCTCATCCTCTTTGATGTTGGTGTAGAGGATTTTCTGCTCTTAAACAATTTTACTCTATTCCAAGATAGTGCCCTTTGAAGCGGTATGTTGTAAGCCAAGCATCTATAGGTGATTCTTGTGAGAGCATAGCACCCATGCAATAATACCTTCTCCAACCGCTTATTGTGAGCCTCATGTGTATGATCAATAATCGAGTGGAGCAAGTTAATGGTCATGTTTTGCTTATCTACTAAATATAAATTGAACCAAACTTTTTTATGAGCCATTGTGAATTTGTCTATCCTTGGGAAGGAAAAATGTTGCATACACATCCGTAAGTGGATCATGATGCTTGGTGTCATGGACACCATATCCTGAAGTTTTGAGAGATTCATGTTTTTCATGTTGTTTGGAACTAGACCTTCCTTCTCTATATGGATGTGCATACCTCGCATATCTATAGCCTCACATACTAGGTTTTTTGTCAGATGAAACCACTTTAACTCATTGTCATGCACTCAGGATTGAATTGCAAGCGTACTAGATGCTTTGGGATCCTTGTTGTGTTAGAAAGTTGATGAGATAATAGCAATGCATAAAGTTAGGCTTTGGTGGCCTACCACTGAAATACTCGACCAAACCCACTTTTTGCCACACCAGACATAGTTCCAACTACATTCTATAGACATTCAAATTCTCTAGTGAAGAAGTGGTATTTTCCTTAGACATTGTTGTACTCAATATCAGCTTCCCAAATAAAAGATCCTTCCCCAAAGGCTCCTCCCACTTCACTAAACCATTCACAGTTCTTGGTAACCTGATTTGTATGGCCCATCGGTAGATCTTGGATAGGTATGATATGTAGGTCCCTCATATCCTCTAGTCATTCCTTAAGTTCATCTAATATGGGAAAGCTCTCAATTTCAATGGTTTTTTTACTAGCCTCTACTTGCAAATCGGTTCCTATCATGCGTGGCATGGTTCTAATGATGGTTGTTTCTCTTGAATATGCTACAAGAAGAAGATCATATTAGCATTGTGCCTTGGAAACAAGATGATACCTTGTCCCCTTTACAATATCAACATGATATCTATTTTGGTCAGTGACTTAGTAAGGGTAATGTGTGGTGTGAATGTGAGTGGATGTTAAGATCGCGATCTGAGCTAGTTTTGGCCTCTGAATGCACTATCACAGTGCTTGTGCAGGTTATTTTTTCTTTTTGTGCCAAAGGTATATACCAGTTTCTGTTCGTCAGTATAAGCGTCTCAAAGTCTGCTATAGGTCTAGCGGAACTCGTTTGGGCATTCATGTTCAACTTTTTGAGATACAATCAATTTTGTGCATCAAGGTATTTTAGTCACCGTCCATGGCTGAAATCAGTGATGTATTCCGTATGTCGATTGTTGAGGATAAATTGGATGGTACCAACTACCCATTATGGGCTTATATGATGTGACATGTGTTGGTTGCAAAAGGACTATGGAACATTGTACAGGGTGTCGAAAAACGTCCTATCACACCTGCAACTGTTACAACTGCAGGTACTGAAGCTGATGCAGAAGGTGTCGAAGATGATGATATTTTGCATATTCTTGTTCGTGCTACGGTTTCGGCTGCACCTACTGCAAAGCAGATTTTCTGGGATGGCAGAGATGCCCAGGCACATGCATTGATAGCTTTGTCTGTCAAACGTGCCATTATTCCTCACATTCGCTCTTGCAGAATAGCTAAGGATGCTTGGGATACACTTACCACATTGTACCAAGCTAGGAATGAGGCTCGTGTTGCTTACCTCCGAAAACAGTTGGAGAGTGAGCACATGAATGAAGGTGGTTATATGGACAGTTTCCTAACGAAGGTCAAAGACTTGAAGGAACAATTGATTTCTACTAATGAGGTTATACCAAATAGCTCACTTGTGTAGACCATTCTGAAATGTCTTCTTGATTCATATCAGAGTTTTGCTTCTACTCTTAGATTGATGATGAAAGGTGATCCAAATGCCTTATCATTTGAGGACTTAGTCTCTGTTCTGTTGCAGGAAGATGAGTCTAGGATGAACAGGTCCATTATGCGAGTTGTAGATCAAGCTTTCCTGGCTAGTCAGAAGGGAAAAGGAAAATGGAGCTCTTCAACTAGTAAGCAAAAATCTGCTAATTCTGCATATTCGAAGAAGGAAGATAAAGATGAGAAGAAATCAGAAAAGCACAAATTGTTTTGTAAGTACTGCAAAGGGAATGATCATATCATAAAGAACTTTCCAAAACTGGCTGCTAAAGAGGCAAAGAAGAAAGAGGCTGAAATGGTTGTTGTAGAGGCCTCTACACCAAAAACAAAGTCTGCTAATCTTGTGCAGGAAGAACAATGGGCATTTACTACTGTCTGCAGTTTTGACCCATCTTCTCATGAGCACTGCATGTCTGCAGTAGACTCAGATGTTTGGTATTTTGATAGTGGGGCAACCAAACATATTACCTCGCAATGCAGTTTCTTCTCTTCACTCGAGCTTGCCCCTACAGGGAATATTGTTACATGCGCAACAACTCCTCTTATCCTGTTATGGGAGTTGGTAAGATCATTTTGACTACTGCTGATGGTAGTTCTTTCACTTTGTCAGATGCTTTATTTGTGCCAGGGATCAAGAAGAACCTGTTATTAGTTTCTGCATTAGCCAAGATTGGTTTGGTTGTGAAATTTGTTGATGATAGGTGTACAATTCATGATCTGTCAAATGGCAATGTGATTATTGCTTCTGGCATTTTATGTCATGGGCTATATAAGCTCATAGACTATGAAAGATCTGTAAATGATTTGGCATGTGCAATAAATGATTCTCAGGCTATGTCAGATGCAAAGCTTTGTCATGCACGCTTTGGTCATCTGAATTTGGCTAGCTTGCTATGCCTGCAGAAATCTAAAATGGTGTTCTCTTTGGCCAAACTTGAGGCACTTGGAAAACATGTTTGTGAAGGCTGTATTTTGGGCAAAATGTAGCATTCGTCCTTTCCAAAAGATGGTTCAGTTCGGGCTACTAAGAAATTGCAGCTTGTACATAGTGATGTATATGGTCCTATGCAGACACCTTCTTTTGGGAATTATCTTTACTTCGTGACTTTTATCGATGATTTTTCGAGGCATGCATGGGTATATCCATTGAAGGCAAAGTCCAAAGTGTCATGTGCTTCAAACAGTTTTTGGTTTTGGCTGAAAATCTGTCAGCATGTAAAATGGGCACCCTCTGTTCTAATCGAGGGGGGGAATATATGTTTTCTGATTTTAATGCATTTCTGGATGAACGTGGGATAAAACACCAATGTATAGTGCCGTATACACCTCAACAGAATGGAGTTGCTGAACGAAAGAACAGGCCACTCATGGAGATGGCAAGGTGTATGGTCAAGAGTCAAGCTTTACCACATAGTTTCTGGCTTGAGGTTGTCATGTGTGCATCATATGTTCTGTACAGGTGTCCCACTAAAGCGCTACAGTCTATCACTCCATATGAGGCTTGGCATGATCGCAAGCCATCTGTTGCTCCTGTGCGTGTTTTTGGTTGTTTGGCATATGCATTAGTGCCTGAACAACATCGTAGAAAATTGGATGATAACGCAGTAAAATGTATTTTTGTTGGGTACAGTTTTGAAAGTAAAGGCTATTGTCTATATCATCTGCAAACTAAACGCATTCTGGTTAGCCGTGATGTTGTTTTTGTGGAAGATGTTATTCAACCATTGCTTTCATGTACTAAGGAGACATCTGTTAGCTCCAAAGACATGTATGATACTTTCCTGCCTCTTTTTACAGGTGGACAGTCTATTGCTGGTCCCAATGAGGCAACTTCTCAACCTTTGCAGGTTTCATGTGATGATGTAGATCATTCCATTTCTGATGCAGATTTACATGATGCACTAGTTGATGAGAGAGCTGATATTGAGCAGGGAAAAACTATGCCAAAATGGCTGGTGCAGACTTTGGGTGATAGCAAATTAGATGCACCTCTATCATATCGTACTCGTTCAGGCTCTCATAGTGCCTCTTTTGCATCAGATTGCTATGCTATGGCTGCATCTAGTCTCTGTGATGAGAACGAGCCTGTTTCGTTTGATGAAGCACAAAATTCAAAAAAATGGATGGCTGCTATGCAATCTAAATATGATGCAATAATGAAGAATGGTACTTGGTCTTTATGTGACTTGCCTCCTGGCAAGAAGGCCATTGGCACTAAGTGGGTATACAAGCTGAAGCATAAACCTGATGGTACAATTGACAGGTATAAGGCTAGGCTTGTTGCAAAGGGTTATGCGCAGGAAAAAGGCATTGATTTTGATGAGACCTTTGCACCTACATGCCGTATGACTACTGTTCGGAGCATTTGTGCACTTGCAGCCCATCATGGTTGGAATGTACATCAGTTGGACATTAAAACTACATTTTTGAATGGTGACTTGCATGAAGAAGTGTATGTTCTTCAGCCCCATGGCTTTGTGCAGAAAGGGCATGAAAACCAAGTGTGCAGGTTAAAAAAGGCATTATATGGTTTAAAGCAAGCACCACGTGCTTGGTATGAGAATATACATGCCTATCTGATTGCACATGGTTTTGAGAACAGTCCAATTGAAAGCACGTTATATGTTATGCATGCTAATGATGTGTTTCTGATCATTGTTGTCTATGTTGACGACATGTTGTTCACTGTCCTATTGAGAAGCATATTGCTGATTTTCATGCCTCATTTGAGATGTCTGATTTGGGGCATTTGCATCACTATTTGGGCATTTATTTTATGCAAGTTGATGGTGGAATGGCTTTGTGTCAAATGAAATATATTGACACATTATTGCACCATTTTGGCCTTGAAGACTGTAAGTCTATTGCCACTCCCATGGAGACAGGTTTACAATTGAGTTTGCATGATGCTGGAGATGCATTTGATGTTGTCCTCTATCAGCAGGCTATTGGATGCTTAATTTACTTATGCATTACTCGGCCAAATATTCAGTTTGCTGTCTCACAGATGAGCAGATTTATGCATTGCCTAGGTGTCAAGCATTGGCAGACGGTTAAGCGCATCTTTCGCTACTTGAGTGGTACTCGGCTACTTGGGTTGTTTTATCCCAAGGGGGGATCACGACCGCCAGATTTGCATGCTTTTTCTGACTCAGACTGGGCTGGTTGCTATGACACTCGTGTGTCCACTAGTGGCTTTTGCTTCATGCTTGGTAGCTCATGTATATCTTGGTTGAGCAAGAAGCAGCCTACTGTGGCCACTTCCAGTTGTTAGGCTGAGTATAGGGCAGCTTTCACAGCTACTGTTGAGTATGTGTGGCTCAGACGTGTTATGGCTGATTTGGGTGTTGGTCAGTCTTGTGCCACCACCATCTTCACTAACAGTCAGAGCGCATTGGCAGTTGCGAGAAACCGTGTGTTCCATGCTCGCACTAAGCACATTGAGGTGCATTATCATTATGTCAGGGAGAGGTTCTCTGCTAGGGAGATCAGCTTGGCATATGTGCCCACGCAGGAGAACCTTGCAGACCTTTTCACGAAGGCTCTGCCCAGGGAGAAGTTTGAAGCTTTTCGCAAAGCTTTGGGCTTACTTCCTTTTGTGGAGTGATTTCCACATAGCTTGGCACTTCCTTATACATGAGTGCCAGCTACTTGTTCACCGCATCACTCCCAGGGGGGATTTGTTAATATATTTAGGTAGTGATGTGTGTGGACCACCGGGGCACTTTTTTGCCTCTAGGAGGTTTTTTTCCCCCGGCTTGTATATACGTCTATTGCCCTAATGGGCTACTTATCTTTGTACATTCTCTAGTAATACATTCAGTATTGTGTGTTGTGCTCCAAGCTTCTTCTTCTTCCTTGTGCTCTTGGCATGCTTCCGTAGACGTCTAACTCCAACAAAAGAAATTATACAATGACAGAGAGGGAAGGACTTGGAATGATATTTGTTTTAAAAAAATTCAGACAATACCTTTTGGCCAACAAGTTAAATTTTTTGTGGATCACCAAGCATTACTTTACTTGGTGAATAAACCCTATCACACTGGTAGGATAGTTAGATGGTTCCTACTGTTAATGGAATTTGATTTTGAGGTAGTAGTAAGACAAGGGAGGACACATTTAAGAGCAGATCATTTGTCTAGAAGACAAATCAAAGAACAAAATTCACCTCTAGATGATGATTTACTAGATGCATATCTATTCAAGATAGAAAGTATTCCCAATTGGGCAATGACTTTAGTACCTTTGTTAACTATTGGACCTTGTAGAGCACACAATAATAACACACATCTGGTTCTACAAAGTAGAAACTTTGTGTTACTTGTTGGACATTTATATCATGTAAACCACATTGGTATACTAGAATATTGTACTCCAAAAGATGAGCAGCCTGGATATCTAAAGAAAGCTCACTATTGGAACCCATGTACTCATGCTTCTATAGTTGTCACTTTAAACAATCTCAATAGAATGGGTGTCCATTGGCCTACAAGGATTCAAGATGTGGAGAAATCTGTTTCAAATTGTCTTAAATGCCAATCTTTGCAAAACTCAGATATTATAACCTTGTACTCGTTTCAGAAAAAATCAGATTGGAGTGCACACATAATTGAGGAGTTAAGAAGAGATCACTCACTAGATCCAGGAAAAGTTAGTGCAAACTCTAGATATCACTAAGGAGTATCAATTGATAGGAGACCAACTGTACAAGAAAGGAATGGATAAGTATCTGAGAATATGTGTTCCTGAAGATAAGTATGTGGAAATGTTAGAGATGGCCCATTCAGGAGTAGCAGGAGGTCACTTTTCAAGTGAAAGGACTGTCGAACTTATTCTGTATTCTAGATTTTTGTGGCCAACTCTTTTTCCTGATGCAAGGACATATGTGAAAAGGTGTGATGTTTGTCAAAGAACAAATCAACCTAGTAAAAAAGATGATATGCCATTGATGCCACTCATTTCAGCCAGAGCATTTAGCAAGTGGGGATTGGATTTCATTGGACCTATCCATCCTCCTACAAGACATTCTCATGCAGAATATATACTTGTAGCTACAAATTACCTGACCAAATGGGCAAAGGCTAAGGCTACAAAAAGAAATGATGCTCAGACCATTGCATGATTTCTTTATGAGAATATTATCATCAGGTTTGGTAACCAATCGAGTTGGTGAGTGATAGGGGGACTCATTTCCTAAATCAAGAAATTGAAAATATAACTGATTATTTTATGATTAGTCATGGAAAGTCAGCCCCTTATCATCCACAAGCAAATGGATTAGCAAAAAAACTAATAAAGTACTTTGCACTGTCTTATCAAAATTGGTAAATACAAATAGGACAGATTGGGATTTACAACTTAATCATGTTCTATGGGCATATAGAGTGCATACAAAATTGCTATTGGTACAACACCATTTAATTTGGTCTATGGATAAAATGCAGTTTTGCCATTAGAGTTTCTCATACCTACATTGAAGGTGGGAAATCAATTAGAATGGACTGTACATGAACTATCTGAAAGAGTGGTAGAATTCGAAAAACTTGGAGCTTCAAGACTTCAATATGAGTATCTATGCAGATAAACGGAGGTAAAAAGCATATCATGATATTCATATTAAAGATAAGGATTTGCAAGTTGGGGACTTAGTCCTATCATATACCATTAAAGATAAGGATTTGCAAGTTGGGGACTTAGGATTTGAAAGAACCCCAGAACAAACTTCAGAAGAAAGGACATGGGCCTTACATCATCAATCATATTAGTAACAGTGGAGCTATCCAATTAGCCAATATAGATGGAGAAATCATGCCAAATTTCATAAGCGGATGTAGAATAAAAAGATATGATCCTCCATTCACAGCTCTAGAATGGAGAAGGATACATCAAGCTCAAAATAGAAAAAAAGAAGAGGAAAAATTAGATATGAAGCCCAACAAGAAGCTAGAGGAAGAATTAGGAAATCCAAGGAACTCAGAGAAGTTTTCATATGTGGGAGACCTTCAGAGGAGGTGAGAGATCATTTGCCTGTCATTACAATGAATCTTCACAATGAGCAAATTAGGGTTTTATTAGATTCAAGTGCACAAGTCAATTTGATAAGTTCCGAATTGTTAAACAAACTGAATGCCAAGAGAAACACAAGCAAAACTCTTATCAAAACACTAGATGGATAGGTAGTACAAAGTTTGTCTTCACAATCAATTAAAGTAAGGTTTTTTCAAGAAGATATGAAAATAGATTGTGAGGAATGGCCTGATTATATAATGACTGAGAAAATGATTTTAGGGCAACCTTGGATGAAGCAAGGTAAAGTAATCCTGAATTTTGAGGTGATGAAGCTTAAATTGAAAGTGAATGACAAAAAGTTTTTAATGCCTTTTTTGAATAATGAAGAACAGAAAGTTCAATAGGAAATCTATAACTCAGAACCGGAAAGATTTATCTTTCCAATAGAAGATACAAAGGAATCACAGAAGAAAATGATTTTAGGGCAACCTTGGATGAAGCAAGAACAGGAAGTTCAACAAGAAATCTATAACTCAGAACTTGAAAGATTTATCTTACACAAAGTATTGCTGGGTGAAAAAATGAGATCTGCTTCAATTGACAGTTAATAGGGACAAAGAAGTTTTAACATTACAGAAGCATGAAGATCCAAAGGTTGAGGATAGTGCAATCTTATCATCAGATAACCACTTGGGTTGTCTATCTAAGACCTGAGAGCTACATATTGTGTAACATTGCACTTCCAGAGAATGTCGTAATAGAACAACAATAAAATGTTGTGGATTCACTAAGTACTTGGAATTATTTCCATGCACTTTGTCTTATTCTTTTTCTAGGAAGAAGAATAGGAGGGGAAGAGATTTCCAATTATGAGTATGGGAAATTATGGGAAAACAAATGTAAAAAAAAGAAGAGAGAGAGAGAAGAAAAGGGAAGAGAAAAAGATTATTTAAAAAAAAGAAAAAAAACAACAAAAACTCTTCAAGACCAGATTCAGCCTTTTGTAAATTCTTTTCTTTTACTTTTTTACTCATTTTCTTTTTTACATATTTTACAAGCACAAGCAAGATATAGGGTACTGTAAGAGAACAAGGATTACGACCACCACGTGCTAGAGAGATGACTCTCCTCTCAACCAAATGCCTCTATATATAGCTCTCTCTAGGGGATTGCCTTCTTGGGTAGGTGGATACTAGCCAGCCATGTGTCGGCCATGTAACTGCATGTATGCCAAGTGTCCCAGTCAACTCGAGTTAACTCAAGTGGATGCTTCTAGAAGGCTCTAGATCTCTTCGACAAAATACTCTCCCCATGTTCCCCATGGGAATTGAATCCAAGACCAACTCCTTCACATCCTTGAGACTTAACCACTAAGCTAAGTGGATCACTTGTTCACAAGAGCACAAGACCTCCTAGTAACTCTGAACTCGAGATCTTTGGTCATACACATGGATGACCAAACGGTGTCCGATTTCAGATCCGACTGAATCGATCGGATCCCTAGATCACAAACTTAATTATTACATTCTTCCCTCCTTGGAAAATATTTTTGTCCTCAAAAATAGAGCTATATATCTACTATAGGCAACCCCCGAGCCTCATGTTCTAAAACTGGAAGAACATGGTCATGTTCTAGAACTGGAAGAACATGTCTCATCTCTGTGGTGGCATCCCTGCCCAAATGATTAAAAACAATGTCTCGCTTTGCACTTTGATATACTAATTAAATTTCAAAGTAGTGAATGAATAATAAGGATGGATCTAAAAACATCCCTGGCCAATTCATAGTTTCTCGATGTGCGATCTAGGCACAAACATGTGAACTAGGTGGATTCAAATTACTAGTCCATTTTTGGGCATGACTGGTGCATGGAATTAGTAATGAAGGTGGGATTCTTATCCCTCGCAAGACTTTGAGAACTCTTGATTCACTTGAATTTGGTTTGGAGAACTTGAAGTTTTGGTTGTCCCCAAACATCTAACATGGATGTTTGAGCAATGATTTACTCCTATCCAATAGTTACTTGATTTTTTCACTCAACTAGAGGACTACTTTGTCCTAATGAGTTTAAAAATCCTATGTAAACTGTAGCAAAAAGTTTACCATTTTTGAGTCAACCATACTATAACTTGACCAATTCAAATTCAAAATGAAAATTTATCTAACTTAGGATACTTTTCTCAAACACTTGAGCTAAAAGTTCTTGGGAATTGTCAATCTTAAGAGCAATTCCTAACTTCTTTATTCTAGAGTATACTAGGCTCTAGGAAATCATTTATGTTATATCTTAAAGCAAACTTAAATGAATAATTCAATCTTGGACTTATCATCTTTGATGTTTTGAAAAGGTTCTTATACAAAACATCTATCTAGGATGTTTAATTTAGTTACTTGGTTCTATTCGGCTAACCCTTAACTTTTGCAAAAGGAATCAGATACCATATCAGAGCCAATTCCAAAAAAGATTTAGAAAGTGAAAAAAAAAAAACTAAAACTCTGTATAACCAATTCAAACTTCAAAGATACATAAACTCACTATGAGTCAAAGTCTAGATGACTCAGGACTTTAACTTCTCAAAGATCTATTTCAACAGGGTATTGAAGCATTTTTCTATCTTTAAGAAAAATAGGTTGGATTCTCAAAAAAGATTCAAAGTAACTCGAAAACATCATCCAACCACAAGACACTAGTGTGGTACCAACATCATTGTGTCGATCCACTGAGGTTCTGTTGATGAGTTTTGCATTCAGATAATGCTTCACTTGAGACTAAGTTCAAGTCATATTCAGTCTTTCTTACTCCTTACTGGAAATGCAATTCTTGTGTATTTCTTTGAGTCAAAAGAGTGAATTTACCAAGTTTCACTGGAACTTGGTGTTTGACTTAGTCAATCTATCCCTTAGTTGAAAGACTCATTTCAATGTCAAAGTCCCACTAATTCAAAAATTTATTAAATATTTCTAAATCAACACTTTATCTTGAAGTGTTCTAAGAAGACCTTGGAAGTTACTTACTTCATATCTTCTGTTTCTTGATCTTGAAGTTATCTTGAAACATCTTGAGATACTACCTGTTGAAGACAGGGAAATCTGGAGGATAAATTATTAATTTGAATTATGAAAGATTGTTAAATTTAGACATTATTTAGTTGGATGTCTATTTTTTGGTGTATCTGTAAGACAATAGTTACGCAATATAACACAGGAGCAATAGCAGAGAAGATAACAGATATAGGAGAATCTCAACAATTTTCTACTAGCAGCAAGTACAAAGATGATGGCTTTGTCCACCCGTGCGCTCTCAAGGTAGAGCTTAAATGGTGATCTAGACAACTCTAGATAGGGAGATATAAGGTAGAGGTATGCTGGCTCAACTCAGTATCTTAGGTAGTGCAGAAGTCATGTATATATAGGATCATGGGTGGCCTGCCATGGACGGCTATACATGGGCGGTAGAGCGTGGGCGGCCACCGCCCGCGTAATTGCCATACACGGTTTAGACTGGTTGAACCGACCTAACAAATATAAATGATTTCTGACTCCGACAGGGAATATTCCATGGAATATTCCCTTTACCGTCGCGCCGGGGGCGCTACCCCCGGACCCCCACCAGGGGGCCCGCTGGCCCCCTGGGACCCCCCAGCTAGGGGGCCCGCTGGCCCCCTTGGACCCCCCAGCCGGGGCTGCTCACCGCTGCCCCGGACCCCACAATTGGGGACCCTAGTAACTCCCTTTCCTTATAATATCTTACATGGTCCAATATGACCTTCATCCAACATTCAAGTTGGGATTCCCATCAATTGGGTAATGCACGCTTGGCTTCTCCTCATAAAGGGGGCCTTACAAAATGTGCATACAATCATGAGGGGTAGACATTGATCATATACTAACACCCCCCCTCAATGTTTACTGATGATAAATCAAGTAGGTCTCGGTCCTATGCCCATCTGTTGAAGATGCTTGTTGAGCTGCTCTCTTCCAAGTGCTTTAGTGAATATGTCAGCACAATTTGCCTCTGTTGGGCAATATTCTAGCTCCACAATTTCATCTTCAATTAGCTCACGAATGTAATGGTACTGTACTTCTATGTGCTTGGTGCGAGCATGAAATACTGGGTTCTTTGCAATAGCCATACAACTTTGATTATCACACTTGAGTACAATTGGCATATTTGATGGAAAGCCTATATCTGCAAGAATTCTCCTTAACCAGACTGCCTCACAAGAAGCAAAACAAGCTGCTTTGTACTCTGCTTCAGTGGAGGAGAGTGCGAGAGTTGGTTGCTTCCTACTTACCCAAGAAAATATTCCTGAACCAAGTGAGAAACAATATCCAGAAACTGATTTTCTAGAATCACAATCTCCAGCCCAATCTGAATCACAATATCCTTGGAGTGTATCACCTGTGGTATACAAAATACCAAAATCCAAGGTTCCTGCAATGTACCTTAGAATTCGCATTCCAGCATTCCAGTGACTCTCCTTAGGTTTGTTGGAAAACCTGCTTAACACTCCAACAGCATAGCAAATGTCTGGTCTAGTGTTGCACAGAAAAATAAGACTTCCAACGAGCTTCCTATACTTCTTAGCATCTACATCAGGCATGTTATCATCCATAGATAGCTTATGATTTACCTCCATAGGTGTGCTAGTTGGTTTGCAGTCCATCATTCCAAATGCCTTGAGAATTTCTTTGGAATATTTTTGTTGTGAGATGAAAATGCCATCCTTCCTTTGCCATACTTCAATTCCCAGACAAAAATGGAGTAGACCTAAGTCTGTCATTTCAAACTCAGTTCCCAAGCTGATCCGAGTTTGATTGATGAGTTCCTGATGATCTCCTGTAATGATCAAATCATCTACATATACAATGACAACAACTAGCTTGCTATCCCTTTTCGTTACATACAAGTTAGCATCAGAAGTACTTCTTTCAAAACCCATATTTTTGAAAAAATGATCTATTCGTTGGTACCAAGCCCGTGGAGCTTGCTTAAGTCCATACAAAGCTTTCTTCAACCTGCAAACTTTATTTTCTGAATTGGGCACCTCAAAACCTGGTGGTTGAGATACATATACCTCCTCCTTGAGGTGACCATTCAAAAATGCAGATTTGACATCCATCTGGAAAATAGGCCAAGACTTTTGTGCAGCTACTGCAAGTACCGTCCGAATAGTTGTCATGCGTGCTTTCCAAATCCATTTAGTACCTATTACCTTCTTCTTTGGCGGCAAGTCGACTAGATCCCATGTATCATTTTTGAGTATACTATCATACTCAGACTGCATTGCCGCTCTCCAATCTGGATCATCAAGGGCTTCTTCAATGGTGGTAGGTTCCTTTATCGAACCCATGATATCTGCCATTAGAGCCATGTTAACAATGTGTTCTGAGGCTCTTCTTTGCTCCTCTATTCTCTTTGATCTTCGTAATCCATCCGATGATGATTCTGGTACATCTACATGTGGATTGTGATCATCAAAGAGCTGTTGTGCCCACTTCGGTAGTGGCTTACGCTGTGCAGCTACAACTGGTTGGCTTTTTATTGAGGAAATTTCTCCATTAGATGTTTCCTCCTCCTCAACTTTAACCTGTCTTTTGATAGGCACAAGGTGAGATATTTCTCCGCTTGATGAGATAGTAGATTTACCTTTATCTTCTACTAAGTGTGGTCGTTCATCAAACACCACATCTCGGCTGACAAAAATCTTCCTTGCCTCAGGATCCCATAACCTGTATGCTTTAGACTCTTCACTATATCCTAGGAAGACACACTTTTTGCTTTTTCAATCCAACTTTGATCTTGTTGAATCAGGAATATGTGCATAACAGAAACAACCAAAAATTCTGAAATGCAAAACTGAAGGCTTTTTACCAGAATATGCTTCTTGAGGAGTCATCCCCTTCAGTGCTTTTGTGTAGCTTCGATTGAGGATGTAGACTGCTGTATTGACTGCTTCTGCCCAGAATGAATCAGGCATGTCTTGAGCCTTCAACATACAACGAGCCATTTCAACTACTGTCCTGTTCCTGCGCTCAACAACGCCATTTTGTTGGGGTGTATGAGCTGTGGTAAGTTGCCTTTTCACACCATGCTCCTTGCAGTAATTGTTGAATTCTGTTGACAAGAATTCACCTCCTCTATCTGTTCTAAATTTCTTCAGTTTCCTTCCTGATTCATTTTCTACATACTTATGCCACGTTTTAAATTTTTCAAAAGCATCAGCCTTCTCTCGAATGAAATAAACCCACATCTTTCTACTATAATCGTCGACTAACAGCAAGAAGTAGAAAGATCCTCCTAAAGCAGGTGTAGACATTTTACCGCAGAGATCAGCATGTACCAACTCTAGAGGAGCTTGAGATCGATTGCTGGTCTCTCTTGGAAATGCGTTTCGTTGTTGCTTGCCCATCATACAAGCTTCACAAGGTTCCTGCAACTCTGAAAATGCAGGCATATGAGCAACCATCCCTGTTCGTTGCATCTCCTTCAAAACTGCAAATCCGAGATGCCCAAATCGTCGGTGCCATAACCTGCTTACATCTTTACCTTCTGTAGCAGTTAAAGCACTTAACTCATACAAGTTATCCCGTCGTATGCCTTTACCTACAACATTACCTGATGAATCCATGATTTCCGCACCACTCTTATTGAAGTGAACTTCGAGTCCACGATCTGTTATTGCAGAAACTGACAACAAATTTCTTTTGAGTGTAGGTACATAGAGAACATCGGATAACTTTTTCTCAACACCTGGAGAAGTGATAAAAGAGATGGTTCCAGTTCCTTCAGCTGGACACTTGGAGTCATTTCCCACCACTACATTGATGGATTCCCGCAGAGGCACTAGGGAACTATACCAATCCTTTTTACTAGTCATATGGCGAGAAGCTCCACTATCTAAAATCCATGGCTCATCAACACGAGCTTGAGCAGATGAACATACCTCTTCAATAGCTACCCAAAGTTCCAGCTCTGTGTTGTTTGCAGACACTTTGTTCTTCCATGATGATTTTACAGTCCCATTCCGTTCATCAGCTTGCTTCTTTCTGCAATCCTTGATGGCATGGCCTTTCTTTTCACAATAGAAGCAACTTCTTGTGAACTTTTTCTTCTTTGGCTTCTTCTTTGATCCCTCTGAAGAGCCTTTACCTTTTGCATTTGCTGAGAATGCAGCATCAATTGTACTTTGCCGATTCTTCAGCCGCATCTCTTCTTCTAAAAGCATGGCACAAAACTCTTCAAATGTAAGAGGAGTTGGCCTTACCTGAGTGTTAAGGGCTGTTACTAATCCATCATACTTTGCTGGAAGAACACGTACAGATCTTCGAGCCAGCTCTTCTGGTGTTATAACAACACCAATTGCAGCCAATTGATCTTGAAGATGCTTTATCCGTTTGATAAAATCTTCAGCCTTTTCAGAATCAGAATGCTTTTCATTTGCCAACTGATTTTCTAAATTCTGTATCCTAGTGTGGTTCTTGGTCTCATATTGTCGAGCCAATATGCCCCAAGCCTCATGTGCTTTAGTAGTATGTTGAACTAAAGTAAGCACAGAATCACTTACACTAGTGACAATCGCACATAATGCATCAGCATTCCGCCTCTTCCAAGCTCGTAGAAGATCTGGATCTGGCTGAATCATCAATCTTGAATTTGCTGGATCTTCAACTGGTATAGGCTCTGGATCCAATCCCATCGGTCCCATGACAGTGTCAAGTAATTCATAGGAGTCCAAAATTGCAGAAATTTTGAACTTCCAGAGTGTATAGTTGGTTCCATCCAGCTTCCCTTCAGTGAATGCAGGTGGACGAATTCGAATAGGTGCAGCATTAACATTAGCTGAAGCACCAAGACTACTATTCGACGATGAAGCCATCATGTAATCACTCGAATAATCTACTGATATTCTAGTCTACTAGTAGGCTAAAATAATGATACTTCTCAAGCTATTCGAACCTTACAGCTCTGATACCATGTAAGACAATAGTTACGCAATATAACACAGGAGCAATAGCAGAGAAGATAACAGATATAGGAGAATCTCAACAATTTTCTACTAGCAGCAAGTACAAAGATGATGGCGTTGTCCACCCGTGCGCTCTCAAGGTAGAGCTTAAATGGTGATCTAGACAACTCTAGATAGGGAGATATAAGGTAGAGGTATGCTGGCTCAACTCAGTATCTTAGGTAGTGCAGAAGTCATGTATATATAGGATCATGGGTGGCCTGCCATGGACGGCTATACATGGGCGGTAGAGCGTGGGCGGCCACCGCCCGCGTAATTGCCATACACGGTTTAGACTGGTTGAACCGACCTAACAAATATAAATGATTTCTGACTCCGACAAGGAATATTCCATGGAATATTCCCTTTACCGTCGCGCCGGGGGCGCTACCCCCGGACCCCCACCAGGGGGCCCGCTGGCCCCCTGGGACCCCCCAGCTAGGGGGCCCGCTGGCCCCCTTGGACCCCCCAGCCGGGGCTGCTCACCGCTGCCCCGGACCCCACAATTGGGGACCCTAGTAACTCCCTTTCCTTATAATATCTTACATGGTCCAATATGACCTTCATCCAACATTCAAGTTGGGATTCCCATCAATTGGGTAATGCACGCTTGGCTTCTCCTCATAAAGGGGGCCTTACAAAATGTGCATACAATCATGAGGGGTAGACATTGATCATATACTAACAGTATCGGATTTTTAACAGACGGTTATATCGAAGTTCGTGTGGATGTCATAAGAGGGGAAAGACGTTACACTTGACAAGGGTGGAGAAGACAAGAAGTGGTCGAAGGAAGAATGAAGGAGAACTGCAGGAGCAAGTGTGCCTCATGAAATCAAGAGCAGCGTGATGCTTATTCTACGAAGAATGAAACTCTCAAGCAGATATTTGTATTCGCGATTATAAAATCTCTCTAATTGAAAGCTTTTGGCAGATGTTTCTTATATATTTTGTTTAATGCGTGAGGAATGTTGACGAAAGTATTTGCGCAGACATGTGTAGAACTGTAACATATAATTCCATTCACTCTGTAATGTGTGTTCGATAAAGTTAAGGATTTTTGACACAGTATAAGTAATACGAGAATGAAAGCCTCTTTGAAGGTGGATTCTCTGTTGACGAAGACCAGTGTGCGTAGGTTGATCAATTTGAAAGTTAATTTTTGATGTGTTGATCTTCGAACCCCAACACATTTGGCGATCCTACTGTATTGCTAATGCAGCAAGACATGCATGAAAGAACGAAAAAGACGATTTGGTAAAGTGTATTTTACAAGAGCGCAGGCAAGGGCAGCTAATGTGGAGTCATCCTCAAAATTTTATGATTGGTATGAAGCAAAAGAGGAAGCCGATCTGGACACTGTAGAGGAGGAAGGAGAAACAGGTCACTCATGGCTCAGACAATTAACTTAGCGGACGAGATAGAAGATGATGAAGAGGAAAAGTTTTTGCAAGCAAATCCAACAGTAGTACCGGTATTAAAAGTTGATGTGACAGGGGTATTAAGTAAGGATAATCCGATTGTGCAGAACGTAGATGGGCCAGTTCTGGGTGAACAGGTTGAAGGTGCACAAATACAAAAGATGTTCGAACAAAGTATGGAAACTCCAATACAGTAGCGGTTGGAACAACAAGAGAAAGAAGTAATAACTCTGGTTGAATGGATATATGATTAGAAGTATGCAGGTTCTACGCGGGTAAAGGAGGGGGAGCTTCAAGAGGTTAATTTAGGGACAGAAGTTGAACCGAAGATGGTGCCAATCGGTAAAACATTGGAAGGAAAGTTTAGGGAGGATCTCATTTGCTTACTAAAAGAGTATGTAGATGTGTTTGCTTGGGATTACTCTCAAGTGAAAGGTATAGACCCTGATTTGCATCAACATTGGATTAATTTGAAGACGGATGCAGTACCCGTAGCACAGCAAAGATATAGAATGAATCCTAACTTTGCTAAGCAGGTGAAGGAAGAAATCGATAAACTATTGGTAGTTGGATTTATCAAACCTGTGAATCATATGACTTGGCTATCTCCTATTATAGTGGTCCCGAAAAAGAATGGGAAGCTCAAAATTTGTGTCGATTATAGAAAGTTGAATGCGGCAACGGTTACAGATCCGTTTCCTATGCCGTTTTGTGATGCAGTGTTGGATGCAGTAGCAGGACATGAAATGTGTAGTTTCTTGGATGGATTTTAAGGGTATAATCAGATTAGTGTGGATGAGGAGGATCATCATAAATAACATTTATTATTGAATTTGGTGCTTATGTGTTTACAGTCATGAGTTTTGGATTGAAGAATGGACCGCCATCATTCAATTACGTGGCGCACAAAGTGTTTGCTGCACCTGAAATCATGTTTTGATAGATGTCGGCAGTTTAGGATGGTGTTGAATCCATTTACAAGTGTCATTGTAGTTAGAAGTGGTATTTTATTGGGCCAGTAATTTCGCAAGAAGGGATGGCTATTGATGTTAAGAAGATTGAAGCAATTAGCACAGCTAAAGCACTGACCAACGTGAAAGAAGTAATGCGGTTTGTTGGTTAGATTAAGTGGCATGCTAGATATTTACGGTATTTAGCAAATATCTCTCTACCACTTACGCACTTGACCAAAAAGGATGTTCCATTTGTATGGGTAGATGCTCAAGAGAAAGCATTTCAATTGTTAAAGAAGATGGTGTCGGTAGCACCAATTTTGCAACCACCTGATTGGTCATTGCCATTTCACATATTTGTTGATGCATCGGATGTGGTTGTAGGAGCAGTTTTGATGCAGCAAAAAGAGAAAGGATGGTATAGACCCGTCTATTATGCTAGTAGAGTATTGTGTGCGGCTGAAAGGAACTACCCGGTGACGGAAAGGGAAGCTTTGGCAATGGTATATGCTCTTAACAAGTTTCGACATTATTTGTTGGGCAATAAGGTTGTTTTTCATGTGGATCATCAGGCTTTGGTCTATTTAATCAAGAAACCCTTATTAACAGGACGATTAGCCAAGTGGATGCTTTTATTACAGGAATTTGATTTTGTGATTATGCATACTCCAGGAAAAGACCATGCAATGGCAAATTACTTAAGTAGATTGGATTCAGGAGAAGCACCTACAGGTGTAAGTGATGAATTTTTGGATGCTGAGTTGTTTAATGCACAAGTGGTGGAAGCAGATTCTTGGTATGACCAATTATTAGTTTTTTTAACTGATGGTTCATTACCACAATACTTTACACCTAATCAAAGGAAGAAGTTTGCACTTAAAAGTAGGAAGTATTTGGTTATAGCTAGGGCATTATACAAAAAAGGGGTGGATCAAGTCATAAGGAGCTGTGTACTAGAATTTGAACAACCAGCCGTGTTACAGGAAGCACATTCAGGTCTAGCAGGAGGTCATTTGTCAGGGGATATTACAGGGAAGAAAGTTTTACAAGCTCGGTTATGGTGGCCGACTGTTTTAAAGGATGCACATGAGTATGCTAAAGGATGTGTGATTTGCCAAAAGTTGGGCCAACCTAATAATTCAGATCAGATGTCTGATCATCTAGTTTTACCATTGGATCCTTTCCAAAAATGGGGCATGGATTTTGTGGGGCCCATTAAACCTACTACCCAGTGGGGAAGTAGATATATACTTGTGGCAACAGACTATTGTATGTAGTGGCATTGAAGGATAATAAGGCAGCAAGTGTGGCAAAATTTCTTTATCATAATATTATGACCAGGTTTGGGTGTCTGATTGAGTTGGTAGGTGATAGAGGTACTCATTTCCTTAATGAGGTGATTTCAGAGCTAACGAGAATTCATTTAATCATGCATAAAAAGACTACAGCATATCATCTACAAGAAAATGGTTAAGCGGAAAGTACGAATAAAACCTTAATGTGTATTCTTAAAAAGCTAGTGCATAACAATCAGAAGAATTGGGATTTGTTACTTGACTTAACTTTGTGGTCATTCAGAACAGCATTTAGAGTGACAACAGGAATGACACCATTCCGATTGGTATATGGTTTGGAGGCAGTAGTACCTATGGAATTTGTAGTTCCAAGTTTGCGAATCACAGCAGAAAAGATGTCTCCTGAGCTATCGTTTAAACATAGGAGAAAATATCTTCTTCAAATGGAGGAGGATCGTTTGGTAAGTGCATATATTACCGAGGTAATTCAAAGGTGGAGACAAGCTTGGGTGAATCAGAATGTGAAGTTTAAGTTATTTGAAGAAGGGGATTGGATGATGGTGTATAATTCTAAGCTCGGACCTCATCCAGGAAAGTACCAGAAAATGTTGGAAAACTATTCATGTAAAGCAACTGACTGGATGCAAGAGGAAATGGAACACTATGAGGAATTACATGATCAGATGATGGTAGCAAAATCTGAGGAAGTATTTGTAAGGAAAGAAGTGGAATTATTAGCCTATTTCAAAGAGCTACAAGGACCTCCAGAAACCAGAACTACAATGGTGGTGAAAAGAAGGATCGAGAAAAAGTATGTTCAGAAAAAGAAACCAACCAAGAAGGATATAAGGTTGTTGAACAGGAAATAGTTGAAGAGACAGTAAAGACATCATGAGCAGAAAAGAATCAGAAGGAAGCAGTTATAAGGGAAGAAAGACCTAAGGATCAAAAATAAGAATTTGAAGTAGCTGCCTCCTCAAAACTCTCGTCTAATTCAGAGAGTGATATTGAGAATTTTTTATTGAAGAGTTTAAACCTATTTGTGCCAAGTACACCAGTTAAAATGACACAGGCATCAGAGGTAAACAAAACATCAAAAGAGTTAGTGAGAGTTCAAAGGGAATATAGATTCTTGAAGAATCCACAAAACAACATAGTCCTAAAGAAGAAAAGAGGAGGTTAAAGGGTAAAAGAGTAATGCTACAAGAAGATGATGCAGTAAACGAAGGATTCAGTAGTGGATTGGTAGACACAGGGTTAAAACCCATATGGACTAGACCTTCACAACAACAATATTATTAGCCTTATGTGGGAAATCAATCAATAGCATCAAAAGATGAATCTGTCATTTCTAAACCATCAGAAAAATCCTACAGTCAATTGTCTAGCAAAGAGAATTAAGGCAAAGAATTAAAAGAAGCTGAAGTTCAAAAGGAGACAGAGTTCAAAGAGCATGATGAGGAAAACAAGGACACAGAGGCAGAAGTAAATCAAAAAATAGAAGAAGTACTCCTTGATTTGGGACATCAAGAAGAACAAATAGATATAGATGATCAGGAAATGGAATTTGAAGCATAATTAATGGATATAGATGATCGGTTAATGGAAGGAAAGGAGGAGTTCCTGAATGATCAAATAGGAAATCAGATGGATTAGAAGATGGAATCAGTTATATTACAGAAAAAAATGGTTCAAGAAGAAGAATTACAAGTTAATAAGCAGAGACAAAAAGAGCATGATATAAAGGAAGTAGAAATAATAGAGGAGGAGACAGAAACTGGAAAGGAAAGGGATTAGGCAACAAACTATGAGGAGGAGGATGCAGAGGAGGATGAGTTGAAGGAAGAAAAACAAATAGAAGTAAAGCAATTGGAATTGGAGTCTGGCCTGGAAAATATACCTAAGGATATCATATCTTCCTATGAAATCATCATGAGTAGCATAGAGCAATTCAGACCTTCTAGTATAAATATGATTATATCAGGAATGGTTGTTGAATCAGAGTTTGTGAAAGGAAACAGGATTATTATTTAGCAGAAGAATGATCAGTTAAGAGCATTGCAAGAACAGAATGAAACTTTGACAAAGAGGATGTTTTCATTGGAAGCACATGAAGTTCAAAATTAGGACAAAATTCAACACCTTGAAAATAAATGTGCTAAAGAGATAGAGCATAGCAATAAAGTAGAAATGGAAGTGAAGAAAATAGAAGGCAGGTTTAGAACACTCCAAAGTTCATATCAAATAATGGTCAAAGCCAACGAGGACATAAACGAATTGTTGATGGAAGAAGGACAGATGAAAGGAGAAAATCAGACTATACAGGTAAATCAAGAAGAAAGGGAAAAGATGAGTAAAGAAATTCAAAAGTTACAAGAAGATCTTAAAGAAATGAAGGAATCGGAAAAACAGACTAGTGTGCATGCAGCTAGTGCTATGAGAGGATATAACAAATTATACTTGGATATAGAAACAGAAAGACGTGAATGGGGTACAGAGAGAGAATTACTAGTATCTCAGAATCAAAAACTAGTGATGGAGGTGATAGAGTTAAATAAAAATATGGAAATCCAACAAAGAAAGGATGAGGAACAAGCAATGACTACACAAGCAGGGGAGCAAGAATTAGTAGAAGATAATAGATCTCAGGATTTTCAAGAGCAAGAAGACAAGAATATTGAAGATTATTTAGATGAGTTTTGTGCAGATGCTTTTGACAAACAGGGAGTCAAGGATGAAGTTCATAAGAAAGATGCATGATGAGTATGAAAACCAGATTGTAAAGTTTGCTTTGGAGAATGGAGTAAATCCAGATCAACACCATTGGGCAGCAAATGTTCTAGGAATACCCTTTCGTATGATTCTTGAAAGTGTCAAAAATTATCAGACTGCAAGAGTGGGTTTACCACCTAACAAGTATTTGGAGTATGAGGAGGATATTAATGTCACAAAAGCTAACCCTAAATGGAGAAATAGGTGGCTGAACTCCAACAAAGACTATAGGAAGATATGTAGCTAGAAGGAGGGATTGGTCAATATTTTGCGAAAGAAGAAATGCAGGACAAATTCCAGCAAAGTGGCTGAATTTTCCAAAGATTGCAGGACCAAAAGCAGGATCTTGGCCAACCAAGAAATATACGATTGATATTGTAGAATCTGTCATATCCACATATAAAGATGTAAATGATCCCGCCTGTATATTATTAGTCAGAATAACGCGACTTATAGTAGCATGTATAGAAACCTTTACCGACACCGATTGGATTTAATTCACCTATAGATGCTTTACTTTTTTATCTAAGTGAAACTCCAAATAGAATTTGTTTGATGGCATACTACAACAGAATTGTATTTTTGGGGAGTCATTACCTTCAGATTTTTGAGGATGCCTTTGAATATGGTTTCTTTGAAAGAGAATCAGAATTTTTTGGGAATCTATCAGTAGTTACAAAATCAAGACTCATTGCATATGAAGCTACGTACACAGAATATCTGAAGAAGGATGTGATAGACAGACCAGAAGCAGGAGTTCAATGGAGAAAAACTTTATTTGAAATGGTGAATAATTTGAATGTCACAGAAAGGAAAAGTCATGATTTATTATCACAGGTTTACCAAAGGAAGAAGAAATAAATTCCATTCATCTTTTGTGAAGAATCATTTTTTTTTGTCAGGAGTCAAAAAGTATAGGGGGAGAGGATGTTGGAAGAAGCATTTTTTGTAAGAAATTCTTTGTAAATTGACATTTTCATGAAATTGTATTTATCTAAATGATGTAAAATTGAGGAAGAGTCTTCCTCATGTATAATAGAATCATATATATTTTTCTTAGAATTTTTAGAAGCTCTTGAGTAGCATGTTTTTAGACTAGAAGGTAGAAGGACCAAATTTCAAGTGTGAAAAGGGACACTTGAAAAAATATAAAGGATATTTTCTTCCACTTTGGAGAGGTTGGTTGTATTAATCTGATGCTATCCAAGTAATGTGAAGAGCTTCTTGCAGAAAATCATGTTTCTACTTCTCATGAGAATCTTCTTGATTTGTTGAGTCTTCCTATTGTGAAATCCATGGAATTTGTGAGCTTTTTTGTATATTTCTGAGTGAAGTGTATGAAGATAGGTTAATGTTAGTATATTGAGCAAGATATTGCAAGAGATCAATGCTAGAAATGAAATTTCTCAGTTTTTATAGAGTCGCGATTGTCTCATCTATGTGAACAGGTACAATTTTTGAAATTTGACTTTATATTTCTAATCTACGGGAAAAATGGCACACTTTAGGCAAAAATATTGTTGAAAATGCTATTGTATAACTCAAGATAATCAAAACCCTAGTTTTTCCATCTTCTTCTTCACTAATTTCTTAGAAATCAGCTACGATAACTCTTATTCTTGGATTCCATTAACTAGAAGGGCTTGTGGTCTTTGCATACTTCCTGGATTGACAATTTAATGATGTGTAGTTAATCTTTTATGCTATAATGATTGGAGAGGACAACTCCAAACGTTAACAACAAACACTGGTCCATCTACTTCTTGGGTATGCTTGCTTGTTTTACCTCAACCATCTTTGGAAAAGAAGGGAGTTCCGTGTTGTCTTTTGTTGCACCTTCATGAGTTGCCTCGTTCTATACCATAGAACTTTGGGACAAGAATAGCATTGTTATCTTCATATGTATTCCTAGAAGGACCAAGAATTTGTCCTTTCCTAGTGTAGTGAGTGCACAACTTGCTGGTTCAACTGTGATCCATTGTTGGTTCACCCAAACCTAAAGAAGTCCACTTCTTGGATTTAAATTGACCAAGTGGACTTGGAGAATGCACGCCCTCTCATCATGTGTGAGAGTGGCATCTCGTCTTTGCATATTGGATACTGAGTGCACTAGCACATGTCACACCTCTTCACAAAGGTGTGAGCCATATGAAGGGTTGGCCACCTAGAACTGCGAATAGTATTGCTTTCATCACACTATCTGTTCAAAAGTGTCCTCTTGCCACAAATTGATGAGCAATTTCTAAGATCTTAAGGTATTCACTTTCATTGACACATAGTTGAAGATAGCCATTTCTTCCACATCTTTATAGGTTATCTCCAATGAGAGTGTAGTCTAAGGCTTCTTGTTCTAACCTTCTTCATCTAGCTAATGTCATCTCTTGAGGGAAAGTTTTCATCCTCATAAATTCAACCAAAGGACTACTCCAATCTAGCATGAGTGATACATGATACATAATAGCATGTTCTATCGGTGCTCTGTTGTAATAGGTTGGGCAATCCCTACAAAACTTATGGATATCTACTTCCATGGTAGGCCAATATATAGCCAATCTGCACACACTCAAAAAGGTGTGATGTTTGGAGTGATGTCAATTCAGTCATGTGCTAATTACAAACATTTTGTGTATTCTTCTTCTTCCACACAATGAGCAAAGATGACTTTATCTGTGTGTTTCTACACACTACATATTAATATGTGATATTTTTTGGATTTCACCACTTCTTGACCTTTTTCTTTCAGCATGGGATGCTTAGGTCCAAAGGTTAGAATGGGCATGATATTTTTGGCCCTGTTAGGTACAACCTCTAGGTTCAATAAGTAAGAATCATGAAGTTTATCTAACACTTCTTTCAGGGACTCTCTTGAGGTAATTCTAGAAAGGTGATCCACCCTAAGGTGGGCCTTGCCTTCCCTAACAATTGCTTCAAAGTCATATTCCATTAGTAAGAAAAACCATCTTACTAATCTACCAAAATTGCAAGGCTTATTCACCAGGTAGAGTAGCACTTGATATTTTGTAAAAAAAATAAACTTACTTGAAACTAGATAATGTCTAAACTAACTGCATAGAGCATGGTTAATCCTTCTCTTTCCGTGGTTGTATAATTTTTTTGGACTGCATACTCGCATAAGCAATTGAAAGGTCAATTTTACATTCACCTGTATGTTATGCTAGCATGCACCCAATAGCATAATTGGATGCATCCACATGATCATGGAATGGCCTATTCCAATCCATTGTGGTTAAGATCAGTGTTGAACACAATCATTTCTTAAGTTCATTAAAAGATTTTTCCCACTCGTTTGTCCACTCGAAGTTATTCAAAAGGTTATACAGAGGCTTTGCAATTATTGCATACATGTGGATAAAATTTCTATTATAACCATAATGTCCCATGAAATCTTGTACTTCCTTTACATTCTTTAGTCTTGGTGACTCGGCAATAGCTCTAGCTTTGACTTCATTGGTTGAGATGTCGTTCTTTGACACTATGTGTCCTAGAATCTTGCCTTGCTTGACTGTGAAAAGTCACTTTTCTAGGTTCAAGCAGACTTGATATTCTCTATATTTGTCAAAGATAGATCTCAATTCAGGGATATGTGTTTTCCTAATGATGGAATGAGCACGTAAGTCATCAACATAGACCTCTAAGTTCTTTCACAAGAATTCCTTGAACACATGAGTCATCAGCCCTTGAAATGTAGTAGGATCATTGGTGAGATGGTTTTGGTGTAATGAGGGTGTTGGCTTGTGAGGCTGCATGTGAGATGCAATCTCTATCAATTTACCTTTAGTTTCCCTTAAGCTCTCTTTGAGTTCACTCATCTTCTTAGTCCATTGTCCCTTCATACTTTCACAACTATCATTCCAAGCTCTCATTATCTTTTTAGATGTGCTCTCATTCTCACTATTGTCAATGCTCTTGACTTATGCCTTGATTTTGGTGTAGAGCCTGAGCTCTAGTTACTACTTGCACTAGGGTGGTAGTTATTCTACCCCCACTAGAGTCTACAACCAAACCAATGACATTGATAGGTGTGATATTTTGTAGATTGGATGGATTCTTAGCGAAATCCCTTAGGAGGTGTTCCTTACCATAATCTGGGAAAAAGCCTTGAATGGCCACTAATTGGGGTTGTCTTGGTGCAGGAGGTTGGGGCCTAGGGTTAGGATTTGCATACATCACATTCGAGTATTCTCGATCCCAACTAGGTTCATTTGAGCTTTCATAAGGGTAAATCTCAGTGTGCTCTCATGAATCCATGTAGTAAGCCAATGGGCTATCTATATTCGCTGAGTCAAAACTTTGAGCATATATCACCTTTTGAAATTAGTGAGGTTGCAAGCACTAGGGCTCTACTCAAGTTGTCCTCAGTTGATGCATACTTGATTGGGATCACATTGGCTGGGGATGGAGGTTGTTGACCCAACACTGGTTGAGGTCTTTGCTAAGTTTGGTATGGAGGTTGATATGGTGCTTGAGGCCTATTGCGATTGGTAAGGATTCTGGTATCTTCCTTGTTGTTGATATGGTTGTGGATAATTTTTCCTAACCACTTGCTTATTGTAAGGGCAATTTTGTGCAATGTGGTTAGTGTATCTCCTCTCAATGGTGTAGTATTGGCTATTAGGTTTTGCTCAAGGTTGATCCATGATTGGACGAACATTGGCCAAGTGGTCTCCTCCATAGTGGTAACATCTCTTCATAGAGACCAATCTAGGCATGTGTTTGCTCGAGACTCCTAATTTTTGGGCTACCTTTTTTTCCAACTCTTCTATTGAAGTAGATGGTTTAGAATTGAAACTCATAGCATAGACTCTAAGTCTTTATAGATCTTTGAAATCTCTAACTCATCACCAAAGTTATACTCTTTGTCTATACACATGCATACACCCTACTCTATGGTTCTCAGTTCCTTCAAGTAGACATAAGATTGTAATTTGGCACTTAGCAAGCCATCCAAAAACAATGCCACTTGTTTGGCTCGTATGGGTAGCTCTAGAATAGGGCATCTTTCCAAGCATTGTTTGAATCTTCTTCCAACTAGTCAGACTGTTTCTTGAGATTCTTTTCTTGAAACTATGTATTAGGGATGAGGTATTATAACTGATACCAATCTTGGAGAATTTCGTAATGAATGCTTCTAGCAACTAGTCTATGTTCCTGAATTGTCCTTGATGTAGTGTTTGAAACCATGTTAAGGTTGTGTTCTTGAGAGTTAGGCTAAAGGCATTGGTCGTTCCATACTAAATGACATTTCCAAATCACTATTCTTAGAACTTAGCACATAGGGATAGTCACTGAGTTGTTGAGCCCACAAGCTAGCCATGTGATTAACACTAGCTTTAGAGGTTCTGATGCTTTATCTATCCTAACCTAAGTTTCTACCTGATCTAAGGTTCATATGCCTCATCTAATAACCCAACTTCCCCAAGTACAACCATGTTGCAGTGTTCTTTTGTCACAACCACTTGTTCTTTTTAAAGTTCCACATTTGGGTATAAGATATTGTCCAATTAATCATGTTGTTATCTTACTTAAATTACATTGCAATTTGAAGTGTGATCAACTAATTTACATTCTTTTCTCTTATGGTTGTCCATAATTAATATTCTACCTATGCTTGAACTTGAGTAATTAGGATTCTTGTACTTGATTCGTGCCTAGCATAACCCTAATCCTTCAGAACTAGTAATCTTCCAACCTTGAGTCTAGTGCTCTAAGAAGTGCTCGGATGCCTAAGAACTATGCTTCCCAATCTTGATTGATGTTAGCTAGCCCTTTGCTTGCTCAAGAGCTCCAACTTCCTGCAAAAACATCAAATTTTAGCTCAAAATTTTTAGAAATTCAAACCACTAATTTTACTTTTTGGACAAAATTGGTTGTTTATCACAATTGATGGCTTTGTCTATTGCAATGGATAGGTTGTCCATCGAGGTCTGTTCAATCACGATGGACAATTTCTATCACGATGGATACATGTATATCATGATAGATGGTCTATCTATCACGATGGATAAAGTTTATAATGGACACTATTTGTCATGAATATCTATTGTGATTCACATCTTTGCTCAAAAATATCTATTTGTTGCATGAATATGTCCATCGTGATGGATAGGTTGTCCATCTTGATGGAAAACTTTGTTCTTCAAGGTTTATTTGTCATCAATCATTGATGGAAACTTGTATCTCATGATGGATAGGGGTGTCCATCGTGGGTTGTCAATTGTGATTGACTATTGTCTACCGTGATTGATATTGCCTATTGCAATGGATATAAAAAATATGAATGTTTGCAAAATTTTTCCATATCCATGATGTGCAAGTGCTCTGCTCTACTATGGTGCACCCCTTTTTACCAAATAATGAACTTCACTGTTTATTGTGATTGATAGAGACCTTCATCTTGGGGTGCATGCATAGAGATTCCATACTTACTCCACTTGCTACTATTGTTGTGGATGTCGATGCCTGCCAGAAAGCTCACAAAACACAAGAACACATGTAAGCAAGATCGTTCTCTCTCTCTTACAAACACAATGAGGGAAATGATGTAGAGATGGAAATATGTTCAAAAAACTAAAAATTCAACGAAGAAGGAGATGGAGGTGGGAGATGTTGAGGAAGGTGATGATGATGTAAAATATAAGAAAAGTAAGTAAATTACCTAATTAATTATCATTCCAACATCAAATTTCTACATCTTACCATCACACGCTCATCCTTGAAGCTAGATCCCCAACAAGGGTGCCGAATTTGATGTCACTCTAGCACAATGATGAGTATCAAGGTGAGGAGTCCCACCTCATAATTTTCACTCTGAGAAGACATGAGGGTGGTATGATGACCATGAGCAAGTGAGTGTACAAGTGTGTGAGTGAGATGCCCATCAATATTCACACACATACACACATGTACACACCATAAGAAAAAGAGATGGAGCAATGGAATCTTTGATTAGCCAAAAATAGGTCTACAATAAATGGAGTTAGAATTATCAAAAATGGGATTTTACAATGAGGTGGAGTGATAAAAATCACTACTGATAGTTGTTGATTTGAAAAAGGAATTTCTTGACCTATTGGTCGGATCTTCATTGACTTCCTTTTCAACTTGTTTGTGCTTGCCCTTCTCTCTATCGTTACTCTCTTTGAATCAAGTTCCTCATGCTTCCTTGTGTTGACAAGCCTCCTAGACCTTTGTGGGTACTACCAACAGTGTGGATACAATCCAATTGATGTTGATCCCTCCCTATAGTTCAAGAGTGATGGAGGACTAATTGTCTACATATGAATATATGTGGATAAATTGGTCCTAATAGGAAGTGATGATGTAGGTATCAAATGGAACATGGCCAAACTTGGAAGTTAATTCAAGATTTCAGATCTCAAAGTGCTCAAATATTTTCTTGGAATCTAAATTATTTATGTAGAAAATGGTGTTTACCTAGCTCAAAGGAAATACTTGCTAGATGTACTTTGTAAGTATGGTATGAGTGGATGTAATCCACTCACACAAACTATGGATACAAACAATAAAGTATGTGCAAGTGCAGGGTAGCATCTTGAAGATATCTCAACATATACAAGCATAATTGGAAGCCTTAACTTTGCTACCATCACAAGACTTGACTTGTGCTATGTTATAGGAGTTATTTCCCAATTTCTCAATTCACCAATTGATTTTCATATGATTGCAGCCAAGAGAGTGATTAGGTACATCAATCATACTATCAACCAAGGTTTGTACTACCCTTATGGAGATGTATTACAACCACAAGGCTTTAGTTGATTAGGCTAGTTTAAAGGAGGACTAAAGGAGCACATCTGGTTATATCTTCATGCTAAGCCAAAGAGTCATCTCATGGATGTCCAAGAAGCAACCTAAGATTGCATTATCATCTACTGAGGTTGTGTATAGAGCCTTAGCACTTGCTATATGTGAGATCATGTGGCTCAAGAAACTTTTCAAATACTTGGATGTGGAGGTCAAAGAATTTACTCTATTTGGAGATAGCATATCAAGCAGTCATCTAGCAAGCAATCCTATGTTCCATGCAAGAAGCAAGCACATAAATATCCATTATCAGTTCATCATAGAGAAGGTACTAGCAAAGGAAGTGGACATCAAGTACATCATCACAAAGGAGAAAATAGCATATATCATAAAAAAATTCATGGATGCAAGCAATATGGAGAAGCTCAATATCAGCCTCAACTTGAATGAGATCAATGGAGACTAGTACTTGAGATTGAGGGGGAGTGTTAGAAATTTAACAAGTGTGAACCCATTTTGAATTCATATGCCACATCACTCCACATTTTTCGATCTTTGAGTTGAATATTCCATCTAACGTGATGGAGAAAAGTGGGGGATATTGGAGGCATCATTTGAATTCAAAAAGTACACCAACTTTTGAGAATTATATAAGAAATAGATTGGAGAACAATGGTGGCCATCATCTAGCATCATTTAAGCGCTTGTACGCTCTCATTGGGAGTGTATACTCTAGGTATAAGCTAGCCCCTCCTTGCTACCTAGAACTTTGTCATAGGCATTGATTGTTGATCACCTATATCTCATTGTGTGGTTGTCTATTTCATGCATAAGATAGCTCATCTTGTTGCTATATTTGTATGCTTTCTTCTGAGTATAATCTTAATGTCAAGTGTTTATTATCTTTAAGTGTAATGAAATTGAAATCTCTCTAGTCTATCTTTGCACATTTCCAAGTATATGTGTGTGAAGAGGTACACATAGGTACAAGTTGCTTGTTTGGACAGTTTTTCGTCTTTATGCAAGGAGGTTGACATAGCTCACATTGTCCAAATTGAGTGATCTATGGCGTCTTGGAAAGCTTAGCAAGTCTATTTGCATTGTGAAAACCTCTACAAGTTATATCCTCTATTCTTGAGAGCAATCTAATTTTTGGGGATTGTGGTAGTGAACAAATTGGTCCTAGGAAAGTCCTATCAATCTTCTGTTGCAACTAGGAGTGGATGTACTCCATCAACCTCCTCCATTAGATATTAATGTCTAAATATACTTCCGTGTTTACTTTTCCACCATATCCTTGAAATCTTGAAAGTGATTAAACACATCACTCTTCTCATTCATGAAGTATACCCATTCTTTTTGTGTATGCTCATAAATGAAAGTGACATAAGATCTGCAACCTCCCATAGATGTGGTCTTTGTAGGACCCAAACATTTGTTTGTACTACTATTTCTAGCACATTCTTGCTAACATGCTTGTCATGTGGAAATTATTCCCTTGATTTTTTTATCAAACTGACATGCTTCACATACCTTTTTCATCTTTGCAACCTTGAAATTTGGTAGTTCATTGACAAGATCCTTTGCATGCATCAACTTCAGCCTCTACAAATTTGGATGTCCAATTCACTTGTGTCAAATCTCTATGTCATATATAATATCTAAACCTTCTGCAAACATGGGTGCATTCATTTCAAGAATTTTCACATTCAAGGTGAACATCCTACCCACTTTGTTCCCTTTGGTGATCAACCTTACATTCTATTTATACTATTCCACATATAAACCATCATCATTGGACCTCACTTGTAATCCCTTATCAACCATTTTTCCAAGGAAAACTAGGTTCTTTGTTATATTGGGAACATGCAGTGCATGTTCTACCTTCCCATCCCCCATGGATAGTTCTATGTTTCTTGTAACCTCAATAGGATGTGATGTATCATCACATATTTTAATTAAAACAAAAACAAGTAATTTTTGCAAACTACTACACCATTATGCATGGTTGGTCATGTGATTTAAAGCATCTCAATCAAAATGCCAAACATTACCGTTCAATTTTGAAACATTATCAGACATTTTGTTCATCATGTGATGTTGGACCATGAGCAGCTTCTTCAAATCATCTGCACTTGTGGATGCATTATTGTTTTGCCACTTTATGTTGCTTTAATTCTTCAACCTATAATCACATTCAAAATGATGAGGTTTACAACAATTTGAGAATCCCTTATTTTCATTACCTAAATCATTTCTTTTGAAATCTTTGTAGCCTCTTTGGCTCCCCCTGCCTCGAAATTGTCCTCTACCTCCTACATTGGTATGTTGTTCACCTTGCTATCCTAGTTATTGTTTCCTCTTCCACTTTTGAATCCTCTACCTTAGCCTCTTCCTCTACCATAGTAGAATGCCTACTTAGATATATATAACAAATTTTGTAGCAATCTGAGATCATTTGTGAAGCACACATTCTCCACAAGCTCTCACATACTCTTCACTATCAATATTCTCTACGAGCTCTCTAGCACCACACTAGCTCTGGTACCATGTCAAGAGAAAGAAGATAAGGAAGAGATATCATACACACTCTCACATATAAAGATAGGAGCACACAAATATTGAGGGTAAGAAGAAATGATATTCTTCTACTTCTTTTATTGCATAAAGAGAATATACAAAAATGACCTTATACACCAATACAACTAGTAAAATAATACAAAACAGTACATAAGGAAAACCCTTATGTCTGTGAATGAGTGAGGTGGCAAGAAGCAAATGTGCCATCACTCTCGGAGACAAATCTAGTAAAGCTCACTAAATGTGTCCCTAACATATATAAGCCGAACCACTATACATGCCAGAGAAATTAAAAAGAATTTTGGTGTCATCCTCAATCATCACATGTTGAACTTGATACCCCAACATAGGTATGTAATTTGGGTAATTGATTGATTATTCCAAATATTGACTTGTTTTTGGGTTTCTTGCTTGAGACAACCAAAGACATCTGTCTTCATGTACCTAGGGTGGCTGAGTCGAATTGCCACTCTTTAGAGAGACTTTTTCCTTATCATCATGAATTGCACACCATTATGTAGATGGCATATCTCTATAACCATGAGTGTGCAAGTTGATTTTTGTAGTGGCATCATTGTGCTAAATGTAAATTGCATTGCCTCCTCGATCTTGAACCACTTTCATCTACCTTAAGATTGGCCAACCTAAGAGTGGTTCATAATTGCTAGCCTTGCCAAATTCACAAATGGAATGATGTGTTAATTGTCCATAAGAAGTCTGCACCATACCATCCCAAGTGCATGGAAAACTAGAGAGGTCCTAGAAATTCTTGTGCATGGAAGGTCTGATTGCGATAAACAACTTCATCATGCTATTTGGGCATACAATGTGGCATGAAAGACCACTTTAGGTATCATAGCCTTCAATTCAGTCTAAGAAAAAAATAGCATACTCCCTCTCAGCTTCCTTTAATGTTGGTGGTCACAAGAGATTACCAAGTGATTGGTCAGACCTCACTATTAATAGAAGACATAGAGCAACTTCAAGAGACTGAGATCAATGCAGTTATGGGCATCCATGTTGCAAAAAAGCACTAAAATCCTTACTATGGTGGACATATGTGTGATAAGTATCTACAAGTAGGAGATTTTTCCCTAGTATATACATTAAAGAAACATGTGAAAAAGATTCAAAAAAGGGACTATGGACCACTCATCATCAACCATGTATTGTCGAGCGATGTAATTAGTTTGATCACATTCAATGGCAATATCCTGCCAAACTATATTAAAGGTCATATTATAGTGAAGCTTTCTCAAGAGCCTCCCACATCAAAGATTCTTGCCAAACTTTAGAAAGTCAAGAATCAAAATGTCAAAGCTAAACAAACTAGAGAAGAATCATAGTAGTAGGCACTCAAACAAATAGCTAAGCAAAAAGCACGGATCTGAAAATGAGATGAAACAACCACGAACACAATTTCTTTATCATGTCTTCCTAGTTGCTACATTTAATCAATGTGGACCACAAACTTATTCACGTCCATTAATATAGCCTTTAGAGATATGTTTAGATGGTGTCTCAAGTTTGGGTAGAGAGGACACCATTTTGGATTTTTCAAGCAACCTTGAGATGACCAAAGCATGCATGTCGAAGATTTGCATCTAAAATACTCGAGAATCATGAATTGCACATGCTAAATCATTTTCAAATTTTGCATAATATATGAGCTTATAAAGCCCATGACATAAATTTCTAGAAGCAATAATAACGTCACCATTTGAGGGATCATGCACTATACATCTAGATCAACAAATTTGACAACCAATTCAATCTTGGCTAGTGCTAAAACTAATAACATATTTTTCTTAATCCTTCATGCAAATAAGGCATCTAACAATGTGAAAGAACTATTTTCAATAGTAGTTAGAATTATCTTTACAATTCCCATTATAGGATAAGATTTGTTAGCACATGCATTAGTATTCCCTATGGGGTTAGGCTCAAGTGAAGTGAGAAACTTCACTATGAGGTAATATTTTTGTTTGTACCACGATAAAGGTACCAAGCATCAAAGTTTACTATAGATATGCATTGCTCATGAGAAGATGGGTCATAGCTACAACGAGTAATAAATGCCCATTCTTCATTTTGAACAATATTAGCAGACTCTTTTTTACCTGTAGATGCCTCTACAATAACCATTCCAACCTCTTTCTTCTTTGCCTCTTTTGTAGCCAATTTAGGATGAATCTTAATGACATGATCATTTCAATTACATCGCTTGCAAAACTATTTTTTATTTTCTATCTCTTCTCAATTTTATCTTCCTTCTTTGTTCATGAAGCATTAGTAGATTTTTGCTTACTAGTATATGAGATCCATTAACCTTTGCCCTTATGAATACGTAAGAAAGCTTGATCTGCAACACACATAATTGTCATGTTCTTCTTGGAGAATCTTCTTGCCACAAAACACAGAAATAATCCTCAAACGTTAAGGCATTTTAATTTCCTTTCATCATCAATTAAAGAGTAGAAGCAAAAAAATGATATGAATCTGGAGAACTATTAAGAATAGTTTGCATAAATGAACTCTCTGGCAAGATTTCATAAGCATAAATCAATTGCTCTTTCAAATCTTTGATCTTTGTCAAAAAAATTGTCCATTGAATCTCCTTCATTCATATTCTCACTCTTTAATTGTTTTTGGAGGTAAGCAACACGAGCCTCATTTCTTTCTTGGTATAATGTTGTAAGATTATCCCAAGCATCTTTTTTTGTCTTACAGGAGTGAATGTGAGGAATAATGGCATGTTTGGCAGACAAATCTATCAATGCATGTGTATGTGCATCTCTTCCATCACAATAAAGTTGCTCTACAATAAGTGCAATAGGAACTATAGCATGACTAGGAAATTAAAGGTCATTATCTTCAACACATCTACATCACCCTCAATCACAATATTTGCAACTGTAGAAGGACATTTTTCAACACCTTGCACAATATTCCTATTGAGCCCATCAAAGTCATATTGGTCAAAGTCAACACGATCAAAGTCAAAGGGTCAAATTCAAAATGGTCAAAGTCAATATGTTCAAGGTCAAAGTCAACATGGGCAAAGTCAAAGCGTTCAAAGTTCAGTTGTCAAGGGGCACAGGTAGTGCACAATCAATTATTCACAAAGGTTATGTTTTGTAGAAAGTCGGATGTAGGTTGCAGATTGTCTTTCTGTGATTTCTCTAAGGTTCAAAAGTGTTTTTAAAGTGTTTGGAAGGTTCAGGTGAACCCTCCCTTAGGTACACAAGGAAGAATCATCTTCTTCTTCTTCTTCTATTATAGAAAAAGGAATGTACAAGAATGACCAAAAACCAAGAATACAACAAGTGCAATATATAAAGATCAGTACATAAGGAAAAACCTAATGTCCGTGAATGAGTGAGCTAGCAAGGAACAAATGTGCCATCACTTTCGGTAGATAAATCTAATAAAGCTCAATGAAGTATCCCTAACATATACCGATGTGACCACTATACATGTCAGAGAATGAAAAATTGATATGTGTCATCCTAGATCATCACATGTTGAGCTTGATATCTCAACACTGCCCCTCAATCTCAACGTCATGTCCTCTAATCCAAGCATCTTTTGAAACTTCTTCAGCTTTTCTACTCCAAGTGCTTTAGTGAAAATATCAACAACCTGCTCATCTGTTCTCACATAAACAAGATCAATATCACCTGCTAATACCTTCTCTCTGATGAAGTGATAATGTACCTCAATATGCTTTGTTCTAGCATGGAAAACAGGATTCTGTGCTAACTATATGTTGCTAAAATTGTCACAATAAATAGTGATAGGCTTTCGCACTTCCACATCTAAATCTGCAAGTAGCATTTCTAGCCATGATGCCTCACATGCTGCCATTGCAGCACCTCTATACTCAGCCTCTGTACTCGACAAAGCAATAGTGGGTTGCTTCTTGTTGCCCCATGTAATAGTTGCACTCCCAAGTGAGAATAGAAAACCACTAGTAGATCTTCTATCTGAAATGCCACCAACCCAATCTGCATCAGTGTATCCATAAACCTGCAAATCTACACTAGCCTCATAAAACAATGCATAATCCAAAGTAGCACTCACATAATGTAGAGTGTGCCTCAAAGCATCCAAATGTGGCTTGCTGGAACCTGCATAAACTGACTTTCAAGTCCAACAGTATAGCTTAGATCAGGCCTTTTAATTATGAGATATATAAGACTTCCCACAATTTTCCTGTACATAGTAGCATTTTCCAATGCTTCACCTGATGTAGTATCCAACTTCAAATTTTGATCTAATGGCATAGAAATTTTCTTAAAATCAGCCATACCATACTTTTGCAGCATATTCAAGGCATATTGCCTTTCTGACATCCATATACATGTTTCTATATGTATAAACTCAATGCCTAAGAAGTAGCGCAACACACCAAGATCTTTCATGTCAAATTCTTGCATAAGAAGTTCCTTTACCTCTTTAATGCTTTATTCATTATCACCACCTACAATCAAATCATCAACATAGATAGCCACAATTGTGATGCCATCATCACCATTCCTTGCATATAGTGAATGATCTGCATCACACACAGACATGGTTAAGTAATTAGCAATTCTTGAATGCCATGCACGAGGCACTTGCTTCAACTCATATAAAGCCTTTTGCAACCTGCAAATATATTTTGGATACTTTGAATCTTCATATCCTTGTGGCTAGTCCATGTATACTTCTTCCTGTAACTCACCATGTAGAAAAGCATTCTTCACATCCATCTGATGCAAAGTCCATCCTTTTGTTGTAGCTAATGCAAAAAGTGTTCTGACAATAGACATTTTAGCTACATGGTTGAAATGTTTCCTCATAATCGATGCCATAAGTTTGTGCATATCCTTTTGCTACCAACTGTGCTTTGTACCTGCTTATGCTACCATTAGCATTGTGCTTTACCTTGTAAACCCACTTGCAGCCTATGGGTTTCTTTCCTTGTGGCAATGGAACCAGCTTCCATGTATTAATTCCATAAACTGCAGGCATCTCCTCATCCATAGCTTTTTCCCAATCTGCATTTCCAATTGCATCTTCAAAACAAGAAGGTTCAACATCTTGTATTACCTTGGTCATGTAGGCACAATGACGAGCCATATAACTGCCATATGTCAATCGTTGCACTAAATTCCGCATCCTCCCATATCTTCTTGGTCCTGGGTCACTTCTCCTTGTATCATCTGCATGTGCCCTTCTTAATCCTCGAGTCTTCATTGAGGGCAATCCAAGTTCCTCATCAAGACTATTTTCTGAACCGCTTGAATCCCCATCAACGTCTTCAAAACTTACACATGTTTTATGACCTGCAGAAAGCTTTTCTTTACCTTTCTTGGATGTATTTGATGAATTTTTTGGATTGAAACTTCCATGCAATCTTCCACTCCATGGATTTGAGTTGGAACTATTGCTTGGATGCATCCAGTCCACTCAAAACTTGAGATTGTACACTTGAATTTTCAGCATTTTCTTTGTCATTTGGTTCAAGATTCAGTCCTTCTTTGGCATCTACATAGAAGCTTGACATTTCATCCAATACGACATCTCTGCTCACCTTTACCTCTCATGTGAGTGGGTTATGACATTTATATCCCTCAATGGAGTATCCAATGAAGACACACTTTTTTGCTTTTGGATCAAGCTTCATCCTCAATTCATTTGGGACATGTACATATGCAATACAGCCAAAAACTTTTAGATATGATAAGTTTGGCTTTTTATCTGTAAACTTCTCTTCAGGTGTAACTTGATGTACAACAGCAATCGGAGTTCTATTCATGATGTATACAGTAGTATGCACAGCTTCTACCCAATAACAATGATGCATATTCTTCTCAGCCATCAAGGCTCTTGCTATTTCTGTAATATATCTATTTTTGCATTCAGCAATGCCATTCTGTTGTGGTGTATACCTGCATGAAAACTGACGTCGAATTCCATGATTTTTTAGAAAATTGCTAAATTCATTTGAAATGTATTCACCTCCTCCATCATATCCTAATGTCTGAATGTACTTCCCTGTCTACTTTTCCACCATAGCTTTAAATTCTGGAAGTGAGTGAACACCTCACTCTTCTCTTTCATGAAATATACCCAAACTTTGCGTGTATGGTCATCAATGAAAGTAACATAAAACCTACCACCGCCCATAGATGTGGTCTTTGCTGGACCCCAAACATCTGTATGTACTACTTCTAGTACATTCTCACTAACATGCTTGTCATGTGGAAATGATGCTCTTGATTTTTTACCAAATTGACATGTTGCACATACCTTTTGCATTTCTGCAACTTTGATATTTGGTAGTCCATGGACAATCTCCTTTGACTCCATCAATTTCAGCCTTTACAAGTTTGCATGTCCAATTTGTTTGTGCCACATCTCTATATCTACAATAACTCCTGCACCATTTGCAACCATTGCTGCATTCATTTCAGGAATCTTCACATTTAAGGTGAACATCCTACCCACTTTGTTTCCTTTGGCAACCAATCGTCCATCCTGCTTGTACTCTTCTACATATAATCCTTCAGCATTGAACCTGACTTGTAATCCCTAGTCAACCATTTGTCCAATAGAAACCAAATTCTTTGTTATATTTGGAACATGCAACACATCAACAAGATGTTTTACCTTTCCATCCTCCATCGATAGTGCTATGTTTCCTATATGCTCAATAGGATGTGATGTGTCATCACTTGTTTCAACATATCCAAGAACTAGCAATTTCTGCAAATACTAAACCATTCTGCATGACTGGCCATGTGATTTGAAGCACCTGAATCAACATACCAGACATTATCATTCGATTTTGAAACACCAGCAGACATCGTATTCATCATGTGATGTTGAACCATGAACAACTTCTCAGAATCATCTGCACTTGTGGATGCATAGTTGTTTTGCTTCCTTCTGTTATTTTGATTCTTCAACCTGCAATCACGTTCAAAGTGTCCAGGTTTACCACAATTCCAACATCCTTTATTATCATTACCTGAATTATTTCTTTGGAAATTTCTGTGATCTCTTTGGCTCGCCCTGCCTCGAAATTGTCCTCTTCCTCTTGTATGATGGAGAGTGTTAATCTCCAAAAGAACAAGTTGACCTTGAATTTAGACCACCTCTATATCACGATCAACTTTAGACTTCACCAAATTTAGAGATCATTCACCAATTTATCAGAAAATTGATTATTCTGAAAAATTCAACTTCTCAGAAAAGTCTGCTACAGATTAATCACTCATTGACTAATCAATCTTGTAAAGTTTTTGATAAAACTTTGCACAACACTTCGCCTTGAGATTGTGCAACCTTTCCAAGTTAAATTTCTCAAAATGATTGAGTACACACTGAGAAATATGTGAAACACTTTACCTATGTTTGAAATAGCTTCTCTGTAATGACGACTTTGACACCTGCAACTTCTTAGCTACAGTTCTCACAATGTCAAACCCGTTTGATCAAGATCTTTTAGCCATAAATGGCTTACCTTCCAACTTAGATTTTAAGCCCTCACTTGTGTAAAACTTTACACCACACACTGAGTAATATTCATTTCTCTGAACATGAAATCTGCGCCAGTTTTGTCAACTCTCAGAACATCATTACATATGAATGTTACTAAACTAAATTCTCTCAACCTGATTAAAATTAGCCTCTCAAATTCTAGCCATAGATAGATTAGCTATGGACTTAGATACGTGCAGAAAGATTTCTCAAAAGATTAAACACAGAAGGAGCAGACAGCAAAACATCGGGCACAAGATTTTCTTGATTTCTTAGAAATTACAATTGAGTGAAGTTGATGAATTCAACTCACTTCACATGTGTCTAATGACACTCTCTACTTCTCATTTCTCTCTTTCTATTCTCTATTCTCAATCTATTCTCTTTGCCCCGACTTTTTAACAAACATTTATAGGAAAATATATACAAGCTTATGACTAATCAAAAGTATGAGTCAGCTGTATCTAAACTAATGTACATATGTGTACATATCTTTGGGTTTCTGAATATGTCCTTCCTTCAACCTTCTGAATTTGTCCTCTTCTTGATTCCTTAACTTCATTTCTTCATAAACCTTCAATTGATGATTGACATACACCAACAGCTCCCCCTCAATCATTAATTGAGGCTCTTCTCTATCTTCTTGATTCCTGCCATATCCTTGAATCTTTGTAGCTTTGGTCCATCTAGACTTTTTGTCATCATATCTGCAAGTTGATCTTTTGTAGGTGTATGCATAACCTCAATTTCTTTATCAATGACCTTCTCTCTCAGAAAATGATATTGTATTTCAATATGCTTAGTTCTAGCATGAAACACAGGATTAGCTGCCAAGTATAGAGAACTCATATTGTCTCCACAAACAATTGGAGTACTTTGAATCACATCAAACACCTTCATAAGTGTCTTTAGCCATATTACCTCCTTTGCAGCTTCCACCATACCTTTGTATTCTGCTTCTGTAGATGACAAAGCAATTGTATGTTGCTTCTTAGAACACCATGAAATCAATGTCTCCTACATAGCACAAATATCCATGGGTTGATCTTCTATCATCCACATTACCTGCCCAATCTGCATCACTATATATCTTCACTCTTGTATCAGAAGTAAACCCATAGTACAACCCTTCTCTGAGTGTACCCTTGATGTACCTAAGTACGCTTTGTCCTGCAATCCAATGTTCCTTTCTAGGACAATGCATGAATTGTGAAAGCACACCAACTGCATATGACAAATCAGGCCTTGTTAAGGTAGCATAAATCAAGCTACCAACCAAACTTTGATAGAGCTTCACATCTCTGAATTCTTCTCCTCCAAATCTAGACAATTTATGGTTCACTTCCAATGGTGTAGGTGCAACCCTGCAATCTTCCATTTTAAATTTGGTTAGCAAGTTTTTAAGATACCTTTCTAGGGTCACATATACTCCATGTTGAGTATAAGAAATCTCCATTCCAAAGAAGAATGACAAGCTCCCCAAATCAATGATTTTGAACTCTTTCTCCATCTGCTTCTTGATCATTTGTATTCCGTTATCATCTGTTCCTGTAAGTATTATGTCATCAACATAAATACAAACATAAATGAATCCATCTTCACTTGCTTTGACTAGCAAGCTACTATCTGCCTTTGATGCTTGAAATCCAAGATCATTCAAGAACTTTACAAGCCTATAATTCCATGCCCTTGGGGCCTGCTTTAATCCATACAAAGCTCTCTTGAGCTTACACACATAATTTGGATTCACTTGATCTTTGAATCCATCTGGTTGCTCCATGTAGACTTCATCTGAAATGTAACCATTCAAAAAAGCATTTTTAACATCTAATTGAGATAACTTCCAACCTTTGCAAGCAGCAATTGCTATGAGGGTTCTGATTGTTGTCATCTTTGCCACAGGACTATAAGTCTCATCATAGTCCACTCCATATGTCTGTGCATATCCTTTCACAACAAGTCTAGCTTTGTACCTAGACACACTTCCATCTGCAAATCTTTTTGTTTTGTAAACCCACTTACATCCAATAATTTTCTGGCTATTAGGTTTAGGAACCAGATCCCAAGTCTGATTCTCTATCAATGCATCATACTCCTCTTGCATAGCTTCTTCCCAATTTCTCTTGCCTTTGGCTTCATCATATGTAGATGGATCTTCATCTGCTTTTATCAAATAAGCATAATCTTTAGTAGTCAAGAATGAGGTGTCATAGCTATACCTTGTAGGTTGCCATTTGTGCCTAGATGACCTCCTAACTTCTGCACTTCTTGAAGTCTCTGGTTCATCACATTCTGGATCAAACCTTGGCCTCTCTTCAACTTCAACCTGTACTTCATTAATCTCATTTTCATCAAGTAATTGAATCTTTGCTTTACCTTTCCTTTGATCCACTACTTCTTCAACATCTGCATGTACATTATATTTACCTGCATACCAAGTACCTTGCTCATCAAATGTAACATCCTTGGATACAAGGAATTGCTTTGTGGATGGACTCCACAACCTGTATCCCATTTGTTTATCATCATAACCAATGAATACATACTTTTCTGCCTTAGGCTCCAATTTATGCCTCAATTGAGATGGCACATATGCATATGCCAAGCATCCAAATATTCTGCAATGATCCAAGGTAGGTTTCTTACCCCACCAAGCTTCATATGGTGTCATACCTTGCAAAGCTTTACAAGGCAATCTATTGACCAAATATGTAGCTGTATTTACAGCCTCTGCCCACAAATAATTTGGGCAATTCTTCTCTTTCATCATGGACCTTGCAAACTCAACAAGAGTCCTGTTTCTTCTTTCTGCTACCCCATTTTGTTGAGGAGAGTACCTGCAAGTAACTTCTCTCTTTATACCTGCATTCCACAAGTAATCATTGAATTCATTTGAAAAATACTCTCCCCCTCCATCTGACCTTAGTCTCTTCAATTTTTGACCTGTAATCCTTTCTGCATATGCATGATAGTGTTTAAATGTATTAAACACTTCTGATTTTTCTTTAATCACATAAATTGTGATCCATCTGGTAGCATCATCAACATATATGACATAATATCTTGAACCATTTATACTAAAGTCCTTTGAAGGACCCCACACATCTGTATGCACCAATTCAAGTCTTTCTGAATACATAAACCCATGCTTGGAATAGGATTGCTTATGAGCTTTACCTAATTGACATGCCTCACATCTGTATGTCATGTGTTGACCTGCAATGTTAGGCAATCCAAGCACTGAATCATTATTAATCATGTCTTTGATACCTCTTTCATTGAAGTGTCCAAGTCTTTTATGCCAAAGATCCAATTCTGACACCTTCTGCTCTCCATATGTGAACATAGCATGTCCAACATTTCCTTGTACCTTCAATGTGAAGAGCCTTCCTTCTTTCTTTCCTGTAACAACCTGTTTATACCCTTGACTAGGGTCTTCAACATAGACTCCATCATTGGTGAATCTTACCTCATATCCTTTTTCCACAATTTGACCTACACTCATCAAATTCTTTGGAATTGTGGGAACATAAAGTACCTTACTCAGAAGAGTGCTCCCATCTTTAGCCTTGACTGAACCAATTGACTTTACCTTATGCTTTGTATTATCACCTGTCTGAACTGTATGATTAATTGCATTATGATCTAAATCAGTCATCAAAGCAATATTTCCACTTAAATGATTACTACATCCTGAATCAATATAGAACACTCTCATGTCCTCATGTGAGGTTTCATATGTTGCATTCATAATGAGAGTCGAGTCCTCCTTCTGATCTGATGCATAGTTGTAGTAGGTGTTATTATAGGATTGATTTTGGAAGCTTCTTCCTCCACCTCTTCCAAAAGAATTCCTACCACCTCTACCTTTGAAATTTCCTCTCTGAAATCTACCACCTCTTGCTCTTTGATTAAAATTCTGATAATTACCATTGTTCTGATTATTATGCCACAATCATGAGATAGATGATTGGTCTTACCACATATCCAACAAGCTCTTGCATTATCTTTGTTGTTTTTTCCTCTTCCTCTACTTCTGCCATTTCCTTTTCCTCTTATGAAATTTGCTTGGTTTGAAGTACCTTCTTCTTCACCTGATTGTTGCTTCCCTTTGTTAGCTTTCTTCTTGTCTTTAGAGTACATTGCATGACCTGCACTCTTATCAACATCTCCTTTGACATCATTCTCAAAAGTTAGCATATGACCTAACAATTGATTCAAATCAGGAGTAAAGTGATCTAATGAAAGTTTTGTAGATAAAATGAAATGCTTCCACTTCTCATCTCCTCTTAGCCCTGTGAGAATTTGTCTTACCAATTTATCTTCTTCAATATCTTCATCCAATGCACCTAGAGAATCTGCAATGTCCTTCATCTTTGTCACATAATCAGAGATTGATTGTGAGGCCTTCTTCTTGAAGGTAGTAAATTCTGCCCATAGTGAAGCCTTCCTTGATTTAGTTGTGTTTTGGAAATGCTCTTCCAAAGCATTCCAAATGTCACTTGCACTTTCAAGTCCTCTAATGTGAGGAAGCAAATAGTCATTGACTACCATGTAGATTATGCTCCTTGCTTGAGCATCCTTCTTCATCCAATTCTTCAAGTCTGCAAGCTCCTCTCTAGTTGGAACACTAGAGTCTCTAAATTCTGGCTTTTCTTCATCTCCTGTGATGTATCCCATCAGGTCTTTGCTCATAAGATGAGCTTCCATCCTCATTGACCATGCAGGATAGTTCTCTCTATCCAGCTTCTCAATTTGGAGACTATCTCCCATTATTTCTTTACCTGTATTGCCAACTCTTTAATCTTTATGAGAAATAAATGTACCTTGACTTTGAATCTCGCTCCTTCTGATCCTTTTGATGACTTCAATATATCTACCTTCAAGTTTTCTTCAACCTTTATCCCTTTGCACCTTCGAGATGTAAAGATTTGTGTTTCTGCAGTAGTTGGAGTCTTCCTCACTTCAATTTTGACACATCCTGCTCTGATACCACTGATGGAGAGTGTTAATCTCCAAAAGAACAAGTTGACCTTGAATTTAGACCACCTCTATATCAGGATCAACTTTAGACTTCACCAAATTAAGAGATCATTCACCAATTTATCATAAAATTGATTATTCTGAAAAATTCAACTTCTCAGAAAAGTCTGCTACAGATTAATCACTCATTGACTAATCAATCCTATAAAGTTTTTGATAAAACTTTGCACAACACTTCGCCTTGAGATTGCGCAACCTTTCCAAGTTAAATTTCTCAAAATGATTGAGTACACACTGAGAAATATGTGAAACACTTTACCTATGTCTGAAATAGCTTCTCTATAATGACGACTTTGACACCTGCAACTTCTTAGCTACAGTTCTCACAATGTCAAACCCGTTTGATCAAGATCTTTTAGCCATAAATGGCTTACCTTCCAAATTAGATTTTAAGCCCTCACTTGTGTAAAACTTTACACCACACACTGAGTAATGTTCATTTCTCTGAACATGAAACCTGCGCCAGTTTTGTCGACTCTCAGAACATCATTACATATGAATGTTCCTAAACTAAATTCTCTCAACCTGATTACAATTAGCCTCTCAAATTCTAGCCATAGATAGATTAGCTATGGACTTAGATAGGTGTAGAAAGATTTCTCAAAAGATTAAACACAGAAGGAGCAGACAGCAAAACATCGGGCGCAAGATTTTCTTGATTTCTCAGAAATTACAATTGAGTGAAGTTGATGAATTCAACTCACTTCACATGTGTCTAATGACACTCTCTACTTCTCATTTCTCTCTTTCTATTCTCTATTCTCATTCTATTCTCTTTGCCCCGACTTTTTAACAAACATTTATAGGCAAATATATACAAGCTTATGACTAATCAAAAGTATGAGTCAGCTGTATCTAAACTAATGTACATATGTGTACATATCTTTGGGTTTCTGAATATGTCCTTCCTTCAACCTTCTGAATTTGTCCTCTTCTTGATTCCTTAACTTCATTTCTTCATAAACCTTCAATTGATGATTGACATACACCAACATTGTATGATTCTGTTGTTGACCTTGGTCTTGGTTATTGTTTCTTCTTCCACTTCTGAAACCTCTACCTCTGCCTCTTCCTGTGCCAGAGTAGAATACTTGCTCACAACTTGATTTTTTTGGGGAATTTGAGTCCTCGCCAAGATTCTTTTCTTCAGTAATCAGCATAGATACCAGATCAGCAAAATTCGAAATATTTTCCCTGGTCTGTATAGAAGTTCTGAACTGCTTATATGCAGCTCCTAAACCATGAAGGCACACTTCAACCTTATCATCATCATCTACATTCACGCTAATAGATGCAAGTGACTCACATATGCTTTTGACTTTCAGGGTGTAGTCACTTACCAGGATGCCCTTCTTCTCCATGTATGCAGCTCATTCTTGAGTTGTAATTTTCGTGCCTTTGTATTGGTCTCATACAATGTGACCAAACTGTTCCAAGCCTCTTTTAGAGTCTTGGCATCATGTATGTGTCCAATCATGCTATCCTATATGCTAACAGATAGCCAATACATTACCTTTCATGCTCCTTGATTCCATTCCTCATATGCTCTTAACTGGTCCGCAGTCTGATTCCTCTCTGGTAATTGCGGAGCATTTTCATTATCTCCTTCGATGTACTTCCAGTAGCCTTTTCCCATCAAGAAATTCTTCATTCTAAATCTCCAAGCATGGAAGTTGTTCTTGTCCATCTTATCGCTCATAAGCTGACTCATTCCATCTGTGTTTTCCATTTCTGTAGCAATTCACAACACTGCAAAATTTTCATGATGTGATGTAGAATTATTGAAAGCAATCCATGCTTGTGAAAAATACAGGTCACATGCATAAGTGGAAATCATATCATGAAATGAATGAATCTAAATAGTAGAAATATTATGAATTGTGGGGATGGGAGATGACTTAAAGCATCATCTACAACATTAGCTTTTCTTGGGTGATATTGAATCAGAGGTTGGAAGTTTTATAGAAATGGAGCCCATTTAATATGTCTATCAAAAATCAATGGTTGATGTAATAAATGCTTAATAGCTTGTTGGTCGGTTTTAATTAGAACTTCCGAACCCATGTGTTGATATATTTAGGTAGTGATGTGTGTGAACACACTAGGATTGCCAGGGCACTTTTTTCCCTCATTAGGAGGTCCCCCCCCTTGTTATATGGCTATTGCCCTAATGGACTACTAATCTTTGTACATTCTCTAGTAATACATTCAGTATTGTGTGTTTGTGCTCCAAGCTTCTTCTTCTTCCTTGTGTTGTTCGCGTGCTTCCGCAGACGTCTAACTCCAACAATTGGTATCAGAGCAGGTCGTCGCTTCATCTAGGGCACCGTCGACACTCCTCTATTTGCAGTCTCAGATTCGCACGAAATTTGGTGAGCATACTCAGGGTGTTTCAGAGATCAAAACAGCTTCACTGTGTAATGCCGAAATTGCGACCTCAGCTCGTTTCGGCCTCCAAACGCATTATCACAGTGCTTATGCAAGCTATTTCATCTTTTTATGCCAAAGGTATATACCAGTTTCTGTTCGCCAGTATAAACGTCTCGAAGTCTGCTAAAGGTCTAGCAGAATTCGTCGGGGCAGTTCTATTCAACTTTTTGAGATACAATTAATTTTCTGCATCAAGGTATTTTAGTCACCGGCCATGGCTGAAAGCAGTGATGTATTCCGTATGTTGGCTGTTGAGGATAAGTTGGATGGTACCAACTACCCATTATGGGCTTATATGATGCGACATGTATTGGTTGCAAAAGGATTGTGGAACATTGTGCAGGGTGTTGAAAGACATCATGTTACACCTCTGACTACAGGTACTGCAAATACAGGTGTTGGAGCTGATGAAGATGGTGTGGAAGATGATATTCTGCAGATTCCTATTCGTGCTATTGTTTCTGCTACACCTACTATAGAGCAGATTCGCTGGGATGGCAGACATGCCGAGGCACATGCATTGATAGCTTTGTCTATCAAACATGCCATTATTAATCATATTCGCTCTTGCAGAATAGCTAAGGATGCTTGGGATACACTTACCACATTGTACGAAGCTAGGAATGAGGCTCGTGTTGCTTACCTCCGAAAACAGTTGGAGAGTGAGCACATGAATGAAGGTGATTCTATGGACAGTTTCCTAACGAAGATCAAAGACTTGAAGGAACAGTGGATTTCTGCTGATGAGGTTATACCAGATACCTCACTTGTGCAGACCATTCTGAATGGTCTTCCTGATTCATATCAGAGTTTTGCTTCTACTCTTTGGCTGATGATGAAAGGCAATCCAAATGCCTTATCATTCGAGGAGTTAGCCTCTGTTCTGTTGAAGGAAGATCAGTCCAGGCAAAACAGGTCCATTATGCGAGTTAGGGATCAAGCTTTCCTGGCTAGTCAGAAAGGGCAAAGGAAAATGCAGTTCTTCAACTAGTAAGCAGAAATCTGCTAATTCTGCATATTCGAAGAAGGAAGTAAAGATGATAAGAAATCAGAAAAGCAAAAATTGTTTTGTAAGTATTGTAAAGGGAATGATCATATCATAAAGAACTGTCCAAAACTGGCTGCTAAAGAGGCAAAGAAGAAAGAGGTTGGAATGGTTGTTGTAGAGGCCTCTACACCAAAAACAGAGTCTACAAATCTTGTTTGCCCCTACACGGAATACTATTACATGCGCCAACAAATCCTCTTATCCTGTTATGGGAGTTGGTAAGATCATTTTGACTACTGTTGATGGTAGTTCTTTCACTTTGTCAGATGCTTTATTTGTGCCAGGGATCAAAAAGAACCTGTTATCAGTTTCTTTATTAGCCAAGATTGGCTTGGTTGTGAAATTTGTTGATGACAGGTGTACACTTCATGATCTGTCAAATGGTGATGTGATTATTGCTTCTGGCATTTTATGTCGTGGGCTGTATAAGCTCATAGAATATGAAAGATCTGTAAATGATTTGGCATGTGTAATAAATGATTCTCAGGCTATGTCAGATGCAAAGCTTTGGCATGCACGCTTTGGTCATCTGAATTTTGCTAGTTTGCTACGCCTACAAAAATATGAAATGGTGTCCTCTTTGCCCAAACTTGAGGCACCTAGAAAACATGTTTGTGAAGGTTGTATTTTGGGCAAAATGCAGCATTCCTCCTTTCCAAAAGATGGTTCAGTTCAGGCTACACAGAAATTGCAGCTTGTACATAGTGATGTTTGTGGTCCTACACAGACACCCTCTTTTGGAAATTACCTTTACTTCGTGACTTTCATTGATGATTTTTCTAGGCATGTATGGGTATATCCACTCAAAGAAAAGTCCGAAGTGTTCATGTGCTTCAAACAGTTTTTGGTTTTGGCTGAAAATCTGTCAGCATGTAAAATGGGCACCCTCCGTTCTGATCGAGGGGGGGAATATATGTCTTCTGATTTTAATGCATTTCTGGCTGAACGTGGGATAAAACATGAGTGTACAATGCCATATACACCTCAACAGAATGGAGTTGCTGAACAAAAGAACAAGTCTCTCATGGAGATGGTGAGGTGCATGGTCAAGAGTTAGGCTTTACCACATAGTTTCTGGCTTGAGGCTGTCATGTGTGCAGCATATGTACTGAATAGATGTCCCACTAAAGCGCAGCAATCTATCACTCCATATGAGGCTTGCCATGACCGCAAGCCATCTGTTGCTCATCTGTGTGTTTTTGGTTGTTTGGCATATGCACTAGTGCCTGAACAACATCGCAAAAAATTGGATGATAAGGCAGTAAAATGTATTTTTATTGGGTACAGTTCTGAAAGTAAAGGCTATCGTCTGTATCATCCACAGAATAAACGCATTCTCGTTAGCCGTGATGTTGTATTTGTGGAATATGCTATTCAACCATTGCTTTCATGTACTAAGGAGACATCTGTTAGCTCCAAAGACATGTATGATACTTTGATGCCTCTTTTTATAGGTGGACAATCTAGTGCTGGTCCTAATGAGGCAACTTCTCAGCCTTTGCAGGTTTCATATGATGATGCAGATCATTCCATTTCTGATGCAAATTTACATGATGCACTTGTTGATGAGAGAGCTGATATTGAGCAGGCAAAAACTATGCCAAAATGGCTGGTGTAGACTTTGTGTGACAACAAATTAGATGCACCTTTGTCATATCGTACTCGTTCAGGCTCTCATAGTACCTCCTTTGCATCAGATTGCTATGCTATGGGTGCATCTAGTCTCTGTGATGAGAATGAGCCTGTTTCTTTCGATGAAGCATAGAATTTAGAAAATTGGATGGCTGCTATGCAATCTGAATATGATGCTATAATGAAGAATGGTACATGGTCTTTATGTGACTTGCCTTCATGCAAGCAGGCCATTGGCACTAAGTGGGTCTACAAGCTGAAGCGTAAACCTGATGGTACAGTTGACAGGTATAAGGCTAGGCTTGTTGCAAAGGGTTATGCGCAGGAAAGAGGCATTGATTTTGATGAGACCTTTGCATCTACATGCCGTATGACTACTGTTCGGAGCATTTGTGCACTTGCAGCCCATCATGGTTGGAATGTACATCAGTTGGACATTAAAACAGCATTTTTGAATGGTGACTTGCATGAAGAAGTGTGTGTTTTTCAGCCCCGTGGCTTTGTGCAGAAAGGGCATGAAAACCAGGTGTGCAGGTTAAAGAAGGCATTATATGGTTTAAAGTAAGCACCACGTGCTTGGTATGAGAAGATACATGCCTATCTGGTTGCACATGGTTTTGAGAACAGTGCAACTGAAAGCACCTTATATGTTAAGCGTGCTAATGATGTGCTTCTGATCATTGTTGTCTATGTTGACGACATGCTACTCACTGGTCCTATTGAGAAGCATATTGCTGATTTCAAGGATGATTTGCATGCCTCATTTGAGATGTCTGATTTGGGGCATTTGCATCACTATTTGGGCATTTAGTTTATGCAAGTTGATGGTGGAATGGCTTTGTGTCAAACGAAATATATTGACACATTATTGCAGCGTTTTGGCCTTGAAGACTGTAAGCCTATTGCCACTCCTATGGAGACAGGTTTATGATTAAGTCTTCATGATGCTGGAGATGCATTTGATGTTGTCGTTTATCAGTAGGTTGTTGGATGCTTGATTTATTTATGCATTACTCGGCCAGATATTCAGTTTGTTGTCTCACATATGAGCAGGTTTATGCATTGCCCCGGAGTCAAGCATTGGCAGGCAGTCAAGCGCATCTTTCACTACTTGAGTGGTACTCGGCTACTTGGGTTGTTTTATCCCAACAGGGGATCACTACCGCCAGATTTGCATGCTTTTTCTAACTCTGATTGGGCTGGTTGCTATGACACTCGTATGTCCACGAGTGGTTTTTGCTTCATGCTTGGTAGCTCATGTATATCTTGGTTGAGCAAGAAGCAGCCTACTATGGCCACTTTGAGTTGGGAGGCTGAGTATAGGGAACCTTTCATAGTGATTGTTGAGTGTATGTGGCTCAGATGCCTTATGGCTGATTTGGGTGTTGGCTAGTCTTCTGCCACCACCATCTCCACTGACAGTCAGAGCGCATTGGCAGTTGCGAGGAACCCTATGTTCCATGCTCGCACTAAGCACATTGAGGTGCATTATCACTATGTCAGGGAGAGGTTCTCTGCTGGGGAGACCAGCTTGGCATATGTGCCCACGCAGGAGAACATAGCAGACCTTTTCACGAAGGTTCTGCCTAGGGAGAAGTTTGAAGCTTTCTGCAAAGCTTTGGGCTTACTTCCTTTTGTGGAGTGATTTCCACATAGCTTGGCACTTCCTTATACATGAGTGCCAGCTCCTTGTTCACCGCATCACTCCCTGGGGGGATTTGTTGATATATTTAGGTAGTGATGTGTGTGAACACACTAGGACCACCGGGGCACTTTTTTCCGTCTTTAGGAGGTTTTTTTCCCCAGCTTGTATATACGCCTATTGCCCTAATGGGCTACTAATCTTTGTACATTCTCTAGTAATAAGCTGCAGCTGTTTGTGCTCCAAGCTTCTTCTTCTTCCTTGTGTTGTTCGCATCCCTTCGCAGACGTCTAACTCCAACAATAAGGTAATGTTTCTAGATTTTAAATGCATGCACAACAGCTAACATTTCCTTATCATATGTACTATAATTGCATTCAGAAGGTTTGAGTTTCCTACTTTCAAATGCAAGAGGATGATCGTTTTGCATTAAAATAGCACCTATACCAGAACCACTCGCATCTGTAACTACGTGAAATGGTTGTGCAAAATCAGGTAATTGCAGAACAGGCACATGGGAAAGTGCATACTTAAGTTTATCAAAAGATTGTTGTTGGGCTACTTCCCATAAAAAATTTAGATTTTTCTTCAATAATAAAGTAAGGGGAAGGGCTATATAAGAAAATCCCTTTACAAACTTTTGATAAAAGCTAGCTAATCCTAAAAACGAACGGACATCATTCACTGATTGAGGTTTAAGCCATTCTTCAATTACTTTAATCTTCTTGGGATCTACATGAACACCTTGATTAGAGACGATATGTCCAAGATACTCTATCTCGTTTTGGAAAAAACAACTCTTTTCAGAATTAGCATAAAGTTTATTTTTATGTAACAAATCAAAGACTATTGCTAAATGAGTTTCATGTTCACTCTCATTCCTACTATAAATAAGTATATCATCAAAGAAGACAAGAACAAAGTCTTGGTATTCAAGGAAAATATTATTCATCATACGTGCAAAGGTGGCGGGTGCATTGGTAAGTCCAAAAGGCATTACCATGAATTCACAATGGATGTGTTGAGTTCCAAAAGCAATTTTATAAATGTCATGCGATGTCATTCTTATCTGATGATACCCAGATTCGAGGTCAATTTTACTGAAGACACAAGCTCCACGAAGTTTATCTAGCAAGTCATCTATCCTAGGGATAGGATACCTATTCTTAATGGTGATTTTATTAAGTGCTCTATAATCAATGCACATTCTAAATCTCTTGTTCTTCTTTTCAACCAAAAGAACAGGGGCTCCAAAAGGAGAAGAGCTAGACCGTATTAGTTCTTTGTTGAGTAAATCGTTAACTTGTCTAGCTATTTCATTTTGGTGTAAAGGTCCATGCCTATAAGGTGCTTTATGAGGAGGAGAGCTACCAGGAATTAAATCAATCCTATGGTCAAATCCCCTAGGAGGTGGTATTGCAAAAGGGAAATCAGCCATAAAACAATCCTTATACGAGTCCATAAATGACTTATGTGCACTTGGAATTGTATGTGTATAATCAATTATATTATTCACAAACACAATACATGAGTTATAACCTTTCCTAAAAGCTTGTTTGACTTGCGTATGACTAATGAACGGGAAGGATTGAAAATCATGCATCGCAGACAGTGAAAAATCTTTATTTTGAAATTTGAAAGTAATCGTGTGTGTATCATAATCAATGAAGGGGTTGTAATTACGTCGAAACGGCATGCCAAGTATAACATCATATGACTGCAACGGAGCAATTAAAAATGAGCGCTCATCTACATATGAGCCTATACAAATTTGAACATTATGCACCTCATTCGTAACATTATACATATTCCCTATAAACGCAGCCTTAACCTTATACATAGAAGGATGAGTAGTAAGGTTAAGATTTTTAACTAGCTTATGAGAAATAAAATCATGCGAGCTACCATCGTCGTGTAAAACATTTACTACTATGCCATTAATGGTGCCATGCATGCAGAGTAGAGAATGGTTAGAAATTCTATTACCCAGGGTAATTAGTTCTTGAAATAATACTTCTTCAGACCAGTTAGTTCAGTGTCAGCAAGAACAACCTCCATGTTGTGTGCTTGAGCTTCAATGGGTTGCCTATTAGTAGATCTCATCCTACAGGCAATTTTGGTATGACCAATCTTTCCACAATTCCAACAAGTTATACGAGGTTGTTTTTGTTGAGCATTCATCATCGTATTTTGAAGAGTGGTAGGTTTGTGAGGCTAGCCAAGGGTTGATTTGTTGGATGGTACTAAATGGGATTGAGGAGGGCATTGGAAAGTAGGTGAAGCGAATGTAGTAAAAGGACGCTTAAAAGGACAATTGGCTTTGACGGGTGGTTGGCGTTGATGAATTTGTTGTAAGCGAAGTGTTTTTGTGATAGATTGGAACTCCTTTTCAGCATCATGCATGAAAGAGATAGCTTCATACAAGGTTGTAGGTCGGAGCGTATGGATCTTTGCTTGGATTCCCATCTCCAGGCCATCTTCATATTTTCGTTGCAAACTTGCTTCAGGAACGTGCTCAAGTGAACGAAGTAATAAAAGACATTGCCAAAACTGCTCAATAAAAATGAATACATTATCTCCTTCTCTCCATCCAAAAGTTGTCCATGCATGACACGCATGTAGATGGAACTGGGAAGGAAGGAAAGACTCCTTAATTTTTGGCTGAAATGCATCCCATGTGGTAGGACGGTTGGTACTATTCCGTAAAACATTCCACCATAGCTGAGCTCTTCCTACCAAATAATTCGTAGCAAACTTGACTTTCTCACTTTCTGAATATGACTCATCAGAGTAGAAATCGTCGAATTGAGAGAGCAATGACAGGACAGATTGGCCATCCTTTCGTCCGACGAATCTGGAGAATTGGAAGTTCTTTGCACCTATCTTGGAACTTGCACCTTCTTCTTGTGCAGTGATAATTGCTTTCAACACTTTGATTAAGCTATGATCATCACTTTGTACTTGCTGGAGCATAGCATCGCATTCTTGTACAGCTTGTTGAGTTGCTTGAATTTCTTGTCGCATAAGCTCTAATTGTTGCTTGAGTGAGACCCCAGGTAAATGTGAATTGCCAAAATCCTCCATTATTGTAGGGTCCATATCTACGTAACAAAACCCCTCTTTCAAACTATGTTGGATCCTCAATCTAATAGGTTACTTAAAAAGCTCGTTCTGAGAGCTTTCCAATGATATATTATATGCTAAAATCCGAGTTATATATTGTAAATTATGCCCTATTCTTTGATGCACTCCTCTAGAAAATCGATGGGCGCTTCCACATGTGTGAGATCATCTTGGAAATTGTAAAAGGAAGACGGAGGTGAAAGTTGATGTAAATATGACAAAAGGGAGATAGAGTGATAACTCAAACAGATGGAGTAGTGGTTAAAGTACTTCCCTTGTAAGTAGGAGGTTGTGGGTTCAAATCCTGCTACCTTAGGGAATCTAAAACTCTCTATTGCCACTCAAAATTAAAATTGCCTCGCGTGTATCCAACGGTCACCAAAGGAGCCTTGTTCGGATCGCGAACAAAGAATGCAAACAGGAATCAATCGTGGAGCGGAAGCGGAAGCAAACGCGGACGTGGATTTGGATTCGGATTCGGATCGCGAATAGAGAATGCAAACAAGAATCAATCGCAGAGATAAAAACAAATAAACCGCTCCAGAGTAATACATGCCAGGATCTGATACCACTGTTATTAGGTCCTTCAGCGCACGCACACACAGAGGCAAAAAGAAGACGAAACAAGAATCAGAAATAAAGAAACAATCGAGGCGATATTCGATGCAATCTCCCCCCATGTACTCTGATGGACGAGTCTCTTAGAGTACACATATTTATAGGTTTATTTCTATTACATCCTAAAAATAGAAGTTACATGAGGGCCGTCACTTTTAGAAGCATCTTTTAGGAAAAACTACTTTATTTACAAAAGGTGTCACTTTCTAAAGCAAACCACTACTTTTACAACAAGATAAACCTAAATATAGCTATTCTAGAAGTCTTTGCTTTAGTCTTTGAATTTATTTATTTATGCGCATCCACTTGTATCCACGCCCTCATGCTTCTTCACCTGCTAGATCAAACACAACCACATTAAAACCTTCTGTACATTTAAAACATTAAAAATCCATTTAACCTTCCATGATTCCATAAAATACAACAACACCACATATGGATGTGGAAAGTTCTAGTGCAAGAAGAGAAAAGAATAATCACATGAGAAGTAGGTGCTAAGGAGAAATCATAGATCTATTGGAGACCCTGTCTATGCACCCGTAGTATTTCCAGGCAAAGAATTTGAAGCCCATGGTTGGGTAGAAATTATAGCCATGACGGGCGTAGTTGTGAATGAAGAACAATGGAACCCCCATTCCGATGAAGATGGCTATAACATTTTAGTTTTCATGATAGAACCAATCATGTATGACCTAGTTATTGTAGATTGTGAACCTCATATGAGTGAACCCAAGGAGGATAGTGAAGAAGATGAAGATTCAATCCTAATGGAATCTTTTTGTAGAGGAGGAATATTTGTATTTAATAGAAGTCAAAACTCACAAGGAGGAAAGATCAAAAGATGAAAAGTCATTAATGGTAACCAAGATATGAAGAGAGGAACCTATTACCAAGTCAATAGAGGAACATACCCTATTTGAAGTACCTGAGACTTTCAAGAAGTATGAAATAGAAGATGAAAAGGTAATGATCAGGATGCCAAATAGAGAAGCACTCATTGGAGTGGCATATGATAACAAAGAGACAACTAAGAAAAATGTTGTAACCTTAGAAGAGAGAGAAGAATTATGTACGTACATAAGACATGATTTGGCTAAAGACAAAGAAATGGAGTGGATAGCATCATTAAGAGAGTATAGAGATGTTTTTGCATGGAGTTACAATGAACTAAAATGAGTAGACCTAGATATCTGCTCTAATAGAATTCCCATGTCTTTAGATGCCAAGACAATGAAGCAAAAACCATAAACTTATAATGATCATTATATATCCAATATCAAAGAGGAAATAGATTGCTTGATATAAGTTGGATCCATCTATGAATTTGAGCATATTGAATGGGTATCCCCCATTATAGTAGTGCCCAAAAAGAATGGAAAATTATGAGTGTGCATTAACTTGAACAAAGCCAATGTCGCTACTATCAGAGATAGTTATCCACTTCATATCACACAACAATTGTTCAAATGTGTAGCATGCAAGGAAGTCAACAGCTTCCTTGATGGATTTTTTGGCTATAATCAAGTAACTATTTCACTAGAAGACCATTATAAGAGGGCTTTCACCGCATAGTGGGGAACTTTTGCATTTTGTGTGATACCTCTTGGGCTCACCAATGCCCCTACTACATTTCAAAGGCTAATGTGTCACATGCTCAAAGAATTCTTGTGTAAGAACTTAGAGGTCTATGTTGTTGACTTTGGTGCTCAATCCAACATTAGGCAAACACACATTCACAAGTTGAAATTAATCTTTGAAAAATGTAGATAATATCAAGCCTGCTTGAACCCAAAAAAATGTGTCTTCATGGTCAAAAAAGGCAAAATTCTAGGACACATAGTGTCATAGAATGGTATATCAATAGATGAGGAAAAATTTAGAGCTATTGTTGAGTTGTCAAGATCAAAGAATGTCAAGGAGGTACATACCTTCATGGGACATTGTGGTTATTATCGACATTTTATCCACGTGTATGCCATCATTACAAAGCCTCTATAAAACCTTTTGAATAAATTTGAGTGGATGGATGAGCATGAAAACTCTTTCAATGGATTTATGTGATGATTGTGTTCAGCACCAATCTTGACTACACCAGACTGGAATAAGACATTCCTTGTCCATGTGGATGTATCAAATTATGCTATTGGGTGTGTGCTAGCACAACTTATGGGTGAGGGTAACATTGATCTTCTAATAGCTTATGCAAGTAGGCAGTTAAATGCAGTGGAGCAAAATTATACCACCATTGAAAGATAAGGATTAGGCATGTTCTATGCTATCAAAAAAATTAGACACTATTTGCTCACAAATAACTTTAAACTCTTTACAAATACAAAGTAGTGAATGAATAATCAAGATGGATATGAAAACATCCCTGCCCAATATACTTGTATCTCAATATGTGATCTAAGCACAAAGATGAAAAATGGGTGGATTTTTTAGTTCATTTTTGGGCATCACTAGTACATGAACATAGTACCAAGGGTGGAATTTTTATCCCTCACAATCCGTTGAGAAATCTTGATTCATTTGAATTTGAGTTGGAAAACTAAAAGTTTAGTTGGCCCAAACATCAAACTTAGATATTTGTACCATGATTTACTTTCAACCAACGTTTACTTGATTTTTTCACCCGATTGGAGGACTACCATGTCCTAATGGGTTTGAAAAAATCCTATGTAAAATGCAGGAGAAAGTTTGCCACTTACTTTTGGTCAACCAAACTATAACTTGATCAAGTCAAATTCAAAATGACAACTTTCCCACTAAGGACACTTTACTCAAAGACTTGAGCAAAAAGTTCTAGCGAATTGCCAATTTTATGAGCAATTCCTAACCTCTTTGTTCTAGAGTGGACTAAACTCTAGAAAGTCATTAGAGTTATGCTAGAAAACTAGAAGCAAACTCAAATGAATAAGTCAACCTACACTTATTATCTTGTGCAGATTGAAAGGGTTCTTGTATAGAACATCTCTCTAGGATGTTCAATTTTGTTACCTGAGTCTAACTGGCTAACCCTAGACTTTCACGAAAAGAATTAGAAACCATATCTACATCAAATCCAAAAGATTGACAAAGTGGAAAGAAATAACTAAACCTTTGTACAACCAATTCAAAACCTCTAAAATACTTGTTATGAGCCAAACTCTAAATGACTCCGAACTTTAACTATTCAAAGGTCTATTTAAACAAGGTATTGAAGCATTATATCTATCTGTAAGAGAAAGGAACTAGATTCTCAAAATGATTCATAGAGTAAATTTAAAACATCATCCAACCACAAGATACTAGTGTGGTATCTAACATCAATGTGTCAACCCATTGAAGTCCTATTGATGAATTTCTACTCAGATAATGCTTCACTTGAGACTAAGTTCAGGCCTATATTCAATCTTTATGACTATTTACTAGGAACTCAAGTCTTGTGCATTTCTTGGATCAAAGGATTGAATTTATTGAGTTATACTAGGAACTTAGTGCTTGACTTAGTCAACCAACCCCTTAGTTGAAAGATCATCTCAATGTCAAAGTCCTACTTCTTGAGAAATTTATCAAATATTTTTGAATCAACAACACTTTATCTTCAAGTGTTCCACAATTCAAATAAGAATAAGTCTTTTACTTATTTTAAAAAGAAGATCTTGGAAGTTACTTACTTTGTATATTTGCTTGATATTGAAGTATCTTGAGATCGTGCTTTTATCCTTCTTGAATTTAAATTTCTCCTTGGAAGTTTTAATTCGATTGAGGATCAAATCTATCTTCAAGGTTCATTCTAGGACTAAAAGATAATTATCATCCCATGGTCGGGTGTCCCATACCATCTTTTCTACATAAATGTGAGTATAAAATCAGGTGTCCCATAACACCCTATTTTATATTCACATTGATGTGTAAAGGATACTTATCTTGAAGTCTACACATATCTTTATAGACTACCTTTTCACTTCAAAAGATTTTTTAAGTTTTTGATATTATCTCTAACCAAATTTTCTAGTTTTTGATCCCTCCACATGATCGTTTGCATGATCGCGTGCTTTTCAAGGGAAACTTGAAAACCTTTGGATGAAACATCTATCCTTCTTTGCTAGGGTTGTCAATAGAAAAACGCTCACGGTTCCAAGATCTTGAATTTATGTTATTCAACTCTATTTGGTTATACTTGACCAATTTGTAGCGACAAGAGTTTTTTACTTCTTGTCATTAGATTCCTTTATTACTAAAGCTTTAAGTAGCTATCCTGAGGACTTTATAGGAATCTTTCTACTGCTTAAGTCTTAGCAATTGCTCATGCTTCTAGATTTCACCTTTAAGAAATCCCTTGGATAGGTATGATTTATATTGTACCTTCCACAGACTTAATTATCGTTATCACGGTTGAAAAATATATACTTAGAACTTTTACTCTCTTCAAACTTGGAACAACTTACTCGTTTCACACTTTTCATTGGATAAATGGAACTCGAATGAAAAATTTGCAAAAGGAATTTGATTACCAATATTTGGGCAAACTTCATAGTAGTTCCAATCATAATTGCTTGGACAAACCTTCCTAAGCTTGATCGAGGCTTGTTGATCGTGTAATAAAATAAAGAATTAGTCTTTATCGTTAAGATCTCTCAAACTTGTTTAAAGCTTCTTAGCTTACCTGCAAGATTTATAGAGATCTTTCCCTCAACTTAAGTCTGAGCATATTCCAAAACTAAGAATCTCATCAATATTGATATACCTTTAGGTTATACCAATAATTGGACTTAAGTACCACTATCGATGGTTTGGGACTTCTTGGGAACTACTTCCTATCAAACTCACTTGAAGAATTTTGTTCTCACATATAGGGAGAATTTATTCTTTCAAGGACTTGATATTCAACCTAAGCAATCAAATAAACTAAGCAAATGATTCATCTGGGAATCTTTTGCATTACTATAATGATCCTTGAAAGAAATATTTTACTTTTGGACAAGACTCTCAAAGCTTTATTGTTAGAATGGTGTTCATGTGTCCAGTATCAAACTAAAGGACACCTTAGGTATAGTTTCCCATTTTTTTATGAAAGTTGGACTAGAACTTTCATTTACATGTATTCTGCAGCATCTGTGCGAAGTATTGTGTGTGGCCTCAGGAGCTCAGTTTTGTACTCTGAGCATATTTTTGTGGAGGTCTCGAGAAGGAGAATCGCACTGTGGTGCATCAGCATCGAAATACTTCACTGGTATCATAGCAGTTTGACGCAAAAGGCTTTGCTCCTTTTGTGTGAGCGAAGCGAGCACCCCCCCTCCCCCCAAGGCTTTCAACTAAGGCGGCCACCAATGCATAGACCTTGGCATACCTTGTCATCCGAGTCACCGAAGTAACCATTGATGATGTTGGCTGCGCACGAGGGAGGACCTCAACGATCAAGGAAGATAGACGTTCCTGGTACTTCCTGGGAGGTCATCCATCCTAGTACTATTCCCCCCAGAGCTCGCTTAACCATGGCAATCTCTTGCTACTAAGCTACACTCTTGTGGTGTCTGAAGAAGGGGAAAGACTAAGGTTGACATTACCTTGAACATGTTTTGGTCCCTCAAAGCTTCATTCTTTTCTTTCAAAGCCTATTTTTGAAGCATTTTTGGGTGTCTTTTGGAGCCATTTTGGAGTACTTTTGCACATAGTTCTCTTCACATAGGTCCACGAACATCAAGAAGAGTGTTCTTTGTACTTCTCTGACAATAAATATCAACCTTTGGGGCTGTGTTTTCAGCCACACTCGCAAAACTACAGGTTTTGGAAAGGTTTTTAGTTTTGGTGGGAGCAACCGCTGCAAATTTATGAAGTTCTTTTGAGCCTAAAACATCAGAGTTGACAGACACTTGCATGTGTTGATGGCTAGTTTTGGGGTTGTGCATTCAGCCTTTTTAGTGTCATTTTACTACATATATTGAGCACATACACACCATGTACACTTCTGTGGATACCACTTATGTATGTCCATGTGGTCATTGATATAGCGGTTACGTTCTTGCATAAAGCCTTCTTATGTTTGAAAAAGAGGGTTGTGGTGAGGTTTTCTTAACTAGGAGACACCTAGATGTGGGGGTCTCTTCGATGATGCAAGTGGAAGACTTACCTAGCCTCGCCATAGGAGATGAATGATAGTTATTCATTAGGTGCTTGATAAGCCTAGTTGGCTTCTATTGGGTAACTGATTATATGCAGTAGAGTCAGTGATTCACTATGCAGATAAAAATGTCAGTACTTGTAGTTTTATGATATTTTGACACTTGTCATATGCTCATTTTGCAGAGGATACACTGGCAAAATGTTTCCAGATTCTTTGTTTAGTCAACTATATAGTGGTCGATGTACTCTTTGATACACTTATTCGTTGGTGTTTGGACTCTTCTAGCTCCATTATCATTCTATTCAGTTCTGTACCATCATGGCATCAGAGGTCTCAGGCACATCTGGTGGATCAAGGTCTAGTGCCAGTGCTCCAAGGAGGAGCTATAACTTGCAGGGCAAAGACCATTTTGAGATTCGAAAATTTGATGGCACGAACTTTGCTCTATGGAAGAATCAGATTAAAGATGTGCTGATTCAAAGGAGGCAATGGAAGCTAGTAAATGGAATTTCAAAGAAGCCTGCTGACATGGATGAAGATGATTGGGATGAGTTAGATGAAATGGCCAGGTCTACCATTCGCTTGCACCTGGCAGATAATGTTTACTTTACAGTATTAGACAGTGAAAGTGCAGAGGAGCTTTGGAAGAAGTTATGCAATACATATGAAAAAGAGATGGCATCAAATAAAGTGTATCTAATGAGAAAATTATATGACCTTTGCATGAAGGACACAGATAGTGTTGTTGCTCATCTAAATGAGTTTGATGCTATATTCTCCCAGTTACAGCTCAGAAAATGGATATGGAAAACGAAATGAAAGCAGTATTGCTGTTATGCACCCTGCCATCATCATGGGATATATTTTGCACAGCTATTAGCAATAGTGCACCTGGCGGTAAACTCATCTATGATGACATATGTGGAGCACCCAAGGAAAGAATCAGCAACATGGTAGGAGCAAGAACAAGGAAAAGAATGGTCAATGGAATAAGAGAAGAAGTAAATCAAGGAAGATGGATATCGAATGCCATTATTTTCATAAGAAAGGACATATGAAGAAAGACTGTTATGCATTAAAGAATGCTAAAGGTAAGGGACAGAGTGTTGATGGGCATGTTAAACAGTTACCTGCACCATCTACTTTGACTGTGAAGATTGAAGAAATTAATGCTATTTCTAATGATGTTGATGTGTTGACACTTGATAGTACTATGCCATCTGAGGCGCTTATGGTTGATTCTCTTTCCCACACATGGCTGTTAGATTCTTGTGCTTCTTTCCATGTGACACCACAGAGAGAATGGTTCTCTAATTATGTAGCAAAGTCTCTTGGTACCGTGAGACTTGGTGACTCTTACCAGTGTGATGTTGTGGGGATTGGAGATGAGGTTGTGCAGTTCATAGATGGTTCAAAATTTACTATGCATAATGTACACCATGTACCTCAGTTATCATGCAGTTTGATGTCAGTTGGTCAACTTGATGACCTTGGTTACAAAGTCGTCTTCTATGCTCAATCATTTCCCATATCAAAGGACAATATGGTTATTGCAAAAGGAAGCAAAGTTGGCGCACTTTATCCTTTATTTGTATCATAGAAAGAGCACTTGTTAGTTGTTACTGAACAGCCTATGGCTTGTATTTGGCATGGTCATTTGGGCTATATATCTCGTAGTGGAATGGAAAATCTTTCTTGTTTCAGCTACTTACCTTTTGTTATCTTTCTCTGATTTTTCATTTTGTGAGCATTGTCAATATGGAAAGCAAATCAAAGATGTGCATAGAGCGCACATTGACTCTTCAATTCATCCTTTAGATCTTGTTCATACAGATGTGTGTGGTCCTATGCCCACTAGGTCCTTAGGTGGTTCTCTCTACTTTGTCACTTTCATAGATGATGCTACTAGAAAATTTTGGGTATATCCTATCAAATCTAAGGATGAGGTATTCCCTACTTTCAGAAAAATGGCTTGGTTCAGTTGAGACTAAAAAAGGAACTAAGCTTAAAGCTTTACGTTCAGATAATGGGGGTGAGTATACCTCACATGGATTCAATCTTTTCTATTAGTCTATAGGGATTCATAGAGAGTTTACAGCTCCTTATACCCTAGTACAGAATGGTGTAGCTAAGAGGATGAATAGAACTATTCAAGATAGAGTAGTCTCTATGTTGCATCATGCAAACCTCTCCAAGGCTTTTGGGCAGAAGTAGTATTGACTGCAGTTCATGTGATTAACCTTTCACATAGTACTGCCAAAGGTCTGAAAGTGGCACAAGATTTGTGGACAGGGAAGCCACCATATTATGATCATCTTCGAGTTTTTTGGGTTTGAAGCATATGTTCATATACCAAGAATCTTAGAGAAAAGTTGGACCATAAGCCAAAGAAATGCATTTTCCTTGGATATGGTCGAGAAGGACAATTTGGATATCGCTTATGGGATCCTGAAACATGGACAGTGATTAGAAGTAGTGATGTCATTTTCAATGAGTCTAAGATGCATAAACAGCCCATTAAGGAGGTTGAAGTGAGAAGAGTGGTATTTTAGGATACTAGTCCTCCGATTAGCATGCATAAAAATGTTGCACATAGGGATGTTCAAGAGAATCCATTCAGATCAATTTGTACATGTTCCTCTTCAGCAACCATTGAGATGGTTTGCACATGTCTCACATCCACCTGATAGATATGTTCCAGGTTTAGATTTTGTTATCCTAATAGATGCTGGTGAGCCTTCTTGCTACAAAGAGGCTATGCAGATAGAGGATCATCTCAAGTGGGAGTGTGCCATGAAGAGTGAGTTGGATTCTATTCACAAGAATGGTACTTGGGATTTAGTAACTTTGCCAAAGGGCAGGAAAGCTTTACCATGTAAATGGGTATATAAGCTGAAATTCACATCAGATAGTGCTTCTCCAAAGTATAAAGCATGACTCGTTGCAAAGGGTTTTAAGCAACAACATGGTGTTGATTTTGAGGAATTCCAGTGGTCAAGATGACTACCCTGTGCATGTTGCTTGGATTTGTTGCAATGGAGGACTTAGAGCTAGTCCAAATGGATGTGAAAATTGCTTTCTTGCATGGAGATCTTATAGATGAGATCTATATGGAACAACCAGAGGGTTATGTAGTTCTTGCAAGGAAAGTCTAGTTTGTAAGCTTAAGAAGAGCTTGTATGGACTTAAACAGTCCCCTAGACAATGGTACCAAAAGTTTGATGCTTTTATGAAATCTCAAGGCTATTCTCGAAGCAATGAGGATCATTGTCTCTACACAAAGAGATGCTCAGATGGCAACTTGATATGCTTGATACTTTACGTCGATGATATGTTGATTGTTGGGAAGTCCTCTTATGATTTGTCAGTTCTCAAAAAGAAGTTGAGTCAGACATTTGACATGAAAGATTTGGGGGATTTCAAACATATTCTTGGCATGCGCAATACTCGTGATAGGAGTAAAAGATGCATATACTTGTGTCAAAGTGAGTACATATCCATAGTACTTCACCAATTCAATATGCAGGGTGGAAAGGTTGTAAGTTCGACCGCATTTGTAAGTTCAACCGCATTTATAAGACCTAAGAAGTCGGTCTTCGTGCTCCCTATGTACTATGTTTTCTGTGTATTCTGCAGCATATGTGTGAAGTATTGTGTGCGGCCTTAGGAGCTCGGTTTTGTACTCTGAGCATATTGTCGTGGAGGTCTCGAGAAGGAGAAGCGCACTGTGGTGCATTGGCATTGAAATACTTCAGATTCTACTTGAGTACTTTAAACATAATTTGACAATCCACTTTGATTGCATAGCTTAAATTACAAGCATCTTTTGATGATTGAACCAATATATAATAATTGTACTATGAATACTTCATCCTCTTCTTTATCACTTAAGAATCATCAGGATTATTTCTTAGAACTAATAGCCTACCAACATCTTGGAAGACCTTAATTATTGAGCTTTTCAAACAGCTTGTCCAAAAGATACACTTTTTTAACCTGGATTAGTACATCCATACTGGAGTGTCATGAAAGCTAATGCTTGGCTCCATGTACGCGATAAGACTTGGACATACTATAACTACGATCACTTTTATGGTTGATCATCCCACCCTTTAGCATGTGTTTCTAGCTAACTTTCTTGAATAAAAATATTTTTCTTGAAGATGTTTACTTTTCTTAACTTGTAGTTAGGTTTAATAGGTTTGCCCTTTTTTCTTTCCTAGGATAGATACTTGAAAAGAACTTGAAACGTTCATCATGTGATTGCTTCTATCCCTATAATATTATTCAAAAGGATATCTTTATGCACTGATCCTAACATCTTTATGAACTTGTATCTTACTTTGGAAAACATTCATGGTTTAAGGGAGATCCATTGATCCATTTCTTAGAACTCATATTTCCGAAAAGTTCATCTTGAAGATGATAGGACAACATGCAATTAATGAAATAGAAAACTAGACTATTTCATTAAATAGCTTATCTTTAGGAAGTATCCCAATGCCTAAAGATTACTTGACTAGGGTTTCCTTGTCAGCCACATGTAGCTTAAATGAAACCTAAAAACAGCTCTCTAATCTTTAGAGTTCTTTCAAAGTTTCCATGTTTGCTTAAGACTTTACATCCTTATTGGAGATGCAATATATGGAACATAACAACTACCTTTTGAACTTTAAAACTTAACTTAGTGTAAGTTCCATTTAGCTTTTATTTTATTTATATCACGTTGTGGTATATAATTAGTAAGAGCATTTATTATCAGGTGCTCAAGGATCTTAAGGAAACTTTTATCATCCTACTTAGATGCATGAGAATTTAGACAAGCAAGTATAAAATCTCTTTCTAAGCTATGAGCTCGTACTTGAGTTGCATGGTAGTATACCCTTGCAACTAATCTTGTTTTACTTCTTTCATAATGTCTACCTTGAGCGTTTAAAAGTGAGCTACCATTAGGAAAGTCCTCATTCAACTACTTAACAAACAGTCATGCATTGTCATATGCAAGTGCATGTGTTTGCATGTAAATGCATGTGCGGGCATGCATGGGTTGGCATGTCTTTCTTTTCATATATCAAACTTATTTCAAGCAATTCTTGATCTTGCTATGCATGCATCCAAGAATCCATGCACAAACTTGCTATCACAGGTGCACAAACTTGAGTGCATCAAATATCATTTTCAAGCAGGAAGAAAGTGTGTGTTGTGCATGAAAATGTTCTTTTTAAAAGAGAGAAATGCACAAAAAATCATTGATGTTTGTGCACGAATGAAGGTTTCCATGTTATGCACCAAGTGCTTCCAATGTTTCTCATGCTTGAAATGGTAAGTTATTTTCATCACTTTGGACTAGATTTAAACTTAATCTATGAAATTATTTGCCCTACTTCAACTCTTTCTTAAGATGAAGTGCAAGGTAATGAAAACAAGATCAAGCATCAATTGAAACCAATCATCAATTCGAAAATCCTTATGTCCAATGTGTGCTACATCCTTCCGTTGATCTTGAAGAAGAGCCAATCCATGTTGCGCACATTAGTACATGTTGAACTTTGAAATTTCTCAAAAGCTTGATGGCAATCCAAACAAGTTCAAATCACTTAGCATCTATCCTTTCCCATCCTTGATTGATAGGCATCCAAAAATCTTTGATTTTGGAAACTTCTCAGGTTGAAAGTGTTGATGTTGCAAGAAACAGAGGCTTTTCTCCTATCCCTCGGGCCTCTCTGGAAGAGTGTAGGGAAGATCTTCAATCTCACGGGCAGCACTTCCTCTAAGCATGGGTAGATAGATGCCTTCAAGACGGTATAGTAGGCAGCACAACCTCTAGGTAAAATGTTTCGGCATATAGAAACATCAACAAAGTATTCTCTCTTGGTTTATGAGAGGAATGATCACAAGAGAAGTCTCAGGTTTGACACCTATTGATGCAGCCATTGATTGCTTTTCCTATGGTCTCATAAAACTTTCGCATTATGACATCAAACTAATGCGGCATCCTAGCTACATCCTACCTACAACCACTAATGTCTAACTGTGAGATTGGTTGTTTGATTCTTGCAGACCTCAATTGCTTGACATCGTCTTTGCTTTTGCAATAGCTGGGAGACGTAGTAAGTAAACTTTTGAAAGTTCTAAACATCAAGCAATGGCATAATGCAAAGGACAGGGTGTTCTATCGTTGACCATGAGGTCATGGGATCAAAACTTCCACATGCATTTTGGTGCTTTGTAGAAGTTCAAATTATAAGCCATGATCTGATGTTTAACATATACATAAAAGAAATGCTACCTTGGCAAAGCATGAACGTATGGTGTGATGATAGAATGTCCTCCTCACAACCGTGAGGTCAAAGATTCAAGACTTATTATTTGCACCCGTACTCATCCTTCTAGACTCCTTATTTTGGTGAAAAGAGGTACTTGCCTTTGAATGCAACGAACAGAAATACGATCCATCATACGATGCATGCAAAATTCAAACATAACAAAAGTATATATGAAGAATATGAAGAATAAAAGCACTAATTGATGCATCATCTTCTTCATAGATGTCAAGAATTCCATGGAAACTTGCGTAGAGCTTGAAGAAGGTGATGAACCATCAAGGTCACCATGGGAGCTTGCCTAGAGCTTTGATACCAATGCAAGAGAACGATGATTACGACCATCACGTGCGAGAGAGGTGAGTCTCCTCTCAACCATATGCCTCTATATATAGCTCTCTCCAGGGGACTGCCTTCTTGGGTAGGTGGATTCTAACCATCCATGTGTCGGCCATATAATTGCATGTGCACCAAGTATCCTAGTTAACTGTAGCTAACTCAAGTGGATGCTTCTAGAAGGTTCTAGATCTCTTTGACCAAAACACTCTCCCCATGTAGCCCATGGGGTTTGAACCCAAAACCCCCTGCTTCACATCCTTGAGACTTAACCACTACGCTAAGTGGATCACATGTTTACAAGAGCACGTGACCTTCTAGTAAGTCTAGTCTCGAGATCTTTGTTCGTACACATGTGACCAAACAGTGTCCGATTTCATATCTGTTTAAAGTGATCGGACCCTTTGATCATAGAATTAATTTATTATAGTTTTCTACCCCATTAGCTTTGGGTCCAAACCCATTTTTGACAACATCATTGTACATGAACACCGTGCACACCACACCTACCATCCCTATTCTCATGGTATACCCCACATGCACAACATTGTCGGATCCTACGAACAGGTCACCACCCAGAGTACCACCCTCTCCCCCTACACTTCCACAATCCCCTATCCCCCCCTCAACCAACATCACCACTATCAATAGCATTCACAACTCCCATAACCCCTCCCATTCCCCGTGCATTCACCCCTATCACTTTTGCATCTACATCTGTACATAACACATTTAATACAGTGATTCAGTGTGTATCACAACTCCAATAGGATTATCAGCAACTAAAAGGAAGAAATGTAGCTCTCATGAGTGAGTCTCAATGATCATAGACCAAAGTGATACCTATAGATTACAAGCTGAGTACCTTACCTCCAACAAGCACATGAGGAACTAAATACCAAGGTACAAGGAGTGGATACAGAAGCAGGCTAGAACTTGGAGGAGATGTTACATGAATAGAATCCAGGGAATGCCAAACTACAAAGGAACTTAGGCCTTTTGCGATGACACATGTCAGCAGCAATGGAGGAGAATAAGCACCTCCAACAACAAAATGAAGACAACCCAAAAGCTTCCATGCAAGGAACTCCCATGACAACCATCAATCCAACTTGGTTCCAAGTTGCTCCTTCATATAGCATCCACATACTACTAGAAGAGCACACTGATTTTTTGGAGTCCTATGCCAAATTGGAAAAGGAGTGTGTGAATCTGAAGAAGCAACTATCCAAGCCTAGTACATAGGTATGGGAGCTCATCCCTCTCCCACAAAAATACAAGAACTGGAAAATCTCCAGAAAAAAAGTTGACAAACTTCAAGCATGATTACTGCACTATGAAAGACCACCTTCTCCACTAGTGGAACTAGAACCTAAAGAAGTAGTTGAAATCCTTATGGAATAAACCTTCAAGGACCCATATGATACCATACCAATTCTTGGAGGAGGAACCACTAAGGAAGGCCAAGATACATTTGAAATTGAAGTGCCTAACTGGCTAAAAAGGGTCAAATAAATAAGTAGAACACATGATGACCAAGTAGCAGTTCAACTTCAATCACTAGCAAATTCCAGAATCTCTCTCATCATTACTCAAGTCTATATATTTCCAGAACCTCTCTCATCAATGGCTCATCACCACATTCGAATTGCAATATATGCCTTACTTTGTATTTCTTGTAGAGTACAATGTAGCAATCAAAAGGGTGATGGGAAATGAACCAACTTTTGCAACTCAATTTGAGCCAAAAGACCTTCCAAATTCAGCAAGAAAAGGTACAATATTTCAACCTAACTTGCATGCATGAATATTAGAGAAATATTTGGAAATGATGCGCACATGGTCTAAGGCACCCTTATATATCAAATATAGTCCATGTTATTGCCCTATACTACACCAAAGGCAATGGCTTGAATTCATAGTCAAGGTGAACACAACCAAGGGTTGCTCATATTCGATCAATTATCCTTACTTAGCTCCACCGAGAGGACCACCCACCATAGTCTACATGATATCAACCATATGCCATTGGTCATCCCGCTTTAAGAATGTGTCTAACATTGTTGCCATGATGTGTGTGAAGATTTTTGAGTTAATGACGGTGGTATTCAATGAAGGTAATATTGACATGGCATATGATACGAGCAAAACCCCCTCCATCAACACGATCTTTGTATGGCACTCTTGCATCAAATACCTACCTGCTTTTCATAAGCATAATTTTGAGAAATGTTCTCTATGGGGCTCTAGGAATACCAATCAAAGATCTTCATTCCTTGATATTGGTAGATGTAGTGGAATCGAGTGGGGAATACCCATCTCAACTGCACCCTAACACCAGGACTCTTGACTATCGAAATGCCAAAGCTTTGGATACTAAGATACACTATCAGACTCTAGAATCACCTGGCCCCGAGGATCACCGAAGGATACCGAAATCTATTGGATGCCATTTATGCCAAACACTAGAACATTACCAATCACCTAGAACCCTTCACTCCAAATTCTAGTTTCCTTTGCCTTGTTGTTTTGTGTGGAGTAGCACTTCAAGGGTGCTACACTACCAAAGTTTTATCTTAGCATAAGAAGTCTAGCTTTGGCAGCATTGTTGGCATGATCGTAATCTCAAAACTCCCATATTTTGAACTGCTGATTTTGTTCTCTTCTTTAATTCTAAGATGAAACAACAAGCTAATAAGTTCAAGCTTTGGTGGACTGGTCCTTTTTTATTTCACTTCAATGTGGGATCCGTAATGTTTAAGCTTGCTATTTTGAGAAGCAATGTGTTATGGATGGTTGTCAATGGATCCAAGCTCTTGCCATATTGGAGCTAGTGGCCAAGGAGGAAGCATTGAAAAAAAAATTGTATACATAGTTCAATGTATATATTCTATTTGAAAGTCAAAAGTGAAAAAATCAAAAGATATGTCAAAAGGCATCAAAAATTAGGATTCTTTTGCCGATCTTGCATTAAATGCCAAAGTGAAGGGTGGTGATTTTGCATGCAAAAAGAAGGGTGGTGATAGCATTCAATTTTGATTTGATGGTATATATAATGATGAGCAAAATTTTGCACAATTCAAGGCAATTACATGCAAATCCCAGTGAAAATTTTGCAACACATGCATTATTTGGCTCGGGATGGTTAAACCAATTTTGGACCTAGCAATTGTTACTATTTGAGTGAGTGATAGTGCATGTGTGAACATTACAGTGCTTTTTGCATGTCTTGTCGTTGCTAGTGTCATGATGGTGTTGTAGATTTTTGCACCTTGCATTGTAGGAACTATGACGTTCAATACACTATTGAACCAAGTGTGATTTTTGGATATGCATCAAGCTTATATCCCTAAAATACTACCTAGATAGCATATAGAGTGGTTGCAAGGTTGCACACTATTGGATTGTGCAATATTCAATTGGTAGGCTTTCCAACTGCATCCAATAAGAATTTCGTTCATCTAATATCCATAAGCATATGGAACCCTGAAGTGACAATATCACCGAGCTCCATCCCTGAATAGATTGCTAGCAGGATCCAATCTATCTTTTGAGTGCCGATACAATTGCACAAAAATTATACTTGAGACATGAAGGAGTAACTTCACCCCCAATAATAGTTTCTCTACTAAAAATGATGAAAATTTTTGGCCCCTCTTGTTTGGTGAATTCAAGTATGCATAGTTGCCAATTATAGATCCTTTATGTTATGATTTGCAAGTTCTTTACCAACTTGGTGGCAAGCCATAGAAGTCGAAGAGTCGATATTTGTAGCAGAGACATTAAAGCAACCAAAACCACCTATTGATTTGGATATTGATGCAAAAGACAATGATGATAGAAGGAAACGCAAAAGGCAAGAGATACTAATGGAACTTTTTGAAAGTCTAAAGAAGTTAGATGCCAAGAAGCAAAATGGAGAAAATTGGAGGAAAGCTTCATTTAGGTTGTGGAACAAGAAGATGAGCAAATAAGATTGGAATAAGAAGCTCTAAGGTTGGCAATCAAAGTAGAGAAAATCCGGGTAGAAGAGGAAACCACTAGAATGGGAGAACGGAAGAATGGAAGTTGATAGGAAGAGGAAGGCCAAAGACAAATCTGAACAACAATACAACTAGGGCTAACAAGGGTCTCATCCCAAACAATTACTTTCCCTATGTTCAATGATACTATTGAGGTTGTAGAACAAGAATCTGAATGGAAGAAGATGCGACAAGGGTGGCAGCCAAAGAAGAGCAACTCAAGGTAGAAGAGGAAAGCACTAGAATAGAAGAATTAATGGAAATTTAGAGGAAGAAAAAGGCCAAAGAGTCAACCTTGCTAGCCTTATGTTCAATTCATTTCAATCATTTAAAATCAGGTAAACAAATCAAAGGATAGCTTGGCAAGTTGAGTAAATATTTATATAAAACATTTCAATGCAATGAAAAGATTGATATTAGCACTATAGACTGCATTGGATGGGTCTGATGCAGAAAAGGCCAGTCTAAAGTTTGAAATGTAGGAATCTATCATACAGGCTTCCAAACTTTCGATAGAGAAGAATGCTCTCTCCAAAAGAATTATGATTTGTTGAAAGTATAAAAGTGCTCAATGGAAGACCATATTGTCATTTTGACTAACAATCTGAGTGTAGCATTCACCAAACTCAATAGTATTAATGAATTAGAGAAATAATTATAGAAAGCTAATCTTACAAGAAAGAAGTCAAATCTTGGAACAAAACGAGTTACATATAGGTGAATAAATCTAGAAAGTGTCTTAGTTATAGAAGATCATTCAAGAAAAAAACATTGTGTTGGTGCAGAAGTAAGAAATTTACCAGATATTACAAAACGAGTTTATGGAATCTAGTAAGCCCAACAAGAACTTCTTGGACATTCTATCTCTAGACTATGTTGAAGCCAAGATTATGGAGGCAGTTTGGAAATTTCACTAGGGCCATTTCAAAGCTTTGGGATCTCAAGATCAATTCCAAATGGCAATGGATAGAGTAATTGTGAAGAGAGATGGTGGATGCAATCCAAAGATGAGTAGGTGCTGCTACAACCAGCTTCACACCAGCCAACTGAGACTTCAGAGTTGATTAGTAGACCCTTTAAGCTTCCTAAATCCACCAAAATATCATTCAAGTACTTTGAAACATGTATCCCAAAAGTTTAAGTCAAGACAGACTAGTTGCAAAATGACTAGCTCCCAAAACTTGTTATTTTTGGACATACACCTGCTGGAAAAAATGAATACTGCTCTCAACCTCGTAGGAATTAGAAAAATTCCTTTTGGGCATAGCAAATAGACTTAGCAAGCTTCCCAATCCAAGTTAAAACACTTCAAATGATGGACTGAGCACTGAGAACAAGTTTCATCAATTTCTGGAACATGCCCACCATTCTCGGGGCTCTGTAGAAATAGACCAATGAGCAGTAAAATGCATATATCTCCAAAACTATAAATTCAGTGACCCTAAAAATTAATATGCAGAAACTAGACAGTAAGAGCTATCCAACGCACGTTAAATCACTGAAAAAGAATCAGTATAACTCGAGATATGACCTTCTGAAGGTACTGCTCTAAGTAAGTATAGCAGAGAACAAAACAGAGACGTGAATGATGATAAATGTATAAATTCATATATGATTACAACCACATTGGCAATGAATCTTTGCACAATGGGAGTAGAATGATAGAGCTATGGAGTAAGCTCTTTAATCTCTACAAAATGACATGAAGTGGTCACGTACAAGTCTTGCTAATCGCCTCTTCCTTCTTGCTCCTTTTATAGCTATTCTTGGAGGGAGTTTTGAATTCGAATTCGAATGGCTCCACCTAAAAGTGATCCCCAAAGTTAAGAGATATTCCCTCAGCTCAAAAATTCATGATTTTGGTAGTTAGAGCCACGAATTTGCTTTTACATCATGCATGAGGTAAGCCATTCTTTTCCTTTTTTCTTTTTCCATTTACAAGAGATAAAATGAACTCTTTTACAAGAGGTGTTCACATGACTACTCATGTGACTTACAAATGAGGATGATATGAAATATATCAAGCATGTAGGCTTGGGTAAAATGCACCAACAGCTCCCCCTCAAGCCTAACATGCTTGGCCTTCAAATAAGTCTTCAATTGTCCTTGATTTCCTGCAAGCCAATCATCAACTTGAATCTACTTAATTTTGTACCATCAAGAGCTTTAGTCAACATGTCGGAACATTGCATATCTGTAGAGACATAGGATAGTTGAATATCCTTGCTCATTAGCTTCTCCCTTACGTAATGGTAGTGGACTTCAATATGCTTGGTTCTAGCATGGTATACCGGATTAGCTGCTAGATGTAGTGAGCTTGTGTTGTCACCAAAAATATGAGATGTTGAAGAATGAAGTCCAAGATCTGTGTACAAAGACTTTAACCACATGATTTCTTGAGTTGCATTAGCCAAACCTCTATATTCTGCTTTGGTAGAAGATAATGCCACGGTTGGTTGCTTCTTCGATGACCAAGAAATGATTTTTGAACCTGCAAATGATATATATCCTGATGTGCTTCTTCTATCATCTTTAGATCCGGCCCAATCTGCATCTGAGTAGACCTTTAGCTCAATATCTGAAGTAAATGAATAAAACAAACCTTCATTCATGGTCCCCTTTAGGTACTTGAGGACTCTCTTGGCTGCTTCCATATGTGGTCTTCTCGGCTTATGCATAAACTGACTCAATATGCTAACACTATAGCATATATCCACCCTTGTGAGTGTTGCATAGTTCAAACTTCCAACCAAGCTTTGATAGCTTGTGATGTCTTCAATTGGCTCTCCTTCATAAGCACTAAGCTTATGATTTTGCTCCATAGGTGTACCTGCACACTTGGTATTTTCCATCTTGAACTTGACGAGCATGTCATGGACATACTTCCTTTGTGTGATGTATATACTTGAATCTGTGTAGATCAACTCCATTCCAAGAAAATAAGTGAGTGGTCCGAGGTCACTTATTTTGAACTCCTCCTTCATTTGACTCTTTACCTGTTTGATTCCTTCAAGATCATTGCCTGTGATAATAATATCATCAACATACACACATAAATAGATCACTTCAGATCCATTCCTCTTTATGAACAAAGAGGTATCCGCCTTGCTAGCTTTGAATCCTTGGTCCTGCAAATAAGTCACCAATCTGAAATTCCAAGCTCTTGGAGCTTGCTTCAATCCATACAAAGCTTTCTTTAGTTTGCATACATAGTTAGGATGATGTGCATCCTCATATCCAGGAGGTTGTGCCATATACACTTCCTCAGAAATCCATCCATTCAAGAAAGCATTCTTCACATCAAGTTGATAAAGATTCCAATTTCTAGATGCAGCAAGACTAATGAGAACCCTAATTGTAGGCATTTTTGCAACAGGAGAGAAATTCTCCTCATAATCAATACCATGGGTTTGAGCAAACCCTTTAGCAACTAACCTTGCGTTGTGTCTATTTATACTTCCATCTGGATTCCTCTTGATTTTGTATATCCATCGAGATCCGATTATCTTCATAGATGGCTTGTTAGGTACAAGCTCCCAAGTGTCATTCTCCTTCAAGGCTTCCATTTCTTCATCCATTGCATCTCTCCAAGCTTTCTTGCTTTGTGCTTCTTCAAATGTGGTAGGTTCTTCATTGGTTGAATCCTTTGCAATGTAGATTGAGTGCTTGGTGACCAAAGAAGTATCATAACCAAACCTCTCTGGTTTCTTCTTCTCCCTTGAAGACCTTCTAAGTGGTTCATGTGAGCTCTCGGGTCCATATGTAGCATCCTGCATCTTTGCTTTTCCTTTGTTCTTCCATAGCTTTAGTCTTTCCAAGTCTTCTAGGTAAATCTCCGAATCACTTTCTTCAATCTGCTTTGGCTCCTTTGGTTGAAGTGATGGAAAATCTTCATCCAAGTCATAAGGCAGCTTCACTTTCCTGTCATCATCAAACCATGATTTTTTTTCATCAAAAATTACATCTCTACTCACAGAAAATCCTTTATTGGTTGGATTGTACAATCTATATCCTTTTTGGTTTTGATCATAACCAATGAATACACACTTCTCTACCTTGGGATCCAATTTCCCTCTTACTTGAGAAGGAATGTGAGCATAGGCTAAGCATCCAAAGATTTTGCAATGCTCTAGACTAGGTCTTCTTCCATTCCACACTTCATATGCAGTGGTTCCATCTAGTGACTTAGATGGAAGTCTATTTATGAGATATGTGGCTTTAGACACAGCCTCTGCCCATAGGTAGTTTGGCAATCCCTTTTCGTTGAGCATGGACCTTGCTGCTTCGACAATAGCTCTGTTCCTCCTCTCTGCTACACCATTGAGTTCGGGTGTATACCTTGTAGTGACTTCCCTTTTAATGCCTCTTTCATGCAAGAAGGCATCAAATTCAGAAGAGAAGTATTCTCCTCCACCATCTGATCTGAGTCGTTTCAAAGTCCTACCTGTTTGGTTTTCAACAAGAGCAATATACTTCTTAAAGCAATTAAACACTTCATCCTTGTGCTTCATGAAAAATAGAATGGTCCACCTGCTACAATCATCTATGAAAGACACATAATATCTTGAGCCTGATATAGATGGCTCCTTACTTGGACCCCACACATCCGTGTGCACTAGATCCAAAGGATTTTGATACATATATCCTTTCTTATTGAAAGGTTGTCTATGAGCCTTGCCGAGTTGACAAGCTTCACACTTATAAATCATGTGTTGCCTTGTGATATTAGGCAAACCAAGTACACTTTGGTCCCTGCAAATCTGTTTGAGTGTCCTCTCACCAATGTGAGCAAGCCTTTTGTGCCATATCTCCAACTTTGTTAGAGTTTGAGATCCATAGCTAAACAAAGCTATGTTCTTTGTATCTTCCACTTCAAAAGTGAAAAGCCTTCCTGTCTTTTCTCCTTTGGCAATCCTTCGAAAGCCTTGCCTTGGGTCTTCAACATATGCTCCAAATCGATTGAATCTAACTTGCAATCCTTTTTCAACAATCTGTCCAACGCTTATTAAATTTTTGGTAATTGTAGGGACATACAAGACTTTGCTTAAGAGGTTCATATTCCCATCTGATGTCTTCACATTACCTATCTTCTCCACTGAGTGCTTTGTGTCATCTCCTGTCTGCACTTCATGCTTGTTATGAGGATCTTCCAAATCAGAAAGTAAAGCCACATTTCCTGCTACATGGTTCGAGCATCCCGAATCAATGTAAAATATGTGATCATCATCCTTACCCTTCTTCATTGATAGATTCATAATCAATAATGAATCTTCTTGACTTTGGTCCTTTGCATAGTTATTGTAGTCTCTTCTTCCTCTATGGCCACTTTGATAGTTGTTGTTGTTGTTGTTGTAATTGTTGTTGTTCTTGCAATTGTTGTTGTAGTAGTTGTTGTTGTAGCCTCCATTGTACCTGCCTCTATTTGATCCATAGCCACCTCTATTGAATTCTCTTCCTCTTGAGTTCCTCGGGTTCCTGAAACATTCTTCAGTAGTATGATTAGATAAGTCACATATGTTGCAAGGTTGAGATGATTGGAATCTCCCCCTGCTTTGCTTTCCACCTCTACCTCTTCCTCTAGCTCTTCCTCTACCTGCAAAGTTTGCTTGGAAAGAGCTACCTTCATCTTCATTCTTCTTATTCTTTGACTTGTCCTTGACCTTAGCTTTATCAGAATATAAGGCAGAAGTTTGATTACCTCTTGAGGACTCACCACCTTTGCTAATCTTTGCTTCATGAGTGAAGAGTTGGCCCATGAGTGTGTTGAGGTCGGGTACATGCATATCCATGTATAAATCCATGGCTGTTGTGAATGACTCCCACTTGTCGTCTGCTTTGATTCCATTTATGATTTGTCTAATGATTTGCTCCTCTTCAATCACCTCTCCAATGCTTCTAAGTTGGTCGGAAATCTCCTTCATCTTTGTGACATAATCAGTCACATTTTGCTTCGGGCTTTTCTTCATTGTTGTGAACTCCATCCACAATTGGTTCTTCCTTGCTCGAGTGTTGGAAGAGAAGAACGAAGCAAGTGCATTCCAGGTCTCTCTTGATGTCTTGCATCCCTTGACATGAGGTAAAAGAAAATCAGAGATTGAGTTTAGAATATAGGACCTTGCAAGTGCATCCTTCAAACACCAATTCGAAAGTCCTTCCACTTCTTCATGTGATGGTTGCCCTTTGTTCCTCATGGTTGGCATTGCTTCATCTCCGGATATGAATCCATGTAGATTCCTCCCTTGAAGGTAAGCCTCCATCCTTAGAGACCATGCCGGGTAGTTTTTTCGATCCAATTTGTCAATTGTTGATGGAAATCCATCTCCCATGTTGCTTGACTATGCTCTGGTACCACTGTGAAGAGAGATGGTGGATGCAATCCAAAGATGAGTAGGTGCTGCTACAACCAGCTTCACACCAGCCAACTGAGACTTCAGAGTTGATTAGTTGATCCTTTAAGCTTCCTAAATCCACCAAAATATCAGCCAAGTACTTTGAAACATGTATCCCAAAAGTTTAAGTCAAGACAGACTAGTTGCAAAATGACTAGCTCCCAAAACTTGTTATTTTTGGACATACACCTGCTAGAAAAAATGAGCAGTGCTCTCAACTTGGTAGGAATTAGAAAAATTGCTTTTGGGCGTAGCAAATAGACTTAGCAAGCTTCCCAATCCAAGTTAAAGCACTTCAAATGATGGACTGAGCACTGACAACAAGTTTCATCAATTTCTGGAACATGCCCACCATTCTCGGGGCTCTGTAGAAATAGACCAGTGAGCAGTAAAATGCAGATATCTCCAAAACTATAAATCCAATGACCTTGAAAATTAATATGTAAAAACTAGACAGTAAGGGCTATCTAACCCACGTTAAATCACTGAAAAAGAATCATTATAACTCGAGATATGACCTTCTGAAGGTACTGCTCTGAGTAAGTACAGCAGAGAACAAAACAGAGAAGTGAATGATGATAAATGTATAAATTCATATATGATTACAACCACATTGGCAATGAATCTTTGCACAATGGGAGTAGAATGATAGAGCTATGGAGTAAGCTCTTCAATCTCTACAAAATGACATCACATGGTCACGTACAAGGCTTGCTAATCGCCTCTTCCTTCTTGCTCGTTTTATAGCTATTCTTGGAGGGAGTTTTGAATTCGAATTCGAATGGCTCCACCTAAAAGTGATCCCCAAAGTTAGGAGATATTCCCTCAGCTCAAAAATTCGTGATTTTGGTAGTTAGAGCCATGAATTTGCTTTTACATCATGCATGAGGTAAGCCATTCTTTTCCTTTTTTCTTTTTCCATTTACAAGAGATAAAATGAACTCTTTTACAAGAGGTGTTCACATGACTACTCATGTGACTTACAAATGAGGATGATATCAAATATATCAAGCATGTAGGCTTGGGTAAAATGCACCAACAGTAATTGTGCATGTGAAAGCAATCTTAGATGAAATTTTCAATGATTCGGGTTGTACCATCCATCCACCACCAGAAGAAGAAGGTTAGGTATTGTAGTGCGTTCACAAGTACATCAATCAAGTACATCAATCAAGAATCAGGATAGTGACTGTCTAGTGCAAAAATAGAGACAAATAAGGTTCTATATACCAAAGTTCCTTGTAAATCATTATTTTCATATATCCATAGTGCCGATTGCAATATTGTAATAATGCCAAAGGAATATAAATTATCTTCTTTTCGGTGTCAATTACTATTATCATTTTATAATTTATATTTTAGTGTTCATGTGTGTATGAATCTTGCTAAGTATCTTATAGTGTAATTCTTGAAACTAGTTAGTCTACAGAATAGTCGATAATTCTTATAGGGAGTAGAAACACATGTTTTGACTGACTAAAGCTAGAATCCCCATTCCCCCAACCATAGTCTTCTCATAAATTAGATATTACTGCAAACACACTTAACTACATTACTAATCAAATATACATTAGTGTTGTGTGTTCACAAAAAAGTTGGATGCTAAATGTCTAAAGAGTTGGCTTGGATTAGCTAATTGTGAATGACTCAAGAGTATAATCACCATCATAAGCCTAGATCCAAGTAACCATCCAAAGACCTCGAATGCATAAGTGAGTATGCATGTGCATGATTGAGAAGGGAAGGAAGAGATATGAAAGAGTGTATGATTGTGTGGAGTGTAAAGATTCATTAGCCTAAGGAGAGAGGTGAGTGTGAAAATAATAATCCTAAAAGGAAATCTAAAGGAATTCATTAAAATATGGGTACCACACTACAGTCCAAGAATTTCCATTCATCAAGTTCAAGACTGGAACATGCCAATTGCTTAGAGATAGAATTAAGAAATCAAAAGTGTCATTCAAATTTTTAGCCTAAAGATAAGGTTTCATCACTGTACTAGAACTAGAGCCTAAGAGAACACGGAGCTACAAGAAAAATAAATACGTATATGGTCAAGAAATATCCTAGAAGAACAACAAACGATCACAATTCATATCTCTTTCTCAATGATGCATTACTCAAAGAAGCACCCACACATCAGCCCTAAATATTTCTATTTTTAATGATTCTATCTCCAAGGTAATGACCGAGTCCATGGACATGCAGAGACCCAACCTAGATGAAAACTTCATCTGACTAATAGAGGTGGATTATTGCACCACGTTAAGGGATTTTTCTACCAATGCACATGGTGTTCCCATCTCCTTGGATGAACTCCAAAAAGTGGTAGTCAAACTCAAATTAGGTAGGAATCAAATGTTATCTCAATAAGAATGGGGATATGTACATTACTAGTAATCAACCCAACAAAATGAATGATTTCAGAGAGATACTAGAGGAAAACTGCAAGTTGAGAATGGGTGCTACTCGATAAGAATGGGGATATGTACATTCCAAAGCATTTGTAAAAATATCTAGAAGTCGGTCATAACCTACACATCCTTTGATAACACTTTCTCCCTTGCAAAATGATAGTGAACCTCAATGAGACCATCAATCCAATTGCTAAGATGACCACCATGAGGTCATTGATATCTTTGAAAGTAGAAAAAGGATGGAATCTCTTATAGCTTTATGTTAAAAATGCATTTCTCAATGGTGATTTGTAGGAAGAAGTCTACATGATGCAATCCCAGGGCTATGTTGATCCTAGACGTCCTACTTATGTATATGAACTAGCCAAAGCCTTATACATATTGAAGTAGGCACAAAGGGCATGGTATCACAAGTCTTTCCATTAAATTTTAAAGTAAGGATCCAATGTATCTCATGTTGACTCATCTTTTTATGCCAAGCACCATGGTGGCAAGATAGTAATATGAGCCTAATTGGACAACCCCATTGTTATAAGTAATTATATGAATGGAATCATGCAGATAAAAGAAAATCTCAATGAAAATATAAATTTCTTCCTTAAAGTTTTTGATACTAATCTCCTAAATAATTAAAGCACAAGATTCTTTGATCAATCTTGTTTCATGCAACTATCATATAACTGGTAATTGAACTCTCTGTATGATTGACCATCCACCACTGTTGTCACTATGTCACGGCCCCTCCAAACTCATATACTTGTTTCTTTGGTATCCAGTTTGTTGTTAACAATAACTCACATAGCTATTGCTTTGTTTTCTATGTGTTGGATTTCTATTCGTGTTGCCACTACATCAGAAACTCCTCATACTCTCATTCCTTACTAGACTTTTTTAATCACATGAAAACAAGAGCAATGGTGAACTAGGTGGACAGATTGTTCTTATCATGATGAGTGTGTTCTAATGTGTTCATAAGGGAAATGCTTTTTTTGGGCATCAAGATTTGTAGGTGGTGCAATAGGTCAAATGTGTGAGTGATAGAGTCCTCTTTACCACATTTGGACCTTGTCTTCATCTATGAAATTCCCAAGTGTCACAAGGTTACGATCCCCTATTGATCCCATTGTGCCCCTCTAGTGCCATCCATCTCAATGATCCTCTAGTGACTCTTGAGCATGACCACCTAATACCTCCTACCTCTAGACTCCTTTGAAAACATGCCAATGTGATTGGCTATCTTCTTCACACCCCTCTGGTGTAGCAAGGCATTGCACCCTTCTAGAGAAGCTCAATATCATGGACCCCTAGAGTAACATATCATTGCAACCCCTTGGAGCATCATGCCATTGCAATGCTCTGCTCCTCCAAAAGCTTATGCAATCAAAGGGTCATATTCTTTTATTTTCAAGGTGACTTTATTTTTCCTATCCATTGGGAATTGTTTTTTAATTTGATAATGGTGATATTCATTTGACTTGTCATCATGGCATCACCCCTAAAGTGAGCCTTCATGATCACTTCAATCCTTTTCCTTCATCCTTGTGTGAGATTTTTTGGTTCTTAACATCCTAGCATGTCACATTTAAGGCAATTCGGGCATCAAGTGTTTAGTTGGTGGGCCTCACTTCCAATTGTTTTCAGAGGTACGCAACAAAAGCCTCATTTCTCGCATGGTGTAAAGTTGTATCCTAAGCATCCTTTGCGATCTTGTAGTAGTGAATGTGAGGGATAATGGAACATTTAATAGACAAAACTATCAATGCATGTGTCTAGGCATCTCTACCATTCGAACAAAGTTGCTCTATAGGATGTGCAGTAGGAACCACAACATGACCAGGATATTGAAGATCATCATCCTCAATACCATCTACATCATCTTTAATAATTGTATTTGCAAATGTAGTAGGATGTGTTTAAACACGTGTTGAGCCCATAAAAGTCATGTTGGTCAAAGTCAACTACAGTCAAAGTCAAAAGATCAAAGTCAATTGGTCAAAGTCAACAAGGTCAAGGTCAAAGTCAATAGGTGCAAAGTCAAAGTGCTAAAATGCAGGTGTCAAAGTGCACAGGTAGTGCACAATTAATTGTCTACAAAGGGTAAATTGGAGAAAGTGAGTTGCAGGTTGCAGAGGTATTTTCTCCAATTTCCCTAAGGTTCAAAGTGTGTTTTAAAGTGTTTTGGAAGGTTCAGGTGAACCCCCCCTTAGGTGCAAAAGTGAAGACTTAAAAGGAAATGTGAAGGTAGTTGAAGCGGCAACGTACGCACAGGTGAAAGTATGGCCCCCCCATTAAAATTTTGGGTTTTAGTCTAAAGTCACTACAGGACGAAACAGTGAGTCGTTGGCTGCCACTTGGGAAGACAATCTTGGGACATCAAAGTGAGCACCAAGATACCATTGCAGTTAGGAGCGCACGTGATCGATACACTAAAATCAAGCCAAGGTCTATTCTTGGACCAATCTTAGAGTAAGCAGAAGAAGCATAGTCTAAGGGAAGCAAGGGAGAGAAGGATAAGAGTCACCAGAGTGCGACGCAGAGAAGTGGAAGTGCAAGGTGCAGGGAGAGTGACTAAGGATTTGTGCAGAGAGTGCTAAGCTATACTTCCCCAAGGATCTCAAGGTCTCATTGCAGTGTGTGTGTGCCGACAGAAGGTATTCACTCCTCCCCCTTTGTGGAAGCTTGGTGCAAGGTGTGCACAAGGATAAGCTTGAAGCAGGTGGAGGTCTGGAACAGAGGAGGCCGGTGGCAAGAAGATTTTGGGATATTGGGTATTTTGTAATTGAGCACCCTGTGTGATTGTGCACAGAAGTATTGGCTTGTATTTTGCTTCAAACATTGTAATTGTGTTACTGTAATCAATCGACAGAAGCTTCCAAGGTGTATTTCCTCTTCTGCTCTTTTCATTTTCTCCTACAAACCCTCAAACTCCTTCTTGTCTAAGAATCCCCCAACAAAATTTGGCACGCACGGTGGGACTTCCAAGGAGATTTGAGCTTAGGAGAAACCAAGTGCAAAGCATAGAAGAGATCAAGTGTCGATAGAACCACAGTGCTACTTCATCAAACAAAAGGTAAATATTCTTATCAAGTGTCTCATATTCAGTGGGCTATGAGCTGCTCATGACCGCAACCCGGTCCCAAACATTGAGGGTCACCTGCAAGCAGACAAGAAGGAAGGTTGTTAGAAGGTCCCCCGGTCCACTATCTTCAACATCATCAGTCAAGAGCATGGCGGGTCAGGTAGACTTGGAAACTTTACTCTCTAGACTAAATATAAAGTTTCCTTCTTTCAAAGGCCTAGCTCAGGAGGATCCGGATGAACACATTAGAAGGTTCTTGGCACTATGTAAGACTAGAGGCCTAATGGGTAGGGAGGATGCCTTTTTTATTCTCTTCCCTGCCACATTAGAGGGATTAGCTGATAAGTGGTTCAGCCAGTTTGCTGAAAACCATTTTACCACTTGGGATGTGATGAAAGATGCTTTTAAAAATCAGTTCCAGCATGGCAACACTGCAGAGATTATCATAGAAGAGCTAGAAAATTTAAGATTAGGTCCAGGAGAAAAGTTCCCAGAGTTTGTGACTCGGGCCAAAGCACTAATGGCTAAATTGGCAGATCCACCACACGATTTTTTTTTTAAGAAATGGTTGGCTAAGCCCCTACCAGTGGCCACCCAATGCAAAATAAAGGAATTAGTGTTACCTACAACCTCCATAGAGGAGTTCATCAGCACAGCCACACACTTAGAGCAGATAAGGTACCAGTATGGAGCAAATTCTTCCCAACCAACATATGGTACAGAAATGGAGGATCCAGTGATACAGCTAAGGAAAGAGCTAGAGGGCTTAAAAAGAAATAAGCCCTACAAAGAGGAGGAGAATGTTGTTGCTCAGTTGAGAAGGGAGATTGAAGCACTAAAGCTCCGAAAGGAGGAGGAGGCCCAGGCAGAGGAATTATCTCAGCTGCGACAGGAGTTGCAGGAGCTCAAAGGAGGTGGCATCAAGAGTGGACTTTGGTGTTCCATGTGCAGCAAGCAAGGTCACATAGTAAGTGAATGTCCTCTGTTAAGTGTGACTTGTCAATTATGTAGGAAAGTTGGCCATGAGGCCCATGAATGCCAATCAAGAGGAATGCCTGCAACGACATACTAGACACAAGGAGGACCCCCAACACCAGAAAATGTGATGGCTGTTGCACCAAATCAAGGTAACAACTATAATCCTAGACAGAGGAATAACTTTGGAAATGGGCCTAGGAGGCCACTCATCTATTTCAGATGTGGAGAATGTGGGCACTATCAAAGTAGGTGCACCCTACCAGAAAATGCCCCTCCTTGCAGGAACTGCCCTGATGCAAGAGACCATTATACAAATTGTTGTCCTAAGAATCAAGCCTCTTCATCCGGGCCTCATATTCAAATGATTTCGGTGCACAAAGAAGAAGTGTGTGATCTAGTCAATGAGCCATCACCATCTACCAGGGTGGTGCAATTAGAAGAAATAGAATCTTTGACCGTGCAGACAAGAAGCAAGGGGAAGGCTCAAGCAGACATAGGACAAGGATCAAAGATTAAGGAATGGAATCAAAATATAGAACCATCTGAAGATAAAGTCACCACAGGTGCAGATACAAGTCAAAAAGGAGATCTCATATGCACCAGTGATGCCATTGGGCATGCCTTCAACAGGGCTCATGAGGAGTTTGATAAGTCAATTGGAGCCCATGCTCTCAAGGAATCAGAGGCTTCAAAACTACTCAAGTCCATGAAAAAGGAGGTTAGTATTTTTTATTTAATAAAGATGGATGGGAAATTCAAGTCAGAGTTATTGCAGATAATTGATGAAGCTTCCACTACAAGTTTGGTGGCAAAGACTGTTGTTTTACATAAAGGAAAAATTGTAGGGGAAGCACCCCTTACAGATTATAAAAGTCCTCGGCTGACAGTATCTATCCAAGCTCATGAATTTCAAGGAGTTATTGTGGATGGTGGTTCTAGCATTAACTTGATGTGTGAACATACAATGGAAAAGATTGGACTCCACCCTTCAAGGCCTGCAAATTTCACTTTTACTTTGGCAGATCAGAGCAAAGTAAGGCCCTTGGGAGTGATCCCAAAAGTTCCACTTGAAGTACAAGGTAATCTATTCATTTTGGATTTTGTGGTTTTAAGATTGCCCCAGGTTGAAGGAGGATTTCCCCTCTTAATTGGACGACCATGGCTGAGGCATGCAAGTGTCATTCATGATTGGGGCAAGGACACTATGTGGGTACAAAAGAAAAGGCAAGAGCTAACACAGATTCATTTAGAAGAGAGCCCAGATAATCAAGGAAACACTAGCATGATGCAAACAGTTGGCATATGCATGGAAACAGAATCGGAGGATCAACCCCAAATAGATTACGAGGAAGAAGAGGATATTCTAAATTGGCTCCAAGCAGGAAACTCTTCCTCTTGTTTTGGAATTTTTCTTAATAATTCTTGCACGACTGAAGGTTATGATGAAGATAAGGAAAAAGTCCAGGTTGATGGATTGGGAGAGCCCATCACCGACCACAGAAGGGGTAGGAAGACACCCCTCAAATACAACTTGGAGGAGGATATGACAACCACAGATAAAGAGGTTACTAAAGCTAAAGGCAAGGTAAAAATTTCTAGTGAAGAATGTTCTTTCCCAATTCAAGAAATCCCTGCAGGATGGATGCAGGACAAGGAGGAACACATTGAAGTCCAAAATACACCTGCTTATGAAGCAATGCACGAAAAGCTAGTAGAAGAAGACAAGGCACGAATGTTCTTTCCCAATTCAAGAAATCCCTGCAGGATGGATGCAGGACAAGGAGGAACACATTGAAGTCCAAAATACACCTGCTTATGAAGCAATGCACGAAAATAATATGGTAGAGAGAAATCTTGTCCAAGAAATACAATTAGGCACTCAAGACAATAATCGGCCAGTTTTGGTGGCCACTTGGTTGTGGAACCACCCAGGGCTCCTTGAAAAGGTAAAATCATTCTTGACCCATTATACAGATGTTTTTGCCTGGCATTATAAAGACTTAGAAGGAGTGCCTGCAACTTATGGAGAGCACAGAATCCCTCTGGTTGATGGAGCCAAACCCATAAGAGGGAAGAGTTATAGACTTAATCCAAAATATGTTGAACCTATCTATGTGGAAATACAGAAGATGGAGGATGCAGGAATCATCATTCCTGTAGAACACTCAGAGTGGCTCTCACCTATGGTTATAGTACCAAAGAAGAATACTAATAAAATCAGAATTTGTGTTGACTTTAGAGCACTCAACAAGGTGACCATTCCAGATGGGTTCCCAATGCCTTTTGTAGAGCAGGTCATTGAAGAAGTGGCTGGGCATGCATTATATAGCTTTATGGATGGATTTAGTGGCTATAATCAAATATCAATACACCCAGAGGATCGTGAAAAGACTGCTTTTATCACACCTTGGGGAACATATGTGTATGTAAAAATGCCATTTGGGCTCAGAAATGCTCCAGCCACCTTTAACATAACGGTCAATCTCATTTTTGGCCCCCTATTGCTGGAATCACTTAGAATCTTCATGGATGACTTCTCTTCGTTTTCAGGTCTCACAAAGAAACTCCTCTAGATTGTTTGGACCATCACTTGAGGCAGCTGCAGAATGTTTTCAAAAGATGCAGGGAGACTAAGCTAAAGCTCAATCCAAACAAATGTCATTTTCTTGTGACAGAAGGAACTCTCTTAGGACATGTGGTGTCGGCTAAAGGTATGGCCCCAGATCCTGACAAAATCATTTCTATATTAAAGTTTCCTAAACCTAAATCCCCTAAAGAGATTCAGAGTTTCCTGGGGCATATTGGATACCATAGAAGATTTATAAAAATGTATGCAGAGATAGCCAGACCACTGGCTAGAATTACAGGTAAGGAAGTACCTTTTAAATGGGAAGAAGAGGAGGAAAAAGCATATCAAACATTACAGTCAAGGTTAGTGTCTACTCCTATTTTGATCACACCTGAGTGGTCAAAAATCTTTCATATACATGTAGATGCCAGTGCCTATGCAATGGGGGCAGTTTTGACCCAACCCAGTGAAGAATTTAAAGTGGACAGACCAATTCAATATGCCAGTAGAATCTTGACCAAGGCTGAAAGGAATTACAATACTACAGAAAGGGAAGTCCCTAGCAATGGTCTTTGCTGTCCAAAAATTCTGTCATTACTTACTGGGAGTAAAATTTATTATTATAACAGATCACCAACCACTAAAATACTTACTCAACAAACCACAAGCCACTGGTAGAATATGGAGGTGGTTATTGTTGTTCCAAGAGTTTGATTTTTCTGTAGTCCATAGACCAGGTAAAGAAAATGTTATGGCGGATCACCTATCCAGAATCAATATGATGAATCAAACTAGTGGAATCAATGATGATTTTCCAGATGCTCATCTGTTTGCTGTACAAGCTCAAGGTTGGTATTATGACATAAAAAATTTCATTAAAACTGGGTTGTATCCAGAAAAGGCTAGTGCTGTGCAAAAGAAGAGACTGCTAATCAAGAGTAGACCATATACCTTCATTGAAGATAAATTGTATAGACAAGGCAAGGATGATAGGTTTAGGAAGTGTTTGGAAGAAGAAGAAGTGAGGGAAGTCCTTCACTCTACACATGAAGGAACAGGTGGTGGGCACCTTCCAGGTCATATTATGAGTCAGAGGATACTGGATGCTGGTCTATGGTGGCCTACACTATTTAAGGATGCAGATACCTTCAAACATTGTAATTGTCTTACTATAATCAATCGACAGAAGCTTCCAAGGTGTATTTCCTCTTCTGGTCTTTTCATTTTCTCCTACAAACCCTCAAACTCCTTCTTGTCTAAGAATCCCCCAACAACACCTTGCACAATATTCCACAACCCTTTGATACCAAAACATGATGCACCATATAGTCCTACAGTGCATAATTAGTACCATCCAACTTATCTAGAATATCCAACATATAGAATACATCATTGCTTTCAGTCATGTCTAGTAAATAAATACCTTGATGTAGAAAAATGATTGTAAATACATCATTTGAACAAAAATTGTAAAAAATAATAGCACAATGGAATAGACCAGTAGACAAAGTTGAGAAAAAATGCAGATAAAGATAGACACAGACTGAGACTTAGAGAACTCAAACTCACAAATTGCAAGAGAAATGCAACTACAAAGATGATGTTGTCTACCCATCTGCTCCCAATATGGAGCTTAGATGGTGATCTAGATAGACTCTAGATGAAGTAATTATTATGCTATGTAGGGTTACACATAGGCCATGTTTATATAGCTTATACAAAGGGAGTCAATATAGATAAATGTAGTTGGGAGAGACAAAATAGTCCAAAAATACATATAATTTGAGAATATCTCCACGACCAAAAGTTCTAATGTCTCAAACCTGTGGGCAAGAAGATAGGCCCCCCAGACCACACAAAAGGGGGAAAGCCCCCCTTTGCAGTCCCCCCATTAAGGTTCTATGGGGAAATAGCATGGTGCCATAGGACCTTTATTTTTGCCTTGAATGGCAATCCAATGGCCCCGAGGTTTATGTCCTATCTAACCTAATGGCTAGGTTGTAGAAGTTTGAGGTCTCCGAAAGCACGTGAACAGCACAAGGAAGAAGAAAATCTTGCAGCACAACACACAGTATATATTACCAAGAGAATGTACAAAGATAAGTGACCTATTAGGGTAATAGGCATATATACAAGCCGGGGAAAAAAACCTCCTAAAGAGGGAAAAAAGTGTTGGCAAACAATGTCCCATTGGTCAAGGATTGGTCAAATTTATCCACTGTTTAAAGCATGTGTACAAGTTGTATTCACTCCCTTGTACAACAAACCACGACGGGCGCCTTGGATAAGTCAACTGCCTCTCAACCCACCCGCCTGGGTTCGAATCCCGCGAGCGGCAGCGTGCAGTAGTTTTTTAATATCATGCTTTTGGCGGACGAGCGCGAACGTAATGAGTTTTGCTTTTCAGATTGTACATTGAACATTGGTATATATGATACTATGAGTAAGCGATGGCTTACATAACACCTTACACATGTTGTCTATTCTTTCTCTATCTTTGTCTCATCATCTGTATGATTAAGTTGTGGTATGTTCATGTTTTGTCAATATGGAAGATTGCTAGAATTAATGTTGTACATGAATGGAACTATGGAACCATGGACCTGTGACATGAGCCAAGGGCCTACCTCACTTCCAACATTTGGTATCAGAGCTACTTGGTATATGACAAGTTGCAGAGAAGTATATTTCTTCTTTATCTAACTCTTGAGGTAAAAGAGTTTTCTATAGCAGATGTTGAAGACTTGGGTTGAGGTTTTATGTTTGGAAAAGGTTACCTCATATTCAGTATTTTCAGAAACTTCAGAAAATTCAGACTTGTTGATGTACCAGTCAGTTGAAGAATCTACTTTTTATGATTGTCTTGATTTTTGGATACATGCTTGTATTCAAAAAGGTGTTCCATTAGATCCTATAACTTGATTGAAAAGTGGAGTTAACCAAAAGAAAATCAAGCAGGTACTATCACATTTCACCCGGGTAAAATATGAAAGTTATGAAGTATCAACTTGCAACTTTTGGAGTTCTCAAGGTGAGAAGTTTGTCCACTTATGTTTCAAGTAGGAATTGCAGATTATTGTTGGCAAACAATGTCCCATTGGTCAAGGATTGGTCAAATTTATCCACTGTTTAAAGCATGTGTACAAGTTGTATTCACTCCCTTGTACAACAAACCACGACGGGCGCCTTGGATAAGTCAACTGCCTCTCAACCCACCCGCCTGGGTTCGAATCCCGCGAGCGGCAGCGTGCAGTAGTTTTTTAATATCATGCTTTTGGCGGACGAGCGCGAACGTAATGAGTTTTGCTTTTCACATTGTACATTGAACATTGGTATATATGATACTATGAGTAAGCGATGGCTTACATAACACCTTACACATGTTGTCTATTCTTTCTCTATCTTTGTCTCATCATCTGTATGATTAAGTTGTGGTATGTTCATGTTTTGTCAATATGGAAGATTGCTAGAATTAATGTTGTACATGAATGGAACTATGGAACCATGGACCTGTGACATGAGCCAAGGGCCTACCTCACTTCCAACAAAAAGTGCCTCCGTGGTCCTAGTGTGTTCACATACATTAGTACCAAAATATATCAATAAATCTCCCCTGGGAGGGATGTGATGGACAAGGAAATGGCACTCATGTATAAAGAAGTGCCAAGCTATGTGAAACGAGATCCATCCACAAAAGGAAGTAAGGTCAAAGCTTTGCAGAAAGCTTCAAACTTCTCCCAAGGTAGAGCCTTTGTGAAAAGGTCTCTAATGTTCTTATGTCTGAGCACATGTGCCAAACTGATATCTCTAGTAGAGAACCTCTACATGGCATAATGATAGTGCACCTCAATGTGCTTAGTGTTAGCATGGAACACAATTTTCCCCGCAACTTCCAATGCGCTCTGTCTGTCAGTGAAGATGGTGGTGGTAGAAGACTTACCAACACCTCAATTTGCCAAAAGGCATTTGATCCACACACACTCAACACTCGTGAAACTATCCTATACTCAGCCTCACAACTAGAAGTGGCCACAGTAGGGTGCTTCTTGCTCAACCAAGATATGCATGAGCTACCAAGCATGAAGCAAGAACCACTGGTGGACACAAGAGTTTCATAGCAACTAGCCCAATTAGAGTCACAAAAAGCATGTAAATTTGGCGCTAGTGATGCCCTCTTGGGATAAAACAATCCAAGTAGTCGGGTACCACTCAAGTAGCAAAAAATGTGCTTAACGTCTCATCAAAATCAATGCCTCTTTCTTGAGCATAACCTTTTGCAACAAGCCTAACCTTATATATGTTGATTATTCCATCAGGCTTATGCTTCAGCTTGTATACCCACTTAGTGCAAATGGCCTTCTTGCCAAGAGGCAAGTCACATAAAGACCAAGTACCATTTTTCATAATAGCATCATATTCTCATTGCATAGTAGCCATCCAATTTTTTGAATTTTGTGCTTCATCAAACAAAACACATTCATTCTCATCACAAAGATTAGAGGCAGCATTTGCATAGCAATCTGATGCAAAAGAAGAACTATGAGAGCCTGATTGGGTACGATATAAAAGAGGTGCATCTTATTTGCTATCTCGCAAAGTATGCACCAGCCATTTAGGGATAGTTTTTGCCTCCTCTATATCAACCCTTTCATCAACAAGTGCATCATGTAAATCTACATAAAAAATGGAATGATCTACATCACCATGTGGAACCTATAAAGGTTGAGAAATTGCCTCATTTGGACCAACACTAGATTGTCCAGCTATAAACGGAGGCAGTAAAGTGTCCTACATGTCTTTGGAGCTAATTGATGTCTCTTTCGTACATGAAAGTAATGGCTGAATTGCATCTTCCACAAAAACAACATCACAGCCAACCAAAATGTGCTTAGTTTGTGGATGATACAAATGATAGCCTTTGATTTCATAACTGTACTCAACAAAAATACATTTCACTGCTTCATCATCTGATTTCCTATGTTCTTGTTCAGGCACTAATGCATATGCCAAATAATCAAAGGCATGCAAATGAGCAATGGATGTCTTGTGACCATGTCGAGCCTCATATGGAGTGATAGATTATAATGCTTTGGTGGGATACCTGTTAAGTACATATGGTACACACATAATAGAATAAAGCCAAAAAATTGTGTGGTAAATCTTGACTCTTGACCATACACCTTGCCATCTCCATGAGTGACCTATTCTTCCCTTCAAAAAATCCATTCTATTGAGGTGTATATGGCACTGTACATTGATGTTTTATCCCACATTTAGCCAAAAATGCATTAAAATCAGAAGACATACACCACCCCTCGATCAAAATGGAGGGTGCCCATTTTACATGCTGACAAATTTTCAACCAAAATCAAAAACTGTTTGAAGCACATACACACTTCAGACTTTGCTTTCAATGGATATACTCATGCATGCCTCGAAGAATCATCAATGAGTAGCTCATACTAAACCATATTTTGGGAAGGAGGAATGCTAGATTTTGCCCAAGATACAGCCTTCAAAGACATGTTTACCAGGTGCCTCAAGTTTGGGCAGAGAGAACACCATTTTAGAATTCTGCAAGCATAGCAAACTAGCAAAATTCATATGACCAAAGCATGCATGACAATGCATTGCATCTTGCTAATACATTTAGGTAGTGATGTGTGTGAACACACTAGGACCGTTGGGGCACTTTTTTCCCTCTTTAGGATTTTTTTTCCCCCGGCTTGTATATATGCCTATTGCCCTAACGGGCTACTTATGTTTGTACATTCTCTAGTAATACATTCAGTATTGTGTGTTGTGCTCCAAGCTTCTTCTTCTTCTTCCTTGTGCTGTACGCGTGCTTTCGCAGACGTCTAACTCCAACAATTGGTATCAGAGCAGGTCGTCGCTTCATCTAGGGGACCCTCAACACTCCTCCGGTTGCAGTCTCAAAATCGCACAAATTTTGGTGAGCATACTCAATGTGTTTTCGAATGCACTATCACAGTGCTTGTGCAGGCTATTTTGTCTTTTTGTGCCGAAGGCGGTATATACTAGTTTCTGTTCGCCAGTATAAGCGTCTCAAAGTCTGCTACAGGACTAGCAGAATTTGTGTGGGTAGTTCTGTTCAACTTTTTGAGATACAGTAAATTTTTTGCATCAAGGTATTTTAGTCACTGGCCATGGCTGAAAGCAGTGATGTATTCTGTATGTTGGCTATTGAGGATAAGTTGGATGGTACCAACTACCTGTTATGGGCTTATATGATGCGACATGTGTTGGTTGCAAAAGGACTGTGGAACATTGTGCAGGGTGTCAAAAAACATCCTATCACAGCTGCAACTGTTACAACTACAGGTATTGAAGCTGATGCATAAGGTGTCGAAGATGATGATATTCTGCATATTCCTGTTCATGCTGCGGTTTCTACTACATCTACTGTAGAGCAGATTCACTGGGATGGCAGAGATGCCCAGGCACATGCATTGATAGCTTTGTCTATCAAACGTGCCATTATTCCTCACATTCGCTCTTGCAGAACAGCTAAGGATGCTTGGGATACACTTACCACATTGTACCAAGCTAGGAATGAGGCTCGTGTTGCTTACCTAAGAAAACAGTTAGAGAATGAGCACATAAATGAAGGCTATGGACAGTTTCCTAACGAAGATCAAAGACTTGAAGGAACATTTGATTTCTGCTGATGAGGTTATAACAGATAGCACACTTGTGCAGACCATTCTGAATGGTCTTCCTGATTCATATCAGAGTTTTGCTTCTACTCTTCCGTTGATGATGAAAGGAAATCCAAGTGCCTTATCATTTGAGGAGTTAGTCTCTGTTTTGTTGTAGGAAGATCAGTCCAGGCTGTTGGAACATCAAGCTTACACTATGCTTGAGGTGGATTTGATCTACATCAAAGGCTATCGCGTCGAAAGAATATCCATTGGAGAGTTCTTTTTCTTATGCTCATTTATTGTAATTTTTTTGAGAGAATTTTGATGGTTCATTTACTGTTGTAAAAGCCTTGAGCTTTACACATGTAAAGGTAGAAAGATAGAGCTCAAATCCCATGAATTTGTGGTGGTTGAAGTTGCATTCAATCAAGCAATCAAATCACCTAAAAGTAGATCAAACTAGATCTTCACTTTTCCTAGATTGTAGGGAAGTGAATTGATTCCCTCCAACAACCATTCCCACCTTCATTTGAATTCAAATTTCACTTGTAGAAGTTGTGGAACACTCCTAGTGTCTATGTAAAGACTTGAAATCACTTGCACATTACATGGAAGCAATATACATACACTTGTGACCATCATTGTCTTGCTCCTTCAATTCTCTGCATCATCTTCTTCGCCAACAGTAATCTTGGAGAGGCTATTGCTCTCTCTCTCTCTCTCTAGAGCTCCAAATTGAGTGCAGCATGGGGCATTGGAAAGATATTAATTTCTAGTTTGTGCCTATAAACTTTCATAGCATTTGGTTCAGTAGATTGGGAGAAATCTAAGTTTTTCTATCTCGGGGTCAATCTCTACATATTCCTAAAAAATAGAAAGTACCACCTGTGAATGTCTCATTCATTCCTATAGCATATTTTGCTTATTCCTTATACTTTTGTGCATTCTATACACTCAACCCTACGTGTATCACTCCCATAAAAGGATTTTTTCTAATTGTAATCACGCTCGTTGCTATGGGCATTGAAGTTCATTGTCTCTTCCATTGATAGTAAGTTCTTTAACTAGTCGACCTGCGAACCTATCTGTCTTGTATCGACTCATTCTCCTTGATGATCCAAAGTACATAGTGTGTTTCTTTGCACTTATCGCATGCCTATAAGGTCTATTTGAGTCTCCATAAGCTCAAGGGCTGGTCTTGTGCCAGTTGGCTAGACCAAACTTAGTCGCTTCGAAACGCATTTTTCTACCTTCTACAAGCGTCTCCAAGTTCTTTCAGTGGTATCAGAGCTAGATCAAGATGGGTGACGGCTTTCCCTCAATGATTAAGAAGCTTGATCAACACAGCTACGCGGCATGGCAAATCAGAATGGAGGCCTAGTTGCGAGGTAGAAATCTTTATGGAATTATAGCAGGTGATGAAACTATGCCTATTCCAAGATCCAAAGGAGGACCTACACAAGAGGATATAGATTAGCTCACACTTTGGTGCGCAACGGATGATCAAGCAAGGTCATACATACGAAACTCTATCTCTGACTTCCTATTACCACATATTAGAGGATGCAAGACATCTCAAGGGACTTGGGATGCCCTCGAGACTTTCTTTTTTGCTAGTACCAAAGCAAGATAGAATCATCTTTGGAACGAGTTCAACCAAATGAAGAAGACACCTAAACAAACCATCACAGAGTTTGTTACCAAGGTCAAGGAGGTTGCGGATCAGTTAGCATCCATTGGAGAGCTGATTGAAGAAGACATCATCATGAGGCAAATTCTCAACGGCATTCAAAGTGATAAGCAATGGCAAACCTTCACGACGGCTTAGGATCTCATCATGGATGTGCAAACTCCAGACTTCAACATCTTTCTTGGACAACTCTTCAATCAAGAAGCCAACAATAGCATAAAGGAAGGTTACTCTTATCATGGTAATTCAACTAGTGGTCTATTTACATATAAGAACGATAAGAAGCAGAAAGGCAAGAAGAAGGAAGAAGATGAAGAAGAGACTTCTCAAGCCAACTTTACAACCAAGAGCAAGTGGAAAGGGAAGAAGAAACGACCAAAGCAAGACAAAACCAAAGGTCATAATGTTCAACCTTGTGCCATATGTGATAAGACCAACCACACCACTCATAATTGCTAGTTTAATGGGAAGACCCAGAAAGGAAGTGGAAGAGGTGGATATGGCAGCAATAGAGGCAGAGGTGGACACAACTTCAACAATAACAATAGAAGCTATAATAGAAGGGACTACAACAATTATTCAGAAGATCAACCACATGAAGACTCATTGCTTCTCATGAATCTAAGCCACAAAGAAGGTAAACAAGATGATCATTTGTTCTACATAGATTCAGAACGTTCAAATCATGTTGCAGGCAACATTGCTCTTCTATCTGACTTGGAAAGTCCAAAGCATAGACACGAAGTGCAAACAGGGGATGACACGAAGCACAATGTGGAGAAGATTGGTAATGTCAAAGCTTCCAATGGCAGGACAAACATTCTGAGTAAGGTTCTCTATGTACCCACTATCACTAAAAACCTAATAAGTGTAGGCCAAATAGTTGAAAAAGGCTTGCAAGTTAGGTTCACCCAACATGGAGCCTTTGTGGAAGATCCATGTCAAGGCTTCAAAAAGATAGCCCGAGGTGAGAAGCATGGTAGGATCTTTACTTTTGAGGTAGGAGAAACCAGGAACATAGCTCTATTCAACTTTGGGTCTCAAACCCTAAGTGAGCGTGAAGTGTGGCATAAGAGACTTGCTCATATGAATGAAAGAACTTTGAAGGATATATGCAGGGATCAAAGTGTTCTAGGACTATCCAACATATCAAATCAACACATGATCAACGGGTGTGATGCATGTCAGATTGGGAAGGCACAAAGACAACCATTCAACCACAAAGGCTACATCCACAACAACTTATTGGACTTAGTACATACATATGTATGGGGACCAAGTCAAGAACCTTCATTGGTAGAATCAAGCTATTATGTATCATTTATTGAAGACCATCGTAGATGGATTGTTCTATACTTTATCAAGAGTAAGAATGAAGTGTTTGATTGCTTCAAAAAGTATCTTACACATGTGGAGAATCGTACATGTAGATCACTAAAGAAGCTCACATCTGATGGAGGGGGAGAATACTTCTCCAAAGAGTTTGATGAGTTATTGCAGGAAAAAGGTATCAAAAGGGAAGTTACTACTAGGTACTCTCTTCAACTAAGTGGAATTCAGATAGGAGAAACAAGACATTGGTTGGATCAGCCCGAACAATGCTTGAAGAGAAGAAGGTGCCACATTATCTATGAGTAGAAGCTATTTCAACTGCTGTGTACCTTGTCAATAGACTACCATCCAAATCACTTCAAGGTATGACTCCTTATGAAGCATGGCATGGAAGAAAACCTAGTCTTGGACATTGCAAGGTTTTTGGTGGTTTAGCTTATGTTCATGTACCATCACAAATAAGAGGTAAGCTAGATGAAAGCGCAACAAAGGCACTGTTTATTGGATATGATTCAACTCAGATGGGTTATAGGTTCTTCAAACCTTCAACCAAACAATTCACTACAAGTAGAGATGTTGTGTTTAAAGAACACAGGTCTTGGTATGATGAAGACAAACAAAAGGTAACACTACCATACGAACTTGATTCTGACTCTTATCAATTAGGAAGCAAGCATGATACACAGGTCCAGGATCCAAGAAGTGATAGAGACGATAACCAAATGAAAGGGAAAAGGATTACAAGTTATGGAACTCAAGAGGCAAAGCAAAGATGCAAGAGGTTGGAGAATGCTCCAAACAAGCACCTAGAAGATCAGCAAGAGAGAAGAAACAACCAGAAAGGTATGGATATGATTCCACATTTTTTACGAAGCATTCAATATACTTGGCAAAAGACTCTATTTCATAGGAACCCTCAACGTATGAAGAGGCAAAGGGAAACCCTAATTGGGAAAAGGCCATGAAAGAAGAGATAGATGCATTGAAGGAAATGGACACTTGGGATTTGGTTCCAATCTCACCAAATCAAAAGGTAATTGGTTGAAAATGGGTATATAAAGTTAAAAAAAAAATCAAATGGATCAGTTTGCAGGTACAAGGCAAGATTAGTTGCCAAAGGATGCTCACAAAATCATGGTATAGACTATGAGGAAACATTCTCACCGGTAGCAAAGATGACTACAATCAGGACATTGATAAGTGTAGCTACTGTAAGGAATTGGAGACTCCTCAAACTTGATGTGAAAAATACATTCTTAAATGGTTAGATAAGTGAAGAGGTATACATGTCACAACCCCCCAGTTTTGAAAACCCTAATCATCCATCTTATGTTTGTAGACTTAAGGAAGCATTGTATGGATTGAAACAAGCTCCAAGAGCTTGGAATTACAGGTTGGTTACATATCTTCAAGATCAAGGGTTCAAAGCTAGCAGCTCAAATCCTTCTCTATTCATCAAAAGGGATCACAATGAGGTTATCTATCTATGTGTATATGTAGATGATATTATTGTGACAGGTGATGATCTAAATGGCATTCAAAGGATCAAGAGACACATGCAAGGGGAGTTCAAAATCAGTGACCTAGGTGAGCTCACATATTTCCTAGGTATGCAGGTGTTATACACAGATGAAGGAATGTATTTGACTCAAAGAAGATACATTCAGGAACTTCTTCTCAAGTTCAAAATGGAGAACACTAAGCCTGCAGGTACACCTTTGGAGATGAATCATAAACTAAGTGTTTATGAAGGTGAGAAATTGAAGACATTAAAGAATATCAAAGCTTGGTAGGTAGCTTGATATATGCTACTCATACAAGGGCAGACATCTCATATAGTGTGGGAGTGCTTAGTCAGTTCATGCACTCTCCGAGAAGACCACACATGGATGCTGTTACAAGGCTGATGGAGCGAGACAACCGCAACCGCAGAAGAAGGATAAACAAGATTTGTGGCTGAAATGACGGAGAGGTAGGAAATTTTGCAAGAGTCGGTAGATGAAGAATGCGAAAGCAATAAAAAGCAGAAGACAGGAAGAGAAAAGAGTTCTGTCGTCGCGTCGTCGTTTCGTTCGACTGGTGGAGCAGAGTTTACGGTGTTACACAGACTCTTGGAGTGATAGTTAGCAGGGATGTATTTGAGAGAGACCGAAGGATAGATATGTCTATGTTCTATTGCGCACTGTAGTGAATAGGGTTGATCACATCGAAATTGAAGTATTCGGGAACCACGAGTAACATACTTCAAAAAAAAAACTGTGTACGAGATATTGCTGAGGACCTTGAGTACTGTTCCATCCTATTCATAAACATTTGTTCTGCTATTCTTTGGTTGAATCGATTCTCATTGGGTATTTTGTGATGTTGTGAGTCTATTTGATGATCAGTTATATATGATTCCGTATTTCTCGACTATGAAGGTGTGTGTTTGTTGTCTGGCGTGAGACTGTGTAATAGCCAGTGTTTAGTACCATTTCGGTTAAGTAACGAGGATTTTATATGTTAATCAGCTATCATTGAGTATTCGACCAGGATCTGTGTGTGGACAGAAGTCTTAGTAAATCATTAATTGCGGTAGAAATCTATGATCTGAGTCAGCATACGAAAAGTTTAATATAATCTCGATTCGAGTTGTTTGTGCATTTCATTCGGTGCGTTTAGTTGTCGCATGAAATCGTCTTATTGCGGAATATTTTGAGAAGAGTGTATTCGCGCAGTTTTAAGTTTCGGTAGAATTTCTGTACTATTACCATACGTATATTCATGGACGAACGTTCTGACACTTATCATACCAAGGAGTAGTCAGTATTCAAACTCAACCCCTGTGTTAAGAGGTGAGAAAATACTAGCGATTGTGTAAGAGATTGGGAAAATAGTACAGGGCCTCTGTCTAACAGACCCCTACCACTCCCAAGAACCCGAGGACCCGATAATACTCGTCCGAAAGTTGGATTGAGTTATTATCCTCTAACAATGCGGCTAAGAGAGTACTTAAGTATCTCAAAGGTACAATCAACAAAGGTATATTCTATCCTTACTCTTCAGATTTGGATATCAAAATCTACTCAGATGCAGATTGGGCAGGAGCTAAGGATGATAGAAAAAGTACATCTGGTTACTTAGCATTTGCAGGTTCGAAGCTAGTGTCATGGAGTTCCAAGAAGCAACCAACAGTTCCTTTATCCTCAACTAAAGTAGAGTACAGAGGCTTGACCATAGCAACTCAAGAGGCAATATGGTTAAAAGCATTGTATACAGATTTAGGACTTGTGAGTTCCAAACCTCACATATTTAGAGATAATGTAAGTTCCATGCATCTAGCGGCAAATCCTATTTTCCATGCGAGAACCAAGCACATAGAAGTCCATTACCACTTCATCCCAGAGAAGCTCATGGCAAAGGAGATTGACATTTCCTTTGTTCCTACTGAAAAGCAAGAGCAGATATGATGACAAAGGCACTTGATGGAATAAAGCTTTGTAGATTCAAAGCTATGGCAGGTATTCAACCTATCAGAGAATGAAGACTCAAGCATACTTTAGCTTGAGGGGGAGTTGTTGGAACATCAAGCTTACACTATGCTTGAGGTGGATTTGATCTACATCAAAGTCTATCGCGTCGAAAGAATATCCGTTGGAGAGTTCTTTTTCTTATGCTCATTTATTGTTTTTTTTTTTAGAGATTTTTGATGGTTCATTTACCGTTGTAAAAGCCTTGAGATTTTCACATGTAAAGGTAGAAAGATAGAGCCCAAATCCCACGAATTTGTGGTGGTTGAAGTTGCATTCAATCAAGCAATCAAATCACCTAAAAGTAGATCAAACTAGATCTTCACTTTTCCTAGATTGTAGGGAAGTGAATTGATTCCCTCCAACAACCATTCCCACCTTCATTTGAATTCCAATTTCACTTGTAGAAGTCTTGGAACACTCCTGGAGTCTATATAAAGACTTGAAATCACTTGTACATTACATGGAAGCAATATACATACACTTGTGACCATCATTGTCTTGCTCCTTCAATTCTCTGCATCATCTTCTTCGCCAACAGTAATCTTGCAGAGGCTACTGCTCTCTCTCCAGATATTTAAATTGAGTGCAAGATGGCTCATTAGAAAGGTATTAGTGTCTAGTTTATGCCCATAAATTTTCATAGCATTTGGTTTAGCATATTGGGCGAAATATGAGTTTTGCTGTCTCGAGGTCAATCTCTACATATTCCTGAAAAATAGGAAGTACCACCGCTGAATCTCTCATTCATTCTTATAGCATATTTTGCTTACTCCTTATACTTCTATGTATTCTACACACTCAACCCTATGTGTATCACTCCCATAAGGGAGTTTTTCCAATTGTAATCACGTTGGTCGCTATGGGTATTTGAAGTTCATTGTCTCTTCCATAGATAGTAAGTTTTTTGAGCTAGTCGACCCACGAACCTATCTGTTTTGTATCGACTCATTCTCCTTGATGCTCCAAAGTACATAGTGTGTTTCTCTGCACTTATCACATGCCTATAAGGTCTATTTGAGTCTCCATAAGCTCAAGGGCTGGTCTTTTCCCAGTTGGCTAGACCAAACTTCATCGCTTCGAAACGCATTTTTCTACCTTCTACAAGCTTCTCCAAGTTCTTTCAGTGGTATCAGAGCTAGATCAAGATGGGTGACGGCTTTCCCTCAATGATCGAGAAGCTTGATCGACACAACTATGCGGTGTGGCAAATCAGAATGGAGGCCTATTTGCAAGGTAGAAATCTTTATGGAATCATAGCAAGTGATGAAGCTATGCCTATTCCAAGATCCAAAGGAGGACCTACACAAGAGGAGACTGATAAGCACACACTTTGGTACACAAGGGATGCTCAAGCAAGGTAGTACATACTAAACTCTATCTCTGACTTCCTATTACCACATATTAGAGGACGCAAGACATCTCAAGAGACTTGGGATGCCCTCGAGACTTTCTTTCCTGCTAGTACCAAAGCAAGAAAGAATCATCTTTGGAACGAGTTCAACCAAATGAAGAAGACAGCTAAACAAACCATCACAGAGTTTGCTACCAAGTTCAAGGAGGTTCCGGATCAGTTAGCATCCATTGGAGAGTTTATTGAAAAAGAGGTCATCATGAGGCAAATTCTCAACAGCATTCGAAGTGATAAGCAATGGCATTCCTTCATGACGGCTTATGATCTCATCATGGATGTGCAAACTCCAGACTTCAACATCTTTCTTGGACAACTCTTCAATCAAGAAGCCAACAATAGCATAAAGGAAGGTAACTCTTATCATGGTAATTCAACTAGTGGTCTATATGCAGATAAGAAGGATAAGAAGCAGAAAGGCAAGAAGAAGGAAGAAGATGAAGAAGAGACTTCTCAAGCCAACTTTACAAGCAAGAGCAAGTGGAAAGGGAAGAAGAAAGGACCAAAGCAAGACAAAATCAAAGGTCAAAATGTTCAACCTTGTGCCATATGCGATAAGACCAACCACACCACTCGGAATTCTTGGTTCAATGGGAAGACCCAGAAAGGAAGTGGAAGAGGTGGATATGGCAGCAATAGAGGAAGAGGTGAACACAACTTCAACAATAACAATAGAAGCTATAATAGAAGAGACTACAACAATTATTTAGAAGATCAACCACATGAAGACTCATTGCTTCTTATGAATCTAAGCTACAAAGAAGGTAAAGAAGATGATCATTTGTTCTACATAGATTGAGGATGTTCAAATCATGTTGTAGACAACATTTCTCTTCTATCTGACTTGGAAAGTCCAAAGCATAGACATGAAGTACAAACAGGGGATGACACGAAGCACAACGTGGAGAAGATTAGTAATGTCAAAGCTTCTAATGGCAGCACAAACATTCTGAGTAAGGTTCTCTATGTACCCACTTTCACTAAAAACCCAATAAGTGTAGGCCAAATAGTTGAAAAAGGCTTGCAAGTTAGGTTCACCCAACATGGAGCCTTTCTGAAAGATCCATGTCAAGGCTTCAAAAAGATAGCCCAAGGTGAGAAGCATGGTAGGCTCTTTACTTTTGAAGTAGGAGAAACCAGGAACATAGCTCTATTCAACTTTGGGTCTCAAACCCTAAGTGAGCTTGAAGTGTGGCATAAGAGACTTGCTCATGTGAGTGAAAGAACCTTGACGGATATATGCAGGGATCAAAGTGTTCTAGGACTATCGAACATATCAAAGCAACACATGATCAACAAGTGTGATGCATGTCGGATTAGGAAGGCACAAAGACAACCATTCAACCACAAAGGCTACATCCACAACAACTTATTGGACTTAGTACATACAGATGTATGGGGACCAAGTCAAGAACCTTCATTGGTAGGATCAAGGTATTATGTCTCATTTATTGACGACCATAGTAGATGGACTGTTCTATACTTTATCAAGAGTAAGAATGAAGTGTTTGATTGCTTCAAGAAGTATCTTACACATGTGGAGAATCGTACAGGTAGATCACTAAAAAAGCTCAAATCTGATGGAGGGGGAGAATACTTCTCCAAAGATTTTGATGAGTTCCTGTAGGAAAAAGGTATCAAAAGGGAAGTTACTACTAGGTACTCTTTCTTTAAGTGGAATTGTAGAGAGGAGAAACAAGACATTGGTTGGATCAGCCTAAACAATACTTGAAGAGAAGAAGTTGCCACATTATCTATGAGCAGAAGCTATTTCAACTGTTGTGTACCTTGTCAATAGACTACCATCCAAATCACTTCAAGGTATGACTCCTTATGAAGCATGGCATGGAAGAAAACCTAGTCTTGGACATTGCAAGGTTTTTGGTTGTTTAGCTTATGTTCATGTACCATCACAAATAAGAGGTAAGCTAGATGAAAGGGCAACAAAGGCAGTGTTTATTGGATATGATTCAACTCAGATGGGTTATAGGTTCTTCAATCCTTCAACCAAGCAATTCACTACAAGTAGAGATGTTGTGTTTGAAGAACATGATGTATGCGGTCCTATGGAGACAGCTTCTTTTGGGAATTATCTTTACTTCGTGACTTTCATAGATGATTTTTCTAGCCATGCATAGGTATCTCCATTGAAGGCAAAGTTCGAAGTGTTCATGTGCTTCAAACAGCTTTTGGTTTTGGCTGAAAATCTGGCAGCATGTAAAATGTGCACCCTCTGTTGTGATCGAGGGGGGAATATATGTCTTCTGATTTTAATGCATTTCTTGCTGAACGTGGGATAAAACACCAGTGTACAGTGCCATATACACCTCAACAAAATGGAGTTGCTGAAGGAAAGAACAGGTCACTCATGGAGATGGCAAGGTGTATGGTCAAGAGTCAGGCTTTACCACATAGTTTCTGGCTTGAGGCTGTCATCTGTGCAGCATATGTACTGAACAGGTGTCCCATTAAAGCGTTGTAGTCTATCACTCCATATGAGGCTTGGCATGATCGCAAGCCATCTGTTGCTCATCTACGTGTTCTTGGTTGTTTGGCATATGCATTGGTGCCTGAACAACATCGTAGAAAATTGGATGATAAAGCAGTAAAATGTATTTTTGTTGGGTACAGTTCTGAAAGTATAGGCTATCGTCTGTATCATACACGGACTAAACACATTCTGGTAAGCCGTGATGTTGTCTTTGTGGAATATGCTATTCAGCCATTACTTTCATGTACTAAGGAGACATCTGTTAGCTCCAAAGACATGTATGATACTTTGTTGCCTCTTTTTACAGGTGGACAGTCTAGTGTTGGTCCTAATGAGGCAACTTCTCAGCCTTTGCAAGTTTCATGTGATTAATGAGAGAGCTGATATTGAGCAGGCAAGAACTATGCCAAAATGGCTGGTGCAGACCTTGCATGATAGCAAATTAGATGCACCTCTGTCATATCGTACTCGTTCAGGCTCTCATAGTGCCTCTTTTGCATCAGATTGCTATGCTATGGCTCCATCTAGTCTCCGTGATGAGAATGAGCCTCTTTCATTTGATGAAGCATAAAATTCAAAAAATTGGATGGCTGCTATGCAATCTGAATATGATGCTATAATGAAGAATGGTACTTGGTCTTTATGTGACTCGCCTCCTGGCAAGAAGGCCATTGGCACTAAGTGGGTATACAAGCTGAAGTGTAAACTGGATGGTACAGTTGACAGGTATAAGGTTAGGCTTGTTGCAAAGGGTTATGCACAAGAAAGAGGCATTGATTTTGATGAGACCTTTGCACCTACATGCAGTATGACTACTATTCGGAGCATCTGTGCACTTGCAGCTCATCATTGTTGGAATGTACATCAGTTAGAGATTAAAACACCATTTTTGAATGGTGACTTGCATGAAGAAGTGTATGTTTTTCAGCCCTGTGGCTTTGTGCAAAAAGGGCATGAAAACCAGGTGTGCAGGTTAAAGAAGGCGTTATATGGTTTAAAGCAAGCACCACATGCTTGGTATGAGAAGATACATGCCTATCTGATTGCACATGGTTTTGAGAACAGTCCAACTGAAAGCACCTTATATGTTAAGCATGCTAATGATGTGCTTCTGATCATTGTTGTCTATGTTGATGACATGCTACTCACTGGTCCTATTGAGAAGCATATTGCTGATTTTAAGGCTGATTTGCATGCCTCATTTGAGATGTCTGATTTGGGGCATTTGCATCACTATTTGGGCATTCAGCTTATGCAAGTTGATGGTGGAATGGCTTTGTGTCAAACAAAATATATTGACACATTATTGCAACGTTTTGGCCTTGAAGACTGTAAGCCTATTGCCACTCCTATGGAGACATGTTTATGATTGAGTCTTCATGATGTTGGAGATGCATTTGATGTTGTTCTCTATCAACAAGCTGTTGGATGCTTGATTTACTTATGCATTACTCAGCCAGATATTTAGTTTGATGTCTCACAGATGAGCAGGTTTATGCATTGCCCAGGAGTCAAGCATTGGCAGATAGTTAAGCGCATCTTTCGCTATTTGAGTGGTACTCGGCTACTTGGATTGTTTTATCCCAAGGGGGGATCACTACCACTAGATTTGCATGTTTTTTTTGACTCTGATTGGGCTGGTTGCTATGACACTCGTGTGTCCACTAGTGGCTTTTACTTCATGTTTGGTAGCTCATGTATATCTTGATTGAGCAAGAAGCAGCCTGGTAACTTCCAGTTGTGAGGCTGAGTATAGGGTAGCTTTCACAGTGACCGTTGAGTGTGTGTGGCTCAGAAGCCTTATGGCTGATTTGGGTGTTGGTCAAACTTCTTCCACCACCATCTTCACTGACAGTCAGAGCACATTGGCAGTTGCGAGGAACCTTGTGTTCCATGCTCGCACTAAGCACATTGAGGTGCATTATCACTATGTCAAGGAGAGGTTCTCTGCTGGGGAGATGAGCTTGGCATATGTGCCCACGCAGGAGAACATTGCAGACCTTTTCATGAAGGCTCTTCCTAGGGAGAAGTTTGAAGCTTTCCGCAAAGCTTTGGGCTTACTTGCTTTTGTGGAGTGATTTCCACATAACTTGGCACTTCCTTATACATGAGTGTCAGATCCTTGTTCACCACATCACTCCAAGGGGTGATTTGTTGATATATTTAGGTAGTGATGTGTGTGAACACACTAGGAGTGCCGGGGCACTTTTTTCCCTCTTTAGGAGGTTTTTTTCCCCCTGCTTGTATATACGCCTATTGCCCTAATGGGCTACTTATCTTTGTACATTCTCTAGTAATACATTTGGTATTGTGTGTTGTGCTCCAAGCTTCTTCTTCTTCCTTGTGCTGTTCGCGTGCTTCCGCAGACGTCTAACTCCAACACATCTCACATAGCCTGAGAATCGTGAACTGCACATGCTAAATCATTCATAAAATTTTCATAATCTATGAGCTTATGAAGCCCACGACAGAAAATGCCAAAAGCAATAATGACATTGCCATTTGACAGATCATTAATTGTACATCTATCACCAATAAATTTCACAACCAAGTTGATCTTGGATAATGTTGAAACTGATAATAGAATTTTCTTGAGAATGATCTTACCAATTGCCATGATAGGATAAGACGAGTTCTTGGTGCATGTGACATTACTCCCTATAGGGGTAGGCTCAAGTGATGTGAAGAAACTATGCTGCGAGGTAATATGTTTGGTTTCCCAACTATCAAAGTACCAAACATCTAAGTCTACTCCAGACATACACTGTCCATGAGAAGATAGTTCATAACTGCAAATAGTTGTAAATGCTCAATCTTCATTTTACAAAAGATTAGCAGACTCTAGTTTGGGTGTAGAGGCCTCTGCAACAAGCATTCAAGCCTCTTTCTTCTTTGCCTCTTTTCTAGCCAATTTTAGGCAAAACTTTATGACATGGTCATTTCCTTTACAGTATTTGCAAAAGAATTTCTGCTTTTCGGTTTTCTTCTTATATTTGTCATCCTTCTTTGATTGTGTAGAATTAGCAGATTTCTCCTTACTAGTAGATGAGCTCCATTTACCTTTGCCCTTCTGATTAGCTAGGAAAGCTTGATCTACAACAAGCATAATGGACTTGTTCTCCCTATAATGATCTTCCTGCAATAGAACAAAGACTAACTCCTCAAATGTTAAGGCATTTGGATTGCCTTTCATCATCAATCAAAGAGTAGAAGAAAAAATCTCATATGAATCTAGAAGACCATTTAGAATAGTATGCACAAATGAGTTGTCTCGCAAGACTTCGTCAACACAAATCAACTGCTCCTTCAAATATTTGATCTTTGTCAAAAAATTATCCATGGAATCTCCTTCATTCATGTGTTCACCCTCCAAATATTTTTGGAGGTAAGCAACACAAGCCTCATATAAAGTGATAAGTGTATCCCAAGCATCCTTTGCTATTTTGCAAGAGTGCATAACGGGTAATTGGTACATCCAGCTTATCCTCAATAGCAAACATATGGAATATGTCATTGCTTTCAGAGTTTGAGGTCAGTGGAAGCACACGAAGAGCACAAGGAAGAAGAAGAAGTTTGGAACACAGCACATAATACTAAATGTATTACCAAGGGAGTTGTGCAAAAATAAGTGTCATTAGGGTAATAGGCATATATACAAGCTGGGGGGAAAAACCTCCTAAAGAGGGAAAAAAGTACCCTAGTGTTCCTAGTGTGTTCACACACCACTATCAAAATATATCAACATAGGCCCACAAAGGTCATCTAGTACCATCAACATTCACACATAGAACTCATCTAACTTAGAAGTTAGGGTTTTACTAAGGTTGGGGCTCTCACAATTGCTTCTCCTCATAATGGGGCCTTATGAATTAGAGAACCATGGATCACTTGTGGTCACTTGAGGGTGGAGTATTGAGTATATATAACATCCCCCCTCAATTTCCACCATGTGGTGAACTACCTCCTTGGTCTAATCCCAAGCTCTAGAAAGTGTCGATGAAGTTTCCTTCTCCCAAGAGCCTTGGCAAAGATGTCTGCTCCATTTTCTTTAGTCAAAAAATAGCTTATCTCCACAACCCCATCCTCAATCAACTCACCCACATAGTGATATTGAACTTCTATGTGCTAGTACACGCATGGAAAATAGGATTTTTGGTTTGGCCATGCAACTTTAATTATCAAACTTCAACAATGTAGCCTCTTGTCCTTGTATTATGATATGCCATAGGATCTCCTTAGACATACTGCTTTACATGCTACTTTGTACTTTGCTTTAGTAGAAGATAATGATATATTGGGTTGCTTCTTACTAATCCAAGAGAAAATCCTAGATCCTAAAGAAAAGCATCATCCAAAATTTGATTTTCTGGTGTCAATATCTCCTACCCAATTTGAACTAAAGTATCCAATTAGAGATGATCCTTCTTCATAGAGAATACCATAATCAATGGTTCATTTCACATACCTAAGTATCCACATGCTTGCATTCCAATGAGTTTGGCAAGGCTTATTCAAGAATGTGCTTACTACTCCAACAACATAAGTGATATCTAGTATACTATTGCATAACTAGATGAGACTTCTAATAAATCTCGTGTATCTTCTAGTATATATTGGAGGTGAAGTATCTTCAATAGATAATTTCATGTTGACCTCCATAGCTGTAGAAATCTCCTTGCAATCTTCCATGTAAAATGCCATCAAAATTTTTTTTGCATACTTTTATTGAGAGATGAAAATCTTCTTTGGTTCCTACCATACTTCAAGACCTAAGCAATAATACATTAAGCCCAAGCGTATCATTTGAAATTCTGAATTCACGACATCTTTTGTTTTTTCAAGAATAATATCATCATTTCTTGTAATCACAAGTTCCTCTACATAGAGTACAAGAAAAATCTTCTTTCCTCCTCTCTTTAGAATATATGGATTAGCATTAGAAGCACATATTTTGAAACCTAGATCCAAGTGATACTTATCTATCCATTGGTACCATACTCTGGGGACTTGTTTCAACCCATGTAATGCCTTCTTCAGCTTACATACCTTGTTCTCTGCATTAGGAACCTCAAACCTTGGTGGCTAAGACACATATACCTCCTCCTTGAGGTCTCCATTCAAGAATGCCAATTTCACATCCTTGTGATAGAGTGGTCATCATTTATGCACAGCCACAACTAGTACTACTCCAATAGTGGTCAGCCTTGCACTCGAGGTAATCATTCATAAAAGTCAATCCCTTCAACTAGTGAGTAGCCTTGTGCATCAACTCTTTCTTTGTACTTTTCCAAAGTACCATCAGCCTTGTACTTTAGCTTCCAAACCCACTTGGTGCCAATGACTTTGGACTTAGGGGGTCGGTCCACTAACTCCCAAGTTCCATTCTTCATGATATTGTCATATTGCGTTTGCATGGAATCCCTCCAATTCACATCATGGGGTGCCTCTTCCACATTGGTTGGTTGCTTGGCTTGTTTTTGAATGAGGTCAGCCATCAGGGCTATATTTACAAAATGGGCCCTTGCCCTTCTCTACTCCTCTATTCTCTATGATCATCTTGGTCCATCTGTAACCTCATTTAGTGACTATGGTAGGCGGTTTGCAGAATCATAGAGTTGCCTCAACCAATGTGGTAATGACTTTTTTGCTAGGGTGATGATAGATTGGTGACTTTTAGACTCATCATATGAAGATGATACTTCATTCTCTTGTGTAGAAGGGATAACTTGGGCTAGGTTTATAATGGATTGCCCCTTGGCCTAATAATAAAATTGAAGCTCTCTTTTTCTCCTCCACTACATGTGGCTGCTCCTCCTTAAACACCACATTGCAACTCGCCATCATCTTCTTAGCCTCATGTTCATAAAACTTGTAAGCCTTCTTATCCTTGCTTTACCCTAAGAAGATACATTTGATACTTTTTAGTAGAAGCTAGTTTCTTTCCCTATCTGGAACATGTACATAACAATCACTTCCAAATACTTTGAAATGGGAAATAGATGGCTTTTTATCAGTGCGGGCATCTTGTGGAGTCTTTGCATCAATTGCCTTGGTGTAACTTTGATTGAAAATGTAGACACCAATGTTGAAAACCTCTACCCAAAGTTGAGTTGGCAAACCCTTTCCCTTCAACATGCACCTTTCCATATCCATGATGGTTTGATTCCAACATTGTGCAACACCATTGTCTTGGGGGCTATGTGCCACTGTGAGTTGATGCTTGATTCCTTTACTCTCATAGAAATCTTCAAAATATGTTGACGTAAACCCACCACCACCATTTGTCCTGAATTTCTTCATCTTCTCCCCCATTTTGGTTTCAACAAGTTGAAGCCATTCTTTAAACTTACCAAAGGCTTGAGCCTCATCGTGAAGGAAGTACACCCATATCTTCTTGCTTTATTCATAAACAAGTAACATGAAGTAGGAAGATCCACCCAAGGCCTGTGTAGGCATTTTTCTTGCTTGTTCTGTTCTTGCTTTCTTGTGGAAATGCCTTCCTCTATTGCTTGTCCATCATGCAAGCTTCACATGGTTCCTTCATCTCTGCAATTGATGGTAGATGTGCAACCATACCCCTATGATGCATCTCCTTCACTACAAGGTATCTGATATGGCTGAATCTCTCATGCCATAGCTTAATTGTGTCCATTCTCATAGTGGTTGTAAGAGCAATAAACTCATATAGGTTGTTCCTCCTTATGCTAGTCCCACAACATTTTTGTTACTATCCATAATCTTAGACCTTCTCTTACTGAAAAATACTTCATGACCTTGATCAATTATCCAAGATACTAAAGTAGATTTCATTTGATTTGTGGGACATACAATACATTTGAAAGCTTTCTAATATTCTCATTAGAATTAATGAAAGAAATTTTACCTTCATCCCCCTTAGGACATCTTGCATTATTCCCTAGCTTTATTGTGATGGGTTCCTTTAGAGGTTGTAAGGAGTTGTAAAGGTCTTTTCTTCTTGTCATGTGCTAAGAGGCACCACTATTGAACACCCATGAGTCATTTGTTCCTGAATCTTTAGTCAAGGAACATTCCCCCTCTATCATAAAAAATAACTCAAGCTCTATTTTTTCAATGTTGGCACACTCCTTGCCCTTGCCACCTTTTAAAGAGTCATTCTTCTCTTTTGCCTCCTTGACGTGATAGTCTTGAATTCTATGGAATTTCTTCTTGTAGTGGAAACACTCTCCCTTGAACTTTTTTTTGTCATTATTCTTTTTGTCTCCATCTTTTGAGGATTCCATTTTGCCTCCTTTGGCATATGCTATGAATGCAACATCTCCTTTGTTGTGACACTCTTTGCCTTGAGCCATAGTTCCTCCTCCACGAGTAAGGCACTGAATTCTTCAAAAGTTAGAGGTTGAGGTCTAATTTGAGTATTGAGAGAAATTACCAAACCATCAAACTTTGATGCACATATTTGAAGACAAACAACCCCAAGCTAGTTGTTTGCTTGACCTTTGTAGACCTGCTCCCGCCATTTGATCCCTTAGATTCTCTATGTGAGTGATAAACACCTCTATAGTCTCCCCATCAACAAAACCTTTCTGCTACTAGCTGATTCTCCAAGCTTTGAATCTGTTTTTTATTATGAATTTTATATTGATTTCCCAATATGTTCCATGCTTCGCAAGGCTTGGTAGTATGATGAATGAAAGTCAGATCACTATCAATAGTACTTGTAACTAGAGCACAAAGTGCATCTGTGTTTCTACATTTCCAAGCACGTAGAAGATCAGCATCAAGAGGAATCATGTTGCTAGGATTATTTGAATCAAGTGTTTATGGGAGCTCATGATCGATCCCAAGAGCAATCTCCAAATGATGATATGAATCAAGGATAGAAGTGATTTTAAACTTCCACAGGGTGTAATTCATACAATCGAGTACCTTCCATCAAGGTTGGTGGTTGTATCTGCAACATTGGGATGACTGGCATCATTACTATTGTTGCTTGTGCTCCATTATTCTTGTTGACAAACCACCTTGATTCCATGTTGTAGATGATGGTGCACCACTTGACATATTCTCTCTTTTGTTGTTGAGACCTCTGCAACCTCTACATTGTTGTGTCTTCACCACTCAGAGATTCCTGAGCTTTGATACCATGTAAGAAATAGCAACACAGCGGAATAGAAAAGTAAATAGACTTGACAAAAAATGTAAGACAAAGAGAGATAAAGAACTCAAATTCTCAAATCGACAAAATCAATGTGACTACAAAGATGATGTTTTCCACTTGTGTGCTCCCAATATGGAGCTTAGATGGCAATCTAGATAGAATCTAGATGAAATTACTAGTGTGCAATGTTGTGTAGAGCTACACGTGGCCATGCTTATATAGCTTTTAAAAAGGGAGTCGTTAAAGATAAACGTAGTTGGGAGAGACAAAATAGTCAAAAAAATATATAATCCAAGAATATTTCCACGACCAAAAGTCCTACCATCTCGACCGGGGATAGCCCCCTTGAACCCCTCATTAGGGGGAAAGCCACCCTTTGCACTCCCCCCATTAAGGGTCTATGGGAAACCATGTGGTGCCACATTGCCTTCATTTTTGCCTTGAATGACAACCCAATGGCCCGGAATTTTATGCTAGACCTAACCTTATGTTTAGGCTCATGAAGATCATGTATTACCATCAACGATCACACATAGTGTTGTATATTATGGAATCATGGAAGGTTAAATGGATTTTTAATGTTTTAAATGTTCAGAAGGTTTTAATGTGGTTGTGTTTGATATAGCAGGTGAAGAAGCATGAGGGCATGGATACAAGTGGATGCATATAAATAAATAAATTCGAAGATTAAATCAAACACTTCTTGAATAAGTTATATTTAGGTTTAACTTGTTGCAAAAATAGTGGTTCGCTTAAAAAGCGACGCCTTTTGTAAATAAAGTAGTTTTTTCCTAAAAGTCGTTTCTAAAAGTGACGGCTCTCATGTAACTTCTATTTTCAAGATGTAATAGAAATAAACCTATAAATAGGGGTACTCTGATAGACTCGTCCATCATAGTACATGGGGGGAGATTGCACCCAATATCGCGTTGAGTGTCTTTCTGTTTATGATTCCTGTTCTTGTTCCGTCTTTTGTCTACCTCTATGTGTGCTTGCACTAAAGATCCTGATAACAGTGGTATCAGAGCTTGGCACGTATCACTTCGGAGGGGATTGTTTGCGTTCTCTGTTTGTGAATCCGAATCCGAATGCGAATCCGCATCTGCTTCTGCTTCTGTCTCTGCCTCTGCCTTTGTTTCACCAAGGCGCCAACTAAGGCAATAACTTAGGCAATACATTGGCAACATTGGCACCCAAGGCTCCCTTGGCGACCGTTGGCTATGCGTGAGGCAATTTTAATTTTGAGCGGAAATAGAGAGTTTTAGACTCCCTAAGGTAGGAGGATTTGAACCCACAACCTCCTAATTACAAGGGAAGTACTTTAACCACTACTACATCTCTTTGAGTTATCACTCTATCTCCCTTTTGTGATATTTACATCAACTTCATCTCCCTCTTCCTTTTCCAAGTCCCAAGTTAAGCTCACACATGTGGAATCGCCCGTCGAATTTCCTAGGGAAGTGCATCATAAAAAGGGCATAACTTTCACTATATAACTCGGATGTTAGCATATAATATATCATTGGAAAGCTCTCAGAATAAGATGTTTAGTTACCCTATTAGATTGAGAATCCAACATGGTTTGAAAGAGGGATTTTTTTTCTAGTTATAGACCCTACAATGATGGAGGATTTTGGCAATTCACCTTGGAGCTTCACTTGAGCAGCAATTAGAGATTATGCACCAAGAACTTCAAGCACTTCAACAATCTATACAAGAACGCTATGCCATGCTCCAATTCGATGGACGAAAGGATGGCTGATTTGTTCTATCATGGCTCTCTCTATTTGATGATTTTTATCCCGATGAGTCATATTCAGAAAATAAGAACGTCAAGTTTGCTACCAATTATTTGGTAGGAAGAGCTCAGCTATGGTGGAATGATCTTTGTCGTCATGCAGATTGTCCATGCACATGGAAGGCTTTTCAGGAAGAGTTTAAGGATTCTTTCCTACCTTTACAGTTCAACCTACATGTTCGATAATTATGGGCTGAATTTACATGGATGGAAGGTGATACATTGACAACCTATGCGGACCGGTTTTACCAATATTTAGTAACTCTTCGCTTGCTTGAAGATGTTTCCAATGATACTATGAAGAAGAAGTATGATGATGGGATATATAAGGAGGTTCAAGCAAAGCTTCGCTCATGCCAGCCTACATCGCTTCATGAAGCCATTGCCTTTGCTCATGATGCGAAGAATAAGTACCAATTACTTCTCAAGAGGATCCATTTGCAGTAGCCATATCAACAACAATCTGTTTGCTAGCTTAATTTTCTTTAATTATATGTAATGCATTTACACATAGAATTTTTGAAAATACTTTAGATATACTTTTGAACATGAATTAAAATATTGACTTACATAAGACTTCTTTATAGTGTTTTACATGGTTCATGCTTACTATTGTTCAGTGATGGGACATGCGACTGATCATCCATGTCTGTTTTACTATTTATCAATTGAGGTCAGTTGCTTGTCAACTGGGAGGCATGTTGTATATTACGGAATCATGGAAGGTTAAATGGATTTTTAATGTTTTAAATGTCCAGAAGGTTTTAATGTGGTTGTGTTTGATATAGCAGGTGAAGAAGCATGAGGGCATGGATACAAATGAATGCATATAATAAATAAATTTGAAGATTAAATCAAAGACTTCTAGAATAAGTTATATTTAGGTTTAACTTGTTGTAAAAATAGTGGTTCGCTTAAAAAGTGATGCCTTTTGTAAATAAAGTAGTTTTTTCTAAAAGTCATTTTTAAAAGCGACGGCTCTCATGTAACTTCTATTTTCAGGACGTAATAGAAATAAACCTATAAATACGGGTACTTTGATAGACTCATCCATCAAAGTACACGAGGGAGATTGCACCCAATATCGCGTTGACTGTCTTTCTATTTATGATTCCTGTTCCTGTTCCGTCTTCTGTCTACCTCTGTGTGTACGTGCACTGAAGATCCTGATAACACATAGACCTCATCTAACTTGGAAGTTAGGGTTCGACAAATATATAGGCTCTTACAATGGCTTCTCCTCATAGTGGAGGCCTTACAACTTAGAGCACCATGGATCATTTGTGGTCACTTGAGGGTGGAGTATTAAGTATATCTAACAACGCATATAAATAAGCAAATTCTATGGACAAATTCTATTGATGAAATTTTTCTAGATAGTTCACTTGTGCAAACTATTCTTAATATTCTTCTAGATTCTTATCAAAGTTTTGCTTCTACTCTTAGATTGATGATGAAAGGCAATCCCAATGCCTTAACATTTGAGAAGTTGGTCTCTATTTTGTTGCAAGAAGATCAATCCAAGCAAAACATATCAATTATGTATGTTACAGATCAAGCTTTCTTAGCTATTCAGAAGGGCAACGGTAAATGGGGCTCATCTATTAGTAAGTAGAAATTGCTAGAGATGTAAGGGTCATGTGACCTCACCCCCATATTCATATATATACATCATATATAGAGCATTGCCTCAAGACAGATCATTATGTGGGTTTCAAGGCTCCCAGGTATCTGTGCGCATTTCTCCTCTCTTCTCTCTCCCTTCATGTCCTCCTTCCTCCTCTTGTTCTGCACACCAAAGCCCTTCATTGGTATCAGAGCATGTTGAAGGCTTGTGTGCAAGAAGCTTCAATGGAAGCTTAAGGTCACAAGAGGTGAAAGTGTAGGTCGGCATCTCTCAATAGTAGTTCAGTATTTTGGCCATAACTTGAGCTAGGAAACTCGGATGGATGTGTTTTACAGTTTTTTGTGTAGCTAACACGGAGGGCTACAATTTTCTAGAGAGCACAGAGCCTAGCTCGGAGTTTTAAATTGCCGAAAATTCAAAAAATGTAGATTGATGTAGAAGATGAATCTACAATCACTTGGATAGTATGTCAATGTTTTGGCTGAGATGATTCAAATCGGAATGAGATGATTCAACTTGGTATGCGTACGTTGGAATCACCTCTACAACTTTGTAGAAGAAGATAAGTCTAAATTTTGAGTGCAAGGTCACCGAAACTGCAAAATACAGAGCAGTAGTGTTGTAGGTGAAAGTGAAATTGATAGTAGGTGCTTGTTTTGTGTATATCTTGAGCTATGTACCTCCGATTGAGGTGTTCTTTATCTCTTTACGTAGCCAAGAATGAGATCTTGAAGTTTGTTGAAGATCAAAACTTCAGATTCAAAGGTTATCACCTCTGAAACAGCAAAACATAGAGCAGCATATTTTGCCATAAGAAGCCTAATTGCTCTTGGAGGTTGAATTTGCTTTAGAACTTCTTCGAGAGAGATTTTTTAGTGTTCAAGCTCTTAATTTCATAGCTTCAAGGCATTGTACATGTATGATCATTGTGGTAGCTATTCCATATGAGAGTAGAGCATGATCTTGTCACATGTTTGGCATGTAAGATGACATTGTTGTATACTCTTTTTTGAGGTTTATGTCATCATAAGTTCAATCATGGATGTATAGTGGCATTGTGGTCCATCTTGTTTATGCCACTTGGTTACAGATTTACTTGTTGGTTGCACATACTTTTGTAAGAGTTGATTTTGGATCTTGGTTGGTACTTGTATCTTTGTTTTCTTTGCAGGTACATGATCCAGATTAGAGCCTCAATTGCACATTCATTTGTCATCTTTATTAGCATTTGGTCATTGATTTGATATCTATTTGCTAGTGTGATTCTCGACATATATGGATGGTGATTCCCACATGGTTTATTTGGTTCACAGTCCATTTTACAGAGGAGATGCTGTCAAAATTTCAACAGCTTTTATGCTAGAAGAGAGCTCTGGTGGATCTTGAAGCTTGTGTGATAGATTTGGATCATTGATTATCTCCATTCACTTGACTTTGGTCATGCATTTTTCGTGATAGATTGGACCATCTTGCAAGATTTATTCTTGAGTGGGAGGTGTATCGTCATTGCATTGGCATATATTGCCATCAATTTGTGGGCATATGTATTTGCCATTATCCTTTATTGGATCAGTGACAAGTGGTGATAGATTACTCATTGTCCTTTTGCTATTAGTTATCTTGTTTGATTGCTCAATTTATAGGGGATACTCTGTCGAAATTTTTCCAGGATTCTTTCACATCTACTTTGTCAGTTTGGAGACTTGGTGAGCAGGCTTATGCTCATGGTTTTATGTGCATGCTAGATGAATGGTTATGTGACAGGTGGTTCACATGGTTCCTTCTCCATCGAGACATTTGTGATATGAGTTATGCATATAGAGATGCAGGTGTGATTCTATTGAGGATAGAGTATTGTTTCTAGTATCTTATTACATTGCTAGTCTCTTGGATTGTCAGCATGGTGTCTTCTCAATTTGATGGCACTGACTTTCTGAGATAGAAAGGCAGATGTGGGATACATTGGTTTGTGCAGGGTTACACATGTATGTGCATAGAGATGCACAGAGGCCTTGTGACATGCCCGACCACGTATGGATGGATATGGATACATTGGCTAGCTCCATTATTCAGTTATAGCTTGTGGATTCTATACATGAGGTTGTTATGTATGAGAAGACGAGTAGTGCATTATGGCAGAGACTACATGATATGTATGTGAGTCCATTGACGAAATTGGATGATAAATTAGTGAAATGTATTTTTGTTGGGTTTAGTTGTTATGAATTATGGAATATGTTGAACAATGCATTGTTGGAGTGTTAAATTATTAATGTATTAATGTCTTTTGGTGTTTTTGATATAGCAGCTAAAGGTTCGTGAGGAGCATGCAATGCATGAAAGGGTGGACATCAATAATCCGACTTATAATTTATTTAGTTTGTAAAATAAACCCACGTAGAAGGTTCTATTGTTAGAAACAATTAGAAAAATAGTGGTCAAAATAAGGGTCATTGTAGACTGTGATTTCTATTATTGAAAGCAAAGGTTCTCTTTTCGACGTAATCAAAAATTCATATAAATACATGCACTCTGTGGACTATCGAAATAGAGTGCATGGGGGAAGATTGCACCCAATACTGTGTTTTGTCTCGTCTCTTTGCATGTCTATTTCTCTGTGTTTTTCGGCGTTCATAACCTCTGTGTGCACGTGAGTTAAGATCCTGACAACAGTGGTATCAGAGCTCTACACGCGTCAATATGGAGGGGCCTATTTCATTGTTCTCTGTTTGCGATTCTGATTCTGATTTCTGTTTCCGTTTTCGATTCCTGTTCCTGTTCCAGTTTCAATTTATGGTTTCTGTTTCTGTTCCAGTTCCAAAACTAGAAACTACGTTTACTCCTTCGGCTTACTCCAAGGCATCGACGAAGGCATAGAACTTAGGCATAATTTAAGGCATAACTAAGGCATTACTTTGGCATCTTTGGCACCCAAGGCTCCCTTGGCAACCATTGGCTACATGTGAACCAATTTTAATGTATGAGTGGCAATAAGGACTTCTAGATTCACCAAGGTGGGAGGATTTGAACCCACAACCTCATCCACACAAGGGAAGTGCTTTACCACTACACTCTCTCTTGGTGTTGTCACTCAAGTTCTCTCCTCTGATATTTAGCATAACTTGCAGTTTTTTCTTACTTTTTCAAGAAGGCTTGGGCACGGTGCGACGCGATGTGATGCGACACGTCTCAAGGTACATCCTGTCAGGGTAGATCAGGGTACATCCAGACAGGGTACATCCTAGCATGGTACATCAGGGTACATCTAGACAGGGTACATTTTGCTAGATAACATTTCTTGAGGGTACATCCTGAGAGGGAAGCACTAGCTTGAGGATCTAAGAGCACCATGGAAGATTTCAATAATTCACCTCTACCTGAGGCAACACTCGAGCAACAACTTATTGACTTATTTAAAGACTATGTCAGCACCTCATAGATAATCTTAATAACTTAACACCTCCATGAACATTTCCATGCATGTGTTTTTACATGGAATATGCTTATTTTTGTTCAGTGATGGAATATGTGATTGTGCATCCATGTTTATTCTCTTATCAAATGAGGTCAGTTGCTTTTTCAAGTGAGGGGCATGTTATGAATTATGGAATATATTGAACAAGGAATTGTTGGAGTGTTAATTTATTAATGTATTAATGTGTCTTGGTGTTTTTGATATAGCAACTAAAGGTTCATGAGGAGCGTGCAAGGCATGAAAGGGTGGGCATCAATAATCCGACTTATAATTTATTTAGTTTGTAAATAAACCCGCGTAGAAGGTTTTATTGTTTGAAACAATTAGAAAAATAGTGGTTAGAATAAGGGTCATTCTACATCGTGATTTCTATTACTGAAAGCAAAGGTTTTCTGTAAAAGTTACCACCTTTTACTTTCACGCTTGCTTTTCGAAGCCGCTCTCATGTAACCACTCTTTTCGACATAATCAAAAATTCATATAAATACATGCACTTTGTGGACTGTCGAAACAGAGTGCATGGGGGGAGATTGCACCCGATACTACATTCTATCTCGTCTCTTTGCATGTCTATTTCTCTGTACTTTTCGACGTTCATAACCTCTATGTGCACATGAGTTAAGATCTTGACAACATTAGTTCTAAAGGCACATAGGTTATCATCTCTATCAGCCACATACTAAATACATTTTTGTTAGTTGTGATGTTTTGTGGAAGATGCAATTTAACCATTACTTTCATGTACCAAGGAGACATCATTTATCCCTAAAAATGTGTATGACATATTGCTACCTCATTTTATAGGTGGGCAGTCGAGCATTGGTCCAAATAAGGCAATTTCTCAACCTTTATAGGTTTCAAATGATGACGAAGTCATTCCAATTCTTTATGCAGATTTACATGATGCACTTGTTGATGAGAGGGTTGAGATAGAGGAGGCAAAAATATGCCTAAATGGTTGGTGTATACCTTAAGAGATAGCAAATAAGATACACCATTTTTATATCATACTCTGTCAGCTCTCATAGTACTTAGTTTGCATCATATTGATATGCAATGGTTCTCTCTAGTCTTTGTAATGAGAATGAGCCTATTTCTTTTGATGAAGCACAAAATTCAAAAAATTGGATGATTGTTATGCAATCAGAATATGATGCTATTATGAAGAATGGTACTTGGTCTTTATGTGATTTGCCTCTCAACAAAAATGCCATTGGCACTAAATAGGTATACATGCCAAAACATAAGCCAAATGGAATAGGTAAAAGGTATAAGGCGAGGCTTGTTGTTAGAATTTATGCTCAAGAGAGAGGCATTGATTTTAATGATAGCTTTTCTCCCACATGCAGAATGACCCTTGTTCGTAGCATTTGTGCACTTGCTACTCATCATGGTTGGAATGTATGTCATTTGGACATTAAAAATGCAATTCTGATGGTGACTTACATGAAGAAGTGTATCTATTTTAGCCTCGTGGTCTTGTGCCAAAAGGGTATGAAAACAAATTGTTCATATTGAAAAAGGCATTATATGATTTGAAGCAAACCCCAAGTGCTTGGTATGAAAATATACATGCCTACTTGATTGCACATGGTTTTGAGAACATTCCAATCGAAAGCACCTTATATGTTAAGTGTTTAGATGATGTACTTTGAATCATTGTTGTATATGTTGATGACATGCTACTCAACAATCATGATGAGAAGCATATTGCTGAATTTGAGGCTCATTTGCATGCCTCTTTTGAGGTGTAAAATTTGGGTCAACTGCATCATTATTTGGGCATTCAATTTATGCAAGTTGATGGGGGAATAGTTTTGTGTCAAAAAATATATATTGACACATTATTGTAGGTTTTTTAGTCTTGAAGATTGCAAACCTATTGCCACTCCCATGGAAACATGTTTACAATTGATTCTTCATGATATTGGAGATGCATTTGATGTTGTTCTCTATCAGCAAGAAATTGGATGCATGATTTAGTTATTTATAACCTAGCTTGACATTTAGTTTGTTGTCCCTCATATGAGCAAGTTTATGCTTCACCCAAATGTGAAGCATTTGCAGGCGGTTAAGCACAAGGGGGATCAATAGCACTATATTTGCATGCTTCTTTTAACTCAAACTAAGCTAGTTTTTATGCACTCGTCTATCCACTAGTGGTTTTTGCTTCATGCTTACTAGTTCATGCACATCTTCGTTGAGGCCTACTTTGGCCATGTCTAGTTGAGGAGGCTGAGTATATGGCAGCTTTCATAGCGATTGTTGAGTATGTGTGCCTCTTATGCCTTTTGGCTGATTTGGGTGTTGTTCAGTCTTCTACCACCACCATCTTCACTGATAGTAAAAATGCATTGGCAATTGCAAGGAAACATGTGTTACATGCTTGCACAAATCACATTGAGATGCACTATCATTATGTCAGGGGAAGGTTGTCTACTAGAGAGTGTTGGAGTTTGAGTTGTGCACAAGCACACAAATAGCACAAGGAAGAAGAAGAATCTTGGAGCACAACACAACATTGAATGAGTTATCAAGTGAATGTACAAAGATTAGTAACCCATTAGGGTTATAGGTGTATATACAAGCCGGGGAAAAAAAGCCCTAAATAGGGAAAAAAGTGCCACGATAGTCCTAAGTGTGTTCACACACATCACTACCAAAATATATCAACAAATCTTCCCTTGTAGTGATGCAGTGAACAAGAAGTTGGCAGTCGTGTATAACGTAGTGACACGCTATGTGTAGAGAGATCAATCTACAAAACAAAGTAAGCCTAAAGCTTTGCGAAAAGCTTCAAACTTCACCCTAGGTAGAGCCTTTGTGAAAAGGTCTATAATGTTATTCTATGTGGGCACATATGCCAAACTAATCTCTCTAGCTGAGAACCTCTCCCTCACATAATGATAATGCACCTCAAACTGCTTTGCATGATCATGGAACACAAGGTTCCTCGCAAGTGGAAACGCACTCTGACTATCAGTGAAAATGGTGGTGGTAGAAGACTTTCCAATACCCAAATCAGCCAAAAGGTGTTTGAGCCACACACACTCAATAGTCATTGTGAAAGATGCCCTAAACTCAGCCTCAACTAGAAGTGGCCACAATAGGATGCTTCTTGCTCAACCAAGATATGCATGAGCTACCAAGCATTAAGCAAAAACCACTAGTGGACACACGAGTGTCATAGCAACCAACCCAATCTAATTTTTAAAAAATCACGTAAATTTGATGGTTATTATCCCCCCTTGGGATAAAACAGCCCAAATAGCTGGGTAGCACTCAAGTAGCAAAATATCTGCTTAATCGCTTGCCAATGCTTGACACTTGGGCAATGCATAAACCTGCTCATATAAGAGACAACAAATTGAATATCAGGTCAAGTTATGCATAAATAAATCAAGCACCCAACATCTTGTTGATAAACAATAGTGTCAAATGCATCTACAACATCATGAAGAATCAACTATAAACATGTTTCCATAGGAGCGGCAATAGGTTTGCACTCTTCAAGGCCAAAATGCTATAATAATGTGTCAATATATTTTGTTTGAGACAAAGCTATTCCCCCATCAATTTGCATAAAATGAATGCCCAAATAATGATGCACTTGCCCCAAATCCAAAATCTCAAAAAAGGCATGCAAATTAGCCTTAAATTCAACAATATGCTTCTCATTAGGACTAGTGAGCAACATGTGATCAACATACACAACAATGACCAGAAGAACATCATCTACACACTTAACATATAAAGTGCTCTAAGTTGGATTGTTCTCAAAACCATGTGCAATCAAGTAGGCACGTGATGCTTGCTTTAGACTATATAATGCCTTTTTCAACCTTCACACTTTTTTTCATGCCCTTTTTGCACAAAAACCACAAGGCTGAAATGCATACACTTCTTCATATATGTCACCATTCAAAAAATGCATTTTTAATGTCCAATTGATGTAGATTCCAACCATGATGAGCTGGAAGTGCAGAAATGCTATGAACAGTGGTCATTCGACAAGTGGGTGCAAAGGTCTCATCAAATTAATGTCTCTCTCTTGAGCATAACATTTTGCAATAAGCCTAGCCTTATACCTATCAACTCTTCCATCAAGCTTATGTTTCAGCTTGTATGCCCATTTAGTGCCAATGGCCTTTTTTCCATGAGGCAAATCATATAAAAACCAAATACTATTCTTCATAATATCATCATATTCTGATTGCATATCATCCATCCAATTTTCTAAAGTTTATGCTTTGTAAAAATAATGTGAGCCTATAAAGGTCGAGAAATTGCCTCATTTGGACTAGCACTTGAGTGTCCACCTGTAAAAAGAGGTAGCAAAGTGTCATACACATCTTTGGAGCTAATCGATGTCTCCTTAGTACATGAAAGTAATGGCTGAATTTCGTCTTCCACAAAAACAACATCATGGCTAACCAAAATGCATTTAGTATATGGATGATACAGACAGTAGCCTTTGCTTTCAAAGTTGTACCCAACAAAAATACATTTCATTGCTTTATCATTCAATTTCCTACGTTGTTGTTCAGGAATTAATGCATATGCCAGACAACCAAAGACACAAAGATGAGCAACAAATGGCTTGCAACCATGTGAAGCCTCATATGGAGTGATAGATTGCAGTGCTTTGGTGGGACACCTATTAAGTACATATGTTGCACAGATAACAGGCTAAGCTAGAAGCTATGTGGTAAAGCCTGACTTTTGACCATACACGTCGCAATCTCCATGAGAGCCCTACTCTTTTTTTCTACAAATCCATTTTTTTGAGGTGTATATGGTATTTTACACTAATGTTTTATCCCACACCCATCCAAAATTGCATTAAAATCAAAAGACATGTATTCCCTCCCTCGATCAGAATAGAGGGTGCCCCATTTACATGTTGAAAGACTTTTAGCCATAACCAAAAACTATTTCAAGCACACAAACACTTCTTGATTTGCTTTCAATGGATAAACCTATGCATTCCTAGAAAAATCATCAATGAACATCACAAAGTAAAGGTAATTCCCAAAGGAATGTGTCTGCATAGGACCATAGACATTATTATGAACAAGCTGCAATTTATGAGTAGCTTTAACTGAACCACCTTTAGGAAGGGAAGAGCACTACATTTTGCCCAAAATATAGCCTTCGCATACATGTTTACAAGGTGTCTCTAGTTTGGGTAGAGAGGATACCATATCAGATTTTTGTAGGTGTAGCAAACTAGCATAATTCAGATGATAAAACATGCATGCCAAAGCTTTGCATCTAAGATAGCCTGAGAATCTTGAAGTGGTCATGATGAATCATTCACAAATTTTGAATAGTCTATGAGCTTATACAACCCACGACATAAAATTCTAGAATCAATAATGATATCACCATTTGAAAGATCATGAGCTATACACTTTTCATCAATAACTTTTGACAACCAAGCCAATCTTGGCTAATGCTGAAAATGACAATAGATTTTTCTTGATCCCTAACACATACAATGCATCTAAAAATGTAAAAGAACTACCATCAACAGTAGTCAAAATGATATGACCAACTCCCATCACAAGATATGAGGAGTTGTTTGCACATGTGACAGTATTCCCTATAGGGTCAGCCTCAAGTAAACTATCTATCAATGCACCATGTCATCAACAACCCATATCTATCAATGTGTCATAGATGACATGGTTCATTGTTGCTCAAAGGGTTGTTTGACCTTAGGTTGTCACCTAAAAGTCTTTCTCTATGTAGGAGCAATCTATTTGTGTCATGAACTTGGTTTTTGTCATGCCTTGGAATCCTTTGGACTAGAAGACTAAGTTTTCTTTGTCAAACAATGGATTTCAAAAAATTATTTGAGAGCTCTCAAAGTTTAAAATTAGCATCAAGTTGAATTTCATGATTTGGAGCTATATATACAGAGTTACTCCCATAATATTGTAGGTAGGTGTTGTAAATAAGCTCTCTATAGAGGGGTAATTGAAGCAGTTAAGCTCCGAAGGAGTAGAATGTTCATGAGGCCCTTTAGATATAGGCATATAAAGTCTTTCTTATCCCATATGCATGTGAATAGGTTCAAAAGGTGGAGATATATAGGAGTGCTTTGCTTCTCTTCTTTCCAACAACAAAAGAGGATGAGAATAATCCTTCTCTCACCTAGTTTAGATTGATGAGTGTGTGGGGAGGCTAGTGGTGCTATCCTTGGCTAATATTAGTTGTCTGCTTGTGGAGCTACAAGATTCTTTGAGGGCCTCCAAGCTCTCTTCTTTTTTGTGCTTCTTCCTCTACAACTAGGCCTTTGGATCACTAACAACCTTGGAGATGAAAAAAAACAATGTACCCTTGAAACTCTTCACATAAGAATCATCAAGAACTATTCTTTCTTGGCTCTAGATACCAAATCCAAGTCTCCTTACTAATTTCTATCAAAGGATTCTTGATTGATATGTGTGATACTAAGCTCCCATCCTTTATATCCACTTGCACCATAAATAGGTAGTCTATAGAGTGGTCTATTGTGACATGTGGCCATCATGCGCACTCACTGTACTACCTATGTCAAGGACCATAGGATGTCCCCTGAGCTAGGGGTCCTTATCTCATACACACATGAGATGGTCTCTATAGACCGATGTCTAACATTCCTTTTCTATCTTTTGCAGTGTGACTCTCTTATGTTTGAAGTAATTTGATGGCGATGCACCACGGTGTGCTCTCCTTCTCGAGAGCTCCATGATGATATCCTCGGAGTAGAAAACTGAGCTCCTAAGTCTGCACACAGTACTCTACACAAAGGCTATAGAATATGTCGAAAAACACAGTACACAAGGAGCATGAAGAAAGTCTTCTTAGGTCTTACAAATGCGGTCAAACTTACAGTCTATGATTGATCAGACCATATATGTTTTATTAAAGGACATATACAAAGAAGTGTCAGATGGACATTTGGCCTTTCACATGGACACTAACGGTAACAATCTCTTACTAAAGGCCAATATGGCCAAAGTAATTATGGGAGAAAAAATAAAGAATGATAAAGAATACATGAGTGTAAGTATACAAACTATACCTCCCACCTGATGGTCATGTTACACAGTATATTAGTGATTGTGTAAGACCATGAATCAAGTAACTCCCATCAAGTGACAACAGTGTCAAAAGCTATCATGTGGTAGAGCTTTAGTCAAAGCAACTGCAGCATTATCTTGAGTGTGAACCTTCTCAACAATAATGCGCTCAGTGGCTAAGCAATCTCTTATGAAGTGATACCTCACCTCAATGTGCTTGGTCTTTGCATGATAGACCGGATTCTTGGCCAAAGCAATGGCACTCTGACTGTCATTGAGCAAAGGAGGTAGCTATTGAGGTAAACCCATATCAAAAGCAAGATGAGAGAGCCACAATGCTTCCTTACATGCCTCACTTGCTACAACATACTCTGCTTCTATGGTGGAAATAAGTGTACATTCTTGAAGACGAGATCTCCAAGAGATAGCACCTCCAGCAAAATGAAAAATGTACCATGATGTAGACTTACGATTGTCTACACAACCAGCATAGTCAGAATCTGTGTAACCGATAATGGATGCTTTCCCTCTACTTAAGCATAGACATTTGTCCTTAGTGCCACTTAGATATCGTAAAATCATCTTGATCGCTTCCCAATGTTTCCTGCCAGGATTATATATATATATGCTCACAACTGCCACTGCAAATGCAATGTCTAGTCTCGTAGCTATCATAGCATACATGAGACTACCAACAGCAAACTGATAGGTAATTTTGGTCATGAATTCTTTTTCCTCATCTGATTTGGGGCAATCATCCTTGTTCAATTTCACATATATGGGTAAAGGTGTACTCAATGCCTTTCCACCTTGCATATTGAACTTGTGAAGTATTTTGGATATGTACTCACTTTGAGACAAGTATATGCATCTTTTACTACTATCACGAGTAATGTACATGCCAATAATATGTTTGGCATCCCCCAAATCCTTCATATCAAATGTCTAACTCAACTTCTTTTTGAGAATTGAAAAATCATAAGAGGACTTCCGAGCAATCAACATATCATTGACATAAAGTATTATGTCGATGATATCCTTTGCAACAAGTCATGCAAAGGATATCAAACCCTTTGCAACAAGTCGTGCCTTATACTTTGGAGAAGCACTATATGATGTCAATTACACCTTATATACCCATTTACATGGTAAAGCTTTCATGTCATTTGGCATAGGTACTAAATCCCAAGTACCGTTCTTGTGAATAGAATCCAACTCACTCTTCATGGCACACTCCCACTTGACATGATCCTCTATATGCATAGTTGGTTTGTAGCAAGAAGGATCACCAACATCTGTTAGCATAACAAAATCTAAACCCAGAACATATCTATCATGTGGATGTGAGACACATGTAGAGCATCTCAATGGTTGCTGAACAAGAACATGTGCAAACTGATCTGATCGGACATTCGCTTGAATGTCCCTATGTGCAACATTTTTATGCATGCTAACTAGAGGACTAGTATCCTCAAACACCACTCTTCTCACGTCAACCTCCTTAATGGGCTGTTTATGCATCTAAGCCTCATTGAAAATGACATCACTCCTTTTGATCACTGACCGTGTTTCAGGATACCATAAGCGATATCCAAATTGTCCTTTTCGACCATATCCAAGAAAAATGCATTTCTTTGACTTATGGTCCAACTTTTGTCTAAGACTCTTGGGTATATGAACATATGCTTCACACCTAAAAACTCAAAGATGATCATAATATGGCAGCTTCCCTGTCCATAACTGTTGTGCCACTTTCAGACCTTTGGCAGTAAGTTTAATCACATGGACTGCAGTGAATACTACTTCTCCCCAAAAGCCTTGTGAGAGGTTTGCATGATGCAACATAGAAAGTACTCTATCTTGAATAGTTATATTCATCCTTTCAGCTACACCATTCTGTATTGGGGTATAAGGAGTTGTAAACTCTCTATGAATCCCTCTAGATTGATGGAAAAGGTTGAATTCATGTGAGGTATACTCACCCCCATTATCGGAACGTAAAGCCTTAAGCTTAGTTCCTTTTTCAGTCTCAACTGAAGCAAGCCATTTTCTGAAAGTAGGGAATACCTCATCCTTTGATTTGATAGGATATACCCAGACTTTTCTAGTAGCATCATCTATGAAAGTGACAAAGTAAAGAGAACCACCTAAGGATTAGTGGGCATAGGACCACACACATCTATATGAACGAGATCTAAAGGTTGAATTGAAGAGTCAATGTGCATTCTATGCACATTTCTGGTTTGCTTTCCATATTGACAATGCTCACAAAATGAAAAATCAGAGAAAGATAACATAGGTAAGTAGCCAGAACGAGAAAGATTTTCCATTCCACTATGAGATATATGGCCCAAACGACCATGCCAAAGACAAGCCATATGCTATTCAGTAACAGCTAGCAAGTGTTCTTTCTGTGATACAAATAAAGGATAAAGTGAGCCAACTTTGCTTCCTTTTGCAATAACCATATTGCCCTTTGATATATGAAAGGAATGAGCATAGAAGAACACCTTGTAACCAAGGTCATCAAGTTGATCAATTGACATCAAACTACGTGATAACTGAGGTACTTGGCATACATTATGCATAGTAAATTTTGAACTATTAATGAACTACACAACCACATCTCCAATCCCCACAATGTCACACTAGTAAGAGTCACCAAGTCTCACAGTACCAAGAGACTTTGTTGCATAATTAGAGAACAATTCTCTGTGTGGTGTCACATGGAAAGGAGCACCAGAATCTAGCAGCCATGTGTGGGAAAGAGAATCAGCCATAAGAGCCTCAACTGGCACAGTACTATCAAGTCTCAACACATCAGCATCATAAAAACTAGCATTAATTTCTTTGATCTTCACAGTCGAAGTAGATGGTGCAGGTAGCTGTTTAACATGCCCATCAACATTTTGTCCTTTACCTTTAGCATTCTTTAATGCATAACAATTTTTCTTCATATGTCCTTTCTTATGACAATAATGGCGTTCCATATCCTCCTTGATTTACTTCTACTTTTATTTCGTTGATGATTATTTTCCTTGTTCTTGCTCCTACCACATTGCTAATTCTTTCCTTGGTAAGAATCACGAACATTATATGCATCTCCACTCTGAGTGCCAACCATAGATTTTCTACGGATCTCCTCACTCAAGAGGGCTCCACATATGTCATCATAGATGAGTTTACCACTAGGTGCATTATTTCTAATAGTTGTGCAAAATGTATCCCATGATGATGGCGTGCATAACAACAATACTGCTTTCATTTCACTATCCATATCCATTTTCTGAGCCTATAACGGGGAGAATATAGCATCAAATTCATTTAGATGAGCAGCAACACTATCTGTCTGCTTCATGTGAAGGTCATATAATTTTCTCATCAGATACACTTTATTTGATGCCGCCTCTTCTTCATATGTATTGCATAACTTCTTCCAAAGCTCCTCTGCACTTTCACGGTCTAATATTGTAAAGTAAACATTATCTACCAGGTGCAAGTGAGTGGTAGATCTCGCCAGTTCATCTAACTCATCCCAATCATCTTCATCCATGTCAGTAGGCTTCTTTGAAATCCCATTTACTGGCTTCCATTGCCTCCTTTGAACCAGCAGGTCTTTAATTTGATTCTTCCATAGAGAAAAGTTTGTGCCATCAAATTTTCGGATCTCAAAATGATCTTTGCCCTACAATTTATAGCTCCTCCTCGGAACATTGGCACTAGACAATCATCCACCGGATGTGCATGAGGCCTTTGATGCCATGATGGTAGAGAATTGAATAGAGTGATAATGGAGCTAGAAGAGTCCAAACACCAACGACTAAGTGTGTCAAGGGGTAAATCGACCACTATATAGTTGACTAAACCAAAAAATTAGAAAAATTTTGCCAGAGTATCCTCTACAAAATGAGCATATGACCAAAGTCAAAATATCATAAAACTACACGTACGGACATGTTTGCTTGCATAGTGAATCACTGACTCCACTGCATATAATCATTTACCCAATAGAAGCCAAATAGGCTTATCGAGCACCTATAAACAAATATCATACATCTCCTATGGCGAGGCTGGATAAGTCTTCCACCTGCATCACCAAAGAGATCCCAACATCTGGGTGTCTCCCAGTTAAGAAAACCTCACCAGGACCCTCTTTATCAAATGTAAAAGGCTTTATGCAAAAACATAACCGCTATATCAATGACCACATGGACATACATAAGTGGTATCCACAAAAGCATACATGGTGTGTATGTGCTCAATATATGCAGTAAAATGACACTAAAAGGTTGAATGCACAGCCCAAAAACTAGCCACAACACGTGCAAGTGTCTGTCAACTCTGATGTTATAAGCTCAAAAAACCTACATAAATTTGCAGTGGTTGCTCCCACCAAAACTGAAAACCTTTCGAGAAACTTGTAGTTTTACGAATGCGGCTGAAAACACAGCCCCAAAGGTTAATATTCATTGTTTTAGAAGTACAAAGAACACTCTTCTTGATGTTCTTGGACCTGTGTGAAGAGAACTATGTGGAATAGTACTCCAAAATGGCTCCAAAAGACACCCCAACACTGCTTCAAAAATAGGCTTTGAAAGTAAAGAATGAAGCTTTGAGGGACCAAAACATGTTCAAGGTAATGTCAACCTTATTCTTTCCCCTTCTTTAGACACCACAAGAGTGTAGCTTAGTGGAAAGAGATTGCCACGGTTACGCAAGCTCTGGGGGGCACAGTACTCGGATGGGTGACCTCCCGAGAAGTACCGGGAACCTCTATCTTCCTTGATCATTGAGGTCCTCCCTCGCGCACAGCCAATGGTGCCAACGGTGACTTTGGTGACTCGGATGACAAGGTATGCCAAGGTCTATGCCTTGGTCGTCACCAGATAGCCGAGGGGGTGCTCGCTTCACTCGCATAAAAGGAACAACGCTTTTGCATCAAATTGCTCTGATACCAATGAAGTAATTTGATGGTGATGCACCACAGCGTGCTCTCCTTCTCGAGAGATCCACAAAGATATCCTCGAAGTAGAATATTGAGCTCCTAAGTCCGCACACAGTACTCCGCACAGAGGTTGTAGAATACGTAGAAAAACACAGTACACAGGGAGCACGAAGACAAACTTCTTAGGTCTTACAAATGCAGTCGAACTTATAGTTTGTGACTGACTAGGCCACTATATGTTTTATTAAAGAACATATGCAAAGAAGTGTCCAATGGCCATTTGGCCTTTCACATGGACACTAACGGTAACAATGTTGATCATTTTACTCACTCAATAGCATGATTAACGAATCTTGATAGCTCTACAATACCTCTAATTGCCTTTTAGAGTCTCTCCCTCTCATGGTGCTTCCCATTTGGAGTCTCTCCGTACACATAATGCCTTAAAAGATAGCTCTACAATACCTCTAACTGCCTTTAGAGTCTCTCCCTCTCATGGTGCTTCCCATTTGGAGTCTCTCCTTCCCACATTGCTTCCCATTTGGAGTCTCTTCGTACACATTAAAAGAAAATTGAAAGATGCCTTGCTTTTACCTCTTTTTATTTTGTAAAATGTCTTTGCATTCCTTCTCCTATCTCTTTTCTCTAAGTTAAATTATTAAATGGTAACTATTTTAATGATGTTCCATGCACCTTAGCAAAGAGTGACCTCCCATAATAACAATCTATAATATAGATTGTTATTATGGGAGGTCACTCTTTGCTAAGGTGCATGGAACATCATTAAAACAATTATCATATATATATATATATATATATATATATATATATATATATATATATATATATATATATATATATATACATACACACACACATGTATATACAGATGTGTGTGTGTATGTGTGTATGTATGTATGTATATACATATACATAAATACATACATACATACACACACATATATATATATATATATCCATACATACATACATACATATATACAAACATACATACAAACACACACACACCCACCTATGAAGAGTGATTGCTAATGTACAGAGATGAGAGAATCCTAGAAAAATCCTACTCCAAGCTAGCCGAAGTGACTCCAAAGAGCTTTAATAACTCTAAGATTTCGATATATGCATTTACATCACCATAGTACTTTGGAACATCATTCTTAAAACTCTTTGTCAAAGCATATAACTTCTGTGTAATCATCAACTTGAGAAAACCTTCTATTATGGAAGAAGGCACTTAGAGTTTTACTTAGAGCACACTATCTAGTTTAAATTGATGTGAGAACTTTTGGAAAATTTTAAATTAAGTAGTTGAGTAAGCTATAACAAGTTATTTCATGAGTTTAGAGGGACTACACTGAGAGAAATATGCATAAGAATTCAAGGGGGTGATCCTAAATTTTTGAGAAGATGAAGATGCACAAACACAATCACCTTGATTTATTCATAACTCAAGATGTACAATTTCAATCAATATAACACTTTGTAGACAGAATAAAAAAATGCTAGCTTTATTCTCAAATCAATAGATTAGAATAAAGACATCATATACGTGGTGCAATGATTTAGAGAAGATGATAGACTTCAAGCCAAGTATTGTATCAATAAATAGAGAAAAATGTAGATATGAAAATGTATTGTAAATGTATTACTAATTGAGATATGATACATTGAGAGTTTTGAGTACTCCACAAGCTTTAGGGAAAGTACATGAACCAATCAAAAGAGTGTTTTGATGAGCTATATTTTTTGTGACTAAAATATGAGTCTATGAGTACACTTTTCACATATGATTCTTGGTTGGATCTACCTAAAAATGATCCATAATTTTGGGAGTTATTATGGATTTTAATTCAAATATGGTCATGGCATTTGACTCTCCATATGACCATGATGTTCTCTCCAAACATCTTTTTAATGTTTGATCTAGTTCTAAACTATTCATATTCTTCATACTTTCACACACACACACACACACACACACTTCATACCACATACGCACTTTGAACACAAATTCTTTTATCTAGTTCCTATTTCTACCTAGATTCAGATCTTGTGAGTTTGTATCATATTCACACATTGTAATTTGACATTGGAATATAAGATAGTATACATATATGTAGAGGAGGTACTGGGGTATCTACTTTTAACAGGAGCATGCAGCAAGCACACCAGTACTTCACCTACTCAAGGGAGGTTCTCAATAGGGAAATATACCCTTCAACACCTCTGTGAGCAGGCAGAATCAATACTTGCACAGAGTTGTGAATACTTAGAGATAATATTAATGACAAAATGACAATAATGGAAGACCAACCACTCCTTAGTTCGAATCAGATGATTACAACATAGGCAAAAGAGATGCTCAAAAGTTTATGCTCTAGGCTAACATGCCACTCCAAAACTAATCATCAATACAAGGGATTCATCCAATCCGTACAATGGACACAACTAAATGCAGACTATCACTGATCAATACAAAGTATGAAGAATTGCTCTAAGGGAAAGAGCACGAAATACCAATGACTCACACTGAATGACAAAACCAAGCCACTCTCTTTACACTATAGTGCTATTAGCCCTCACTGGGAAGCCCACGCTCTATATGCTCACCACAGAGTGACTCCCTACAGTAGGCTCGTAGCCAGATAGTGCCAAGAGAGGACCCCTGTACGTACGTATGTATATGTGTATCTCTGAATGTATCCAAAATGAACACAAATCCATTGCTTTTATAGGCTCCAATAGGCCAAGAGGGCCTTGCAGATTCGTCACGTCCACTGATCATGCGTCGATTGATTGCCCAAAATTGGAGGGGTAAATCAAATCTGCCACCAGTCTTGAATTGGATCCTCAAAATTAGGCAGTCGTCATGAATGGTTGGCAGCAACAGTCATTTCTCCACTTTCACTTTTACCACTTACACTTTTACTGTCACTTTTGCATGCAAGCTGAGATCCTCATTTTGTGTCGCCTGTGATGTTTGAATGACCCTGAGAAGCACATCCTTCACCTAATTTTTGTAGTAGCTTTTGATCCTTGATATTAAGTGGGCAGTGTGGGAGGTGAGTTGTGGGGAGTTGAGGGAGATTACGGGGGTTGTGGGAGGTTGTGGGTGGGAATAGGGGGTGAGTTGTGAGGGTTTTTGGGGTGTGGTAAAAAATTGATCCAAGATTTCAAAGTTATTATTGGACCATTGGAAAGTACTCGTCGAGAGCTTTCCAACGATATATAACACTGTAGGGTTTGGTTGAGAAATGATCCTTCAAATATCCATCAAAAACTGCATGAGAACTTTGTGGGAGGTCGTGGGAAATTGTGGGATTTGTGGGGTTTGTGGGGGGTTGTGGAGTTGTGTGGGGTTTGTGGAGTTTGTGGAGGGCTGTGGGGGGGTGTGGAGTTGTGTGGGGTTTGTGGAGTTTGTGGATGGTTGTGGAGGGGTGTGGAGTTGTGTGGGGTTTGTGGGGTTCGTGGAGTTTGTGGGGTTTGTGGGAGGTTGTGGAGGGGTGTGGAGTTCTGTGGGGTTTGTGGAGTTTGTGGAGGGCTATGGGGGGGTGTGGAGTTGTGTGGGGTTTGTGGAGTTTGTGGATGGCTGTGGGGGGGGGGGGTGTGGAGTTGTGTGGGTTTTGTGGAGTTTGTGGAGGCTGTGGAGGGCTGTGGGGGGGTGTGGAGTTGTGTGAGGTTTGTGGAGTTTGTGGAGGGCTGTGGGGAGTGTGGAGTTGTGTGGGGTTTGTGGAGCTTGAGGGGTTTGTGGGGTTCGTGAGTTTGTGGGGTTTGTGGAGGGTTGTGGAGGGGTGTGGAGTTGTGTGGGGTTTGTGGAGTTTGTGGAGGGCTGTGGGGGGGTGTGGAGTTGTGTGGGGTTTGTGGAGATTGTGGAGGGTTGTGGAGGGGTGTGGAGTTGTGTGGGTTTTGTGGGGTTTGTGGGGTTCGTGGAGTTTGTGGGGTTTGTGGAGGGTTCTAGAGGGGTGTGGAGTTGTGTGGGGTTTGTGGAGTTTGTGGAGGGCTGTGTTCTCCTTATGTCGAGGCCGAGGTCTGCAGAACAGAGAGGATGCAATGTTGGTACTCTTCCCATCCACATTGGAAGGCCTTGCTGACAAATGGTACAGTCAATATGCAGATGGCCATTTTGCTACATGGGAGGCTCTGAAGATGGCATTCTCACAGACATTTCGACCTAGTGACTCCTCGGAAAGAGCTCTAGACCAGCTCGAGAATCTAAGGCTAAGATCAGGTGAATCCTTTCATGAACTTCACACTAGAACAAAAGCACTTGTTGCACGTCTCCCACATGCTCCAGGTGACTTCTTGGTTAGAAAATGGATAGAAAAAGCTTTGCCCAGGTCATCTCAGCAGAAGCTACGTGAGTCTCTTAGATTGCATGCAACCCTCAATGATTTTGTTGCAGCAACATCACACATTGAAGAAGCTAGGCAACATTTTGAAGGGGATACACAATCGAATTATGCTGCAGAACTAGACCCTATTGGGCAACTGAGGAAGGAATTGGAGGCATTGAGAATGCAACAAAATCAACAAGAAGAGAAGGTCTTGCCACCACTGCGTCGCATTGATGATGAAGTAGCCCAACTTCGCCGTGAGTTAGAAGATTTGCAGACCACTCAACATATAAGAAGGCAGATTTGGTGTACAATATGTAACAACAATGGACATTCCAATGCTAATTGCCCTAACAAGGTAAGCTGTCAATTTTGTGGAAAGGATGGTCATGAAGCTAGAGACTGTTACTACCTCAAGGGTACACAGCAACGAAGTAACCCTCAAGCTTTGGATTCATATTATGCTAGTACTTCAAATGCACCTAATAGAGAGGAAAATCGTACGACAAAGCCTAGATATAATAGACCATTGATGTGTTATCGCTGTGGTGAGTATGGCCATATGCAAAAAAGGTGTTCCCTTCCAGAAGATGCACCTCCTTGTCAACATTGTCCAGAGGCCAAGGATCACTATACCAAAGACTGCCCAAGAAGCCGTCCTGCTCCAATCCACATGATTGCAGTCTCTCCACAAGAAGAAGGTATGACCACTCAGTCTTATGCTGTTTCATCCTCTGCAATACCCATGATGACTAGAGCCAGACAAGCAGCAGCAATCCATAGAGAGGAACAACAAGGATTCCAGGATAAAGAGGAGGGGCCAAGAAGAAATTGAAGGAGCTTATGAAAGGATGGCTACTTCTCTAAGGGACCAACCAACAACTCTGCAAGAAGACACTCATGAGGTAAACATTGAACAGATCTTGAAAGGTATTCATCACAAGGTTAGTCTATACGAACTTATAAGGATGGATTCAAAAATAAGAAGTGACTTATTGAAGATTATACACTCTGCTCACTTGATCCAATCACCCAGTATAGATGGTTTCATGGTTGATTTTCCCCCTGCACCCTTGGCAGACTACCAAAGCTCAAGATTATCTATTTGTATAAAGGATGAAGCTCTCACAGGTGTGATCATAGATGGAGGCTCTGGTATCAATTTGATGCCAGATTTCATAATGAAGAAACTGAATTTGAACCCCACCAAGATGGCACCATTCACAGTTACACTAGCAGATCAACATCGGGTTGCGCCTCTTGGCATTATTGAAAAGGTATTGATGATAGTACAGGGTTGCCACTTTGTTCTAGATTTTGTTGTTATTGCACTTCCACAGGAGACTTCTTACCCTTTACTCTTGGGGAGACCTTGGCTAAGGCAAGCAAAAGCTTTGCAAGATTGGGGGAAAAACAAACTATGGATTTCAACAAGCACCAATAGCCAACTGCAACTACATTTGGAAGAAGGATTTGACTCAGGGAAAACTACTGGGTATACTGTGGACACTCAAGTAATGCCCACTATACCCCAAGAAGAAGATACATTATTGAATTGGATGATGGAAAGTGCTGAGTGTTGCACGGTGGAAATCAGTGAAATAGAAGAAGAAGGTACGGATGAAGGAGTTGCAGGAAAAGGCCATGAAATTCCCAAGGAGTTGAAGAATGGAAGTTTGCAGGAGAATACAAACATCATAGGGGCAACAACTATAGAAGTTCCAGAAAAGGAAAGTTATGAGCCTGAATGCAGAGAGGATCTTCCCTTTTCGGATATACCTCAAGGATGGACTAGGGAACATATTGCAGAATATAAGCTAAATTCCACTCCCACATACAGTGGAGATGATTTCTCAAACAAGACTAGTCCTGAAACACTGGTTCAAGAAGTAAATCTAGGGGATGAAGAGAACCCTCAAGTAGTCCACTTAGCGTCTTGGCTATGGCATTATCCTCCTTTACTGCAGAAGGTAACTTCTTTACTTTTTGCCTACAAAAATGTCTTCGCATGGTCCTACAAAGATCTAACAGGGATACTAGAGGAGCTTGGATTACACAGAATACCCTTAGTTGAGGGAGCCACGCCTGCAAGAAGTAGGCCGTATCGACTCAATCCAAAATATGCAGAGGCGGTAAAGTTGGAAGTTACAAAACTAGAAGAAGCAGGTATAATTGTTCCAGTAGAACATTCCAGGTGGCTTTCTTCTATGGTTATTGTACCCAAGAAAAACAGTGGAAAAATAAGAGTCTGTGTTGATTTTTGTGCCTTAAATAAAGTGACTGTTCAAGATGGATTTTCTCAGCCCTTTTCAGAGCAAGTACTTGAGGAAGTAGCCGGTCACACTTTGTATAGCTTCTTGGATGGTTTTAGCGGCTACAATCAGATAGTGATCCATCGATGATAGGGACAAAATAGCCTTTGTTACTCCATGGGGCACTTATGTTTATACTCGCATGGCTTTTGGTTTGAAGAATGCACCAGCTTCATTTAATAGAACAATGTATCTAATATTGGGCAAATGGTTGACAACCTTTCTACGCATTTTCATGGATGACTTTTCAGTGTTTTCAAGCACAGATAGAAGAGCAGCAGTTCAAGATTTCCATGATCATTTGGAAAATCTAAAGGAAATCTTTGAGCAATGTCTCAAAACAGGTTTGAAGTTAAATCCTGCTAAATGTCATTTTTTGGTCACCAAGGGCACTCTTCTTGGTCACATAGTATCTGCTGAAGGGATAATTGTTGACCCTGCAAAGGTTACTGCTATTCTATCCATGCCTATTCCACAAAGCCCAAAAGAAGTGCAAAGTTTTTTGGTTCATGCAGGATATCATAGAAGATTCATACGAATGTATTCAGAAATAGCTAAGCCCTTATCAAGGCTTAGCAGTAAAAAGGTCCCTTTCTCATGGAGTGTTGAAGCTAAGAAAGCATTTTGTGAACTGAAAATGAGGTTATGTACTGCTCCACTTTTAAGTGTTCCTAACTGGTCATTAGAGTTTCATGTGCATACAGATGCTAGTCTTCATGCTATTGGTGCAGTTCTAGCTCAACCATCATCACACAAGGTTGATAGACCTATCTCCTATGCCAGCAGACTACTCACCCAAGCAGAAAGGAACTATAGTACGACCGAAAGGGAAGGCTTGGCTATTGTATTTGCTCTTCAGAAGTTTTGGCATTACCTTCTCGGTGTACATTTTATAGTCATATCCGACCATCAGCCCTTGAAGTACTTGATAAACAAGCCTAGAGTAGCTGGAAGGATTTGGAGATGGTTACTCCTCTTTCAAGAATTCAACTTTGATATTCATATTAAGCCAGGAAGAGAGCATTACATGGCAGATCAAGTGTCCAGGACTGCAATGAGCAAGAAGGCAACAGGTATTAATGATGAACTGGTGGATAGTAATCTCTTCCTAGTAGTAATTCAGACTCATTGGTATGATGGAATTCTCGATTTTCTTACAACTGGAAAACTTCCAGAGCATTTGAAACCCATAGAAAAGAGAAGTACTCCTTAAAACCAAAGCGTACTCACTTATAAGTGGAAATTTATATAGATATTGTCAGGATGGTATCTTGAGAAAGTGTGTTTATCGACAGGAGGTAACCCCTTTGCTTGAGGCAGCACACAGTGAAGGGCATCTAAAGGGGGAAGAATTGGCTCACAGAATCATCCACAAGGGACTATGGTGGCCTCATATTTACAAGGATGCAATCAAGTTTGCTAAAGAATGCCACATTTGCCAGAGATGTGCTCCTACGCCAACCAGATTGACTTTCCAACCATTAGTCATATCTATAGGATGGCTCCCATTTGAACGATGGGGTCTTGATTTCATAGGACCAATTAGTCCAACTGGTCAACCTGGGGGTAAGAAGTATATTTTGATGGCCACATGTTATGCAACTAAACGGATAGAGGCTAAAGCTACTGTGGATTGCACGGCGTTAACAGTAGCTAAGTTCTTGTATAAACGTATTTTCTCAAGATTTGGTTGCCCACTGGAAATCACTAGTGATAGGGGAACACATTTTGTAAATCAGCTTCTCCAATTTATATTTGACAGGTACAAGGTCTTCCATAAAAAATCTTGTGCCTACTATCCAAGGGCAAATGGCCAAGCAGAGAGCTCCAATAAGATTTTGATCGGGTTGCTGCACAAATTATCTTTTGATCATCAAAGCTTTTGGCCACAAGCATTGATTGGTGCAATTTGGGCTTTCAGACTACAACAAGGGGAACCACTGGTGAGAGTCCATTTCGCTTAGTATATGGAAAAGAGGCATAAGCCCCATTTGAATTCATTATCAAAAAGGAAATGGGAACCAAAACCATTGGAATTGAACCTCCCATTGAGAGATTGGTGGCATTAGAAGAATACAGAGAAGGAGCAATGCAAAAACTTCAGGTAACACAAGAAGAGCACAAGAGATTGCATGACAGGTATCTGAGGTCCAATGAAGTTCAGGAAGGATCCATGGTTTTAGTGCATCAAGTCCCAGCAATTCCAACCAAACTGGCACCCAAATGGATAGGACCTTACACGGTGGTAAAGGTATTACCTCATGGAGCACTACATCTGGAGGATTTGCAAGGTAAGAGGATACCCCTAGTCAATATCTCCAGGGTGAAGAAGTACCTATATTAACGTAACTTGGAAGCATTTCATTCACGATACCTACCGTATTTCATTCAGTGATTGCAGTTTATTATATATATATATATATATATATATATATATATATATATATATATATATATATATATATATATATATATATATATATATATATATATATATATATATATATATATATATATATATATAAGAGTAAAAAAAAAGTCAAAAAAAGGTCAAAAAAAGGTCAAAAAAAGTCAAAAAAAAAATCCAAAAAAAAAGGAAGAAAACCTGGTCAATATCTCCAGGGTGAAGAATCACCTGAATTAAGTCAAGGAGGAAGAACTTCCTTCATTATCTTGTTTTCAGCTTCAGGAATTGCACCGGGATGGTGCAAAGATTTGATGTGGGGGTCTGTATCGCAGAATTTCCCTCTCTCTCTCTCCCCCGCAACCCCCTCCAACCCCACCATCCCCTCCTCTTTTCCCCCACCACCCCCGCGGCCCCCACCATCACCACGACCCCCTCCAACTCCACCAGCCCTCCTCTTTTCCCCCACCACCCCCGCGGCCCCCACCATCACCACGACCCCCTCCAACCCCACCATCCCCTCCTCTTTTCCCCCACCACCCCCGCGGCCCCCACCATCACCTCGACCCCCTCCAACTCCACCAGCCCTCCTCTTTTCCACCACCACCCCCGTGGCCCCCACCATCACCACGACCCCCTCCAACTCAACCAGCCCTCCTCTTTTCCCCCACCACCCCCACGGCCCCCACCATCACCTCGACCCCCTCCAACTCCACCAGCCCTCCTCTTTTCCCCCACCACCCCCACGGCCCCCACCATCACCACGACCCCCTCCAACCCCACTGTCCCCTCCTCTTTTCCCCCACCACCCCTCCACAACCCTCCACAAACTCCATAAACCCCACACAACTCCACACCCCTCCACAACCCTCCACAAAACCCACAAACCCCATAAACCCCTCAAACTCCACACCCCTCCACAAACTCCACAAACCCCACACAACTTTACACCCCTCCAGAGCCCTCCAAAAACTCCAAACCCCACACAACTCCACACCCCTCCACAACCCTCTGCAAACTCCACAAACCCCACACAACTCCACACCCCCCCACAGCCCTCCACAAACTCCACAAACCCCACACAACTCCACACCCCTCCACAACCCTCCACAAACCCCACAAACTCCACAAACCCCACAAACCCCACACAACTCCACACCCCTCCACAGCCCTCCATAGCCCTCCACAAACTCCACAAACCCCACACAACTCCACACCCCCCCACAGCCCTCCACAAACACCACAAACCCCACACAACTCCACACCCCTCCACAACCCCCCACAAACCCCACGAACCCCACAAACCCCACACAACTCCACACCCCTCTACACCCATCCACAAACTCCACAAACCCCACACAACTCCACACCCCCCCACAGCCCTCCACAAACTCCACAAACCCCACACAACTCCACACCCCTCCACACCCCTCCACAACCCCCCACAAACCCCACAAACCCCTCAAACTCCACACCCCTCAACAACCCTCCACAAACTCCACAAACCCCACACAACTCCACACAACTCAACAGCCCTCCACAAACTCCACACAACTCCACACCCCCCCACAGCCCTCCACAAACTCCACAAACCCCACACAACTCCACATCCCCCCACAGCCCTCCACAAACTCCACAAACCCCACACAACTCCACACCCCTCCACAACCCTCCACAAACCCCACAAACCACACGAACCCCACAAACCCCTCAAACTCCACAAACCCCACACAACTCCACACCCCCCACTGCCCTCCACAAACTCCACAAACCTCACACAACTCCACACCCCCCCACAGCCCTCCAAAGCCCTCCACAAACCCCACACAACTCCACACCCCCCCACAGCCCTCCACAAACTCCACAAACCCCACACAACTCCACACCCCCCGACCGCCCTCCACAAACTCCACAAACCCCACACAACTCCACACCCCTCCACAACCCCCCACAAACCCCACAAACTCCACGAACCCCACAAACCCCACACAACTACACACCCCTCCACAGCCCTCTACAAACTCCACAAACCCCACACAACTCCACACCCCCCCACAGCCCTCCACAAACTCCACAAACCCCACACAACTCCAGAACCCCCCACAAACCCCACAAATCCCACAATTTCCCACGACCTCCCACAAAGTTCTCATGCAGCTTTTGATGGATATTTGGAGGATCATTTCTCAACCAAACCCTACAGTGTTATATATCGTTGGAAAGCTCTCGACGAGTACTTTCCAATGGTGCAATAATAACTTTGAAATCTTGGATCAATTTTTTACCACACCCCAAAAACCCCTGCAAGTCCCCACAACTCACCCCCTATTCCCACCCACAACCTCCCACAACCCCCGTAATCTCCCTCAACTCCCCACAACTCACCTCCCACACCGCCCACTTAATATGAAGGATCAAAAGCTACTACAAAAGTTAGGTGAAGGATGTGCTTCTCAGGGTCATTCAAACATCGCAGGCGGCACAAAATGAGGATCTCAGCTTGCATGCAAAAGTGACAGTAAAAGTGTAAGTGGTAAAAGTGAAAGTGGAGAAATGACTGTTGCTGCCAACCATTCATGACGACTGCCTAATTGTGAGGATCCAATTCAAGACTGGTGGCATATTTGAATTACCCCTCCAATTTTGGGCAATCAATCGGCGCATGATCAGTGGACATGGGGAATCGACAAGACCCTCTTGGCCTATTGGAGCCTGTAAAAGCAATGGATTTGTGTTCATTTGGGATACATTCAAAGATACACATATACATACGTACGTACAGGGGTCCTCTCTTGGCACTATCTGGCTATGAGCCTACTGTAGGGAGTCACTCTGTGGTGAGGATATAGAGTGTGGGCTTCCCAATGAGGGCTAATAGCACTATAGTGTAAAGAGAGTGGCTTGCTTTCGTCATTCAGTGTGAGTCATTGGTATTTTGTGCTCTTTCCCTTAGAGCAATTCTTCATACTTTGTATTGATCAGCGCTAGTCTGCATCTAGTTGTGTCCTTTGTACAGATTGGATGAATCCCTTGTATTGATGATTAGTTCTGGAGTGGCATGTTAGCCCAGAGCATAAACTTTTGAGCATCTCTTTTGCCTATGTTGTAATCATCTCATTCTGTATCGCGGCATTTCCCTCTCTCTCTCCCCCCCGCAACCCCCTCCAACCCCACCATCCCCTCCTCTTTTCCCCCACCACCCCCGCGGCCCCCACCATCACCACGACCCCTTCCAACTCCACCAGCCCTCCTCTTTTCCCCCACCACCCCCGCGGCCCCCACCATCACCATGACCCCCTCCAAACTCACCATCCCCTCCTCTTTTCCCCCACCACCCCCGCGGCCCCCACCATCACCTCGACCCCCCCCAACTCCACTAGCCCTCATCTTTTCCACCACCACCCCTGCGGCCCCCACCATCACCATGACCCCCTCCAACTCCACCAACCCTCCTCTTTTCCCCCACCACCCCCGTGGCCCCCACCATCACCTCGACCCCCTCCAACTCCACCAACCCTCCTCTTTTCCCCCACCACCCCCGCGGCCCCCACCATCACCACGACCCCCTCCAACCCCACCATCCCCTCCTCTTTTCCCCCACCACCCCTCCACAAACTCCACAAACCCCACACAACTCCACACCCCTCCACAACCCTCCACAAACACCACAAGCCCCACAAACCCCTCAAACTCCACACCCCTCCACACCCCTCCACAAACCCCACAAACCCCACACAACTCCACACCCCTCCATAGCCCTCCACAAACTCCACAAACCCCACACAAACTCCACACCCCTCCACAGCCCTCCACAAACCCCACACAACTCCACACCCCTCCACAAACTCCACAAACCCCACACAACTCCACACCCCTCCACAACCCTCCACAAACCCCGCGAACCCCGCAAACCCCACACAACTCCACACCCCTCCACAACCCTCCACAAACTCCACAAACCCCACACAACTCCACACCCCCCCACAGCCCTCCACAAACCCCACGCAACTCCACACCCCTCCACAACCCCCGACAAACCCCACGAACCCCACAAACCCCACACAACTCCACACCCCTCCACAGCCCTCCACAAACTCCACACCCCTCCACACCCCTCCACAAACTCCACAAACCCCACACAACTCCACACCTTCCCACAGCCCTCCACAAACTCCACAAACCCCACACAACTCCACACCCCTCCACAACCCCCCACAAACCCCACAAACCCCACGTACCCCACAAACCCCTCAAACTCCACACCCCTCCACAGCCCTCCACAAACTCCACAAACCCCACACAACTCCACACCCATCCACAGCCCTCCACAAACTCCACAAAGGCCACACAACTCCACACACCCCCATAGCCCTCCACAAACTCCACAAACCCCACACAACTCCACACCCCCCCATAGCCCTCCACAAACTCCACAAACCCCACACAACTCCACACCCCTCCACAACCCTCCACAAACCCCACAAACCCCTCAAACTCCACAAACCCCTCACAACTCCACACCCCCCACAGCCCTCCACAAACTCCACAAACCTCACACAACTCCACACCCCCCCACAGCCCTCCACAGCCCTCCACAAACTCCACAAACCCCACACAACTCCACACCCCCCCACAACCCTCCACAAACTCCACAAACCTCACACAACTCCACACCCCCCCACAACCATCCACAAACTCCACAAACCCCACACAACTCCACACCCCTCCACAACCCCCCACAAACCCCACAAACTCCACCAACCCCACAAACCCCACACAACTCCACACCCCTCCATAGCCCTCCATAAACTCTACAAACCCCACACAACTCCACACCCCCCCACAGCCCTCCACAAACTCCACAAACCCCACACAACTCCACAAACCCCACACAACTCCACAACCCCCCACAAACCCCACAAATCCCACAACTTCCCACGACCTCCCACAAAGTTCTCATGCAGTTTTTGATGGATATTTGGAGGATCATTTCTCAACCAAACCCTACAGTGTTATATATCGTTGGAAAGCACTCGACGAGTACCTTCCAATGGTGCAATAATAACTTTGAAATCTTGGATCAATTGTTTACCACACCCCAAAAACCCCCGCAACTCCCCACAACTCACCCCCTATTCCCACCCACAACCTCCCAGAACCCCCATGATCTCCCTCAACTCCCCACAACTCACCTCCCACACCGCCCACTTAATATGAAGGATCAAAAGCTACTACAAAAATTAGATGAAGGATGTGCTTCTCAGGGTCATTCAAACATCACGGGCGGCACAAAATGAGGATCTCAGCTTGCATGCAAAAGTGACAGTAAAAGTGTAAGTGGTAAAAGTGAAAGTGGAGAAATGACTATTGCCCCCAACCATTCATGACGACTGCTTAATTTTGAGGATCCAATTCAAGACTGGTGGCATATTTGATTTACCCCTCCAATTTTGGGCAATCAATCGGCACATGATCAGTGAACATGAGGAATCGGCAAGGCCCTCTTGGCCTATTGGAGCCTATAAAAGCAATGGATTTGTGTTCATTTGGGATACATTCAGAGATACACATATACATACGTACGTACAGGGGTCCTCTCTTGGCACTATCTGGCTACGAGCCTATTGTAGGGAGTCACTCTGTGGTGAGGATACAGAGTGTGGGCTTCCCAATGAGGGCTAATAGCACTATAGTGTAAAGAGAGTGGCTTGGTTTTGTCATTCAGTGTGAGTCATTGGTATTTCGTGCTCTTTCCCTTAGAGCAATTCTTCATACTTTGTATTGATCAGTGCTAGTCTGCATCTAGTTGTGTCCATTGTACGGATTGGATGAATCCCTTGTATTGATGATTAGTTCTGGAGTGGCATGTTAGCCCAGAGCATAAACTTTTGAGCATCTCTTTTGCTTATGTTGTAATCATCTGATTCGAACTACGGAGTGGTTGGTCTTCCATTATTGTCATTTTGTCATTAATATTATCTCTAAGTATTCACAACTCTGTGCAAGTATTGATTCTGCCAGCTCACAGAAGTGTTGAAGGGTATATTTCCCTTAGGAGAACCTCCCTTGAGTAGGTGAAGTACTGGTGTGCTTGCTGCATGCTCCTGTTAAAAGTAGATACCCCAGTACCTCCTCTCTCTCTCTCTCTCTACATATATATATATATATATATATATATATATATATATATATATATATATATATATACATACATACATACATACATACATACATACATACATACATACATACATACATACATACATACATACATACATACATACATACATACACACATGTATATATAGATGTGTGTGTATATGTATGTATGTATGTATGTGTGAATACACATATACATAAATACATACATACAAACACACACACACACACACACACACATATATATATATATATATATATATATATATATATATATATATATATATATATATATATATATATATATATATATATATATATATATATATATATTGTGTGTGTGTAAAGAGCCTCATCATCGGTGTGTGGGTAACGAGGCTCCCACATTTCTCTATGTGTACTTTGACTCTCTCTCTTTCTTTCTCTCTTGAGAAGTCCAACAATAGGACCTCGCTTGATAGGTCCAACAATAGTAGTTTATAAAATAGTGTTGTTAGTCTCCACATTCTCAACTTTAGCTCAAACTTTCGAATGGATACCTTCCAAATACCTATTCTCTCCCTGTTTTTAAATAGTTGTATTTCTTTTTTTTAATCTAACTACAAAAAGAAGCTTTTGATTTTGTTGAATAGTCTTGGTACATACATGAAACGAAAACTTTGTTGATAAGCTTGCAAATGGTCTCTTGTATGAGTTGCTCTATGCTAAAACGAGAGAGAGAGAGAGAGAGTACGCTTGACCAAGTTCTGTGCAAAATTGGCCCACTAATGAGATCACAAACTTCATGAAAAGACCACTTACCCATTATAGAGGAAAGTATAGATTATTGGTTAGTGGAGCACCACATTTAGTGAAGATGGTATAGAAGTCAATGTTGGGACGTGGCTCTTCAAGTTGTTCATGTGATGGAAAAAGCAATTCCATGATTTATAGCCAAACTAGCAAACTTTATTCCCACCTCTCTTAGAGCAAAATTAGGTCTTTTATGAGACAATAGATAAGATCATTTGGTTAGACTCGATTTTCATAGATTCATATTTGTAAATTTTGGTATCTATAGTTTATATAGAATCTTCTAGATTTCTATTAATAGATAGATTTATAAGAAGTGAGGAGGGGAGATACAAAGGATGTTTATAGACCTCTCATATCCTACATGAAGGGCCTACTCTAGCTTCATGCCACTACCATTAATATGAAGTTGGGGTGCTTGCTTTATCTCCCACTTGAACAAGTAAGTTAATTCTAACTTTAGTTATTGACATATAGCCAAAGTTAGAGGTGTTTTACCATTTCAAGAGGTTTAAAAACCTAGTGGAGAAGGATACAGCGAAGTACATAAAGACTCTTAGATCGGATGGAGGGAGAGAGCATCTTTAACCCACACTCTAACTATGATACTAAACTAGACTATACATCGATAACTAAAGTTAGCATATATCAATAATGATCTAACTTTAGTTATCGGCATATACTTTAGTTATCAATTATCTAACTTCAGTTATCAACACCAAGCATTGATGTTCTCAATCTCTTTAAAGGGCATGAGGTTGTCCCCATACTTACAATAGACCTTAAATTAGATTAGGTTTCAAATACTCATTCGGATAGGGACATGTGGATAAAAGAATCACATTATGGGCTTCCATCTGTCAAGAAACAGTGGTTCAAAGGTGACACACCTGAGTATCTGGCAAAAGATTGAGAGCTCAAGTCTCAATTTTGTGACATTGGGTGTGGAATAAATAAAAGATTGAGCACCATGGTTTACATCCGTACACTAACACACACAAGGACATCATGGTATCTCCTTTTCTAGGTGAATGGTTTGATGTGACTCTATCTTTAGCTAACTACCATACCAAGCAAGAATCCATTATATTTTTTAATATGTGTGCATTTCAAGTGCCATGCTTTTTGAGAAATGAGGGCCATATGTTTTATGCCCAAAGGCTATGTGCTTTTCAAATTTCAAAGTTGAAGTTGACTAGAGTTGCAAACCATGAAAAAAAAATGGAAGAAATAGCAATGCAACCCCACCCCATGTGTACACAATAATAATTTTCATTAATTTTAATTAAACAAATGTGAACCTTGTCCCCTCATTCATTGGCCCATCTCTCCTCTCTTTCATATTTAAAATATGCACTTTAGAAAAAAAATGAAGAAATCTTGTTTCATTTTGGCACAACAATCGTGGTGATGGATGCTCCCTGGTGACATGACATAGGAACACACCCTTATTTCTAAAGGACCGCTTCCACGACAAGGGACAGCGGCGGATTTTCGAGACTGTGGGCCGCTTTGTGTGAAAGCAACTTTAGCTTTTTCCTGTTATTCTTTTGTCGTTATCCTCCAGCTCATTGAAGCAAGTGGGAGGCGAGCTTGCTTTTGACTCCTCTTCCTCCCCATCCGACTGCGAGTGAGCCAACAGTTTTGGACATTGTTTCTGCGAAGCCGAGGGCGACGTAGTGTGAGAGAACAAGAGAGATGGCAGATCGGGAAACCAAGACGTGAAAAAAATCAGATTTGCGCCAGCTTTTCATAAATATCAAAGATTCTATCAATAGACACTTTTCTTCTTTGGGAAGAAGACTAGCGCATCTCTGTACATCACCACTGAGATCATAGCCTTCGCCACGCATACAGCACTCAGTGTATGCATGGATCTGCACGTGCCTACACAAGCCTGCGTGTGTCTACACATGCGTGCATACTTTCATCATGTGTCAAGGACTCCATTCTTCCCTCACTTAATTTTTTTTTTCTCTTTAGAATTCAATAAAGTTTTCTCACATTTCGTAAGGGGAAACATCTTTGCTTAGAGGCATCGTTGCAATTTGCTAGCTATTGTTTGAGCCCTAGCTTAGTGGTTGATGCATTGAATCATTCGAGGAAGTCTTGAGTTCAAATCTTGGCTGGATATATCCGTGAGTTCCCCAAGATGGATATCTCCGTGGCTGAATATATCCGTGAGTTCCCCAAGATGGATGGATGTCTATACCTTATGAGGTCTTCAAATCCTAGTTAGACATATTCATGAGTTCCCCAAGATGGCTGCCTCTATTATACGAGGTCAGGTGTGTGTGTCTTTCTTTCCAATTCATTGTACTCTCAAAAAAAGAAAACTCGCTAGGTACTATCTAACTTGAGGAATGGCATTTCACGTGTTGTTCTTGAATATTAATGATACATGCTTGCATATGTCAAGATGGCATACATATGCCTCATACAAGCTTTAAAATATATACAAGCAGAGGGGGAAAGCTCATAAAGAGGGAGAAAAGTGCCCGACAATCTTAAGAGTGTTCATACACATCACTACCCTAGTATACCAACAAATCCCCCTAAAGAGTGATGTGATGAATAAGGGGCTAACACTCATGTATAAGGGAGTGTCAACCAATGTGGATTAAGATCAATCCGCAAAAGGGACTGAGCCCCAAGCTTTGCAAAAAGCTTTGAAGTCCTCAAAAAGTAGAGCCTTTGAGAAAAGATTTGCAACAATATCCTATGTGGGCACATAAGCCCAATCGATCTCTCTAATAGAGAGTCTCACCCTGACATAATGATTGTGCACTCAATGTGCTTAGTGTGGGCATGGAACATGATTTATAAAAATTTCCAATGTGCTTTAAATAACAATAAATATGGGGACAAAAGATGTATGACCAGCACACAACATCTACGATGGCATCTACAATGCGCTTCAACCACACAACACAAGAATAGAGATAAGCTACCCTATAATTAGCCTCACAATTACAAGTGGTCATAATAGGTTTCTACATAATAGGCTTCCAATTGTCTACACAACCAAAATAGCCATGGTCAATGTATCCAATAATGGATACATCACCTGTACCAAAGACAAACACATATCCTTAGTATGAGTCATATCAATATCATTTTCACTACTTCCCAATGCTTCTTGCCATGATTTGACACATATCTACTCACAACTCTCATTGCAAATGCGAAGTCTGGTCTCATAGCTACCATAGCGTATGTGAGACTATATTCATTAGCGGATTGGATAAGGAATTTCGGTCATGAATTCCTTCTCCTTCTCAGATTTGGAATAATCATCCTTGCTCGGCTTCACATATGTAGGCAACAATGTACTCAATGCCTTTCCACCATGCATATTGAATCTATGAAATACTTTGGTTATGTACTCATTGTGAGACAAGTATATGCATCTCTTACTCCTATCATTAATAATGCACATGCCAACAATATCTTTAACATCTCCAAAATATTTCATGTCAAAACTTTGAATCAACTTTTTCTTCAAGAGAGACAAGTGTTTTGAGGACTTACTGGCAATCAACATAAAGTATCAAGCATATCAAGCTTCCATTTGAGCATCTCTTAGTGTAGAGACAGTGATCCTCATTGCTTCTAGGATAGCCTTGAGACTTCGTGAATGCATCAAACTTTTGATACCATTGTCTAGGTTACTGCTTAAGTCCATACGAGCTCTTCTTGAGATTACACACTAATTTTTTTTTGTAGAAACTTTGTAATCCTATGGTTGTTCCATATAGATACCATATGTAAGATATCCTTGCAAGAAGCTTTACATCCATTTGGACGATCTCTAATTCTTCTTTTGCAACTAATCCAAGCAAAATCAACCAACCATGCTTTGTACTTTTGAGAAGCATTAGTTTATTTCAACTTATATACCCATTTGCATGGTAAAGCCTTCTCTCCCTTTTGCGAAGGTACCGATTCCCAAGTACCATTCTCATGAATAGAATTGAGTTCACTCTTCATGGCATGCTCCCACTTGACATGATCATTTGTCTGCATAGCTTCTTTATAACAAAAAGGTTAGCCAATATTTGTGAACATGGCTCTTTGGCATTCTACAAAGCATAACAATCCTTCTTCATATGTCCTTTCTTATGGCAATTATGACACTAAATGTCCCTCTTTTGTGACTTGCTTATACTCTTTCCACATTCACTACTCATGAACACTATATGCATCTTCATATGTCCTTTCTTATGGCAATTATGACACTAAATGTCCCTCTTTTGTGACTTGCTTATACTCTTTCCACATTCACTACTCATGAACACTATATGCATCTCCACTGTTTGTGGCAACCGTAGATTTCTTTTAAATCTCTTCACTTAGAAGTGCACTCTATATGTCATTATAGATAAGATTGCCTCCATGTGCACTATTACTAATGGTTGTGCAAAATGTATAGTGTGCATAGCAAGAAAATTTCTTTCATTTCATCATTTATTTCTATCTTGAGCTTGCAACTAAGAAAAGAGTGCACCAAACTAATTTAAATGAGCAGGAACATTGTCTGTGTCTTTCATGCACAAGCCATAGACCTTCCTCATCAAAGAAACTTTGTTGGAAGCATTCTCTTTCTCATAGGTGTTGCAAAGTTTCTTCCACACCTCCTCTACTATCTTCCAGTCCAAAACCATGAAATGAATACTATATGCAAGGTGTAGATGAGTCTTAGACACTTCCATATCATCAAGCTCTTCCCAATCATCATCATCCATATCACCAATTTTCTTTACAAGAATACCAATCGGCTTCCACTATCTTCTTTGTATCAATACATCATGGATTTTATTCTTCCATAAAGAGTTGATGCTATCAAGCTTGCAAATCTTAAAATGATCTTTTCCTTGCATTTTATTAGCTCTTTGCGGAGATGCGTGTAGAGACCCAGATCCACCAAATGTGCTTGAAACCTCGGATTTGATGGTGATGAATAAGTCACTAGACTATTGATCTGACACTAGAGATGACCAACCACCATTGACACTTTGAAAATATGACTGTGTTAAGTTTCTAGGAAAATTTTGGCAAAGTTTTTCTATAAAAATGAGCAAATGAGTAGAATGACTAATGAGAAACTATCAAACCGATAGTTTGCAAAATCATATTTTTGCAATTAGAACCAATTTAGTGGAACAAAATCAGTCTATGTATGGTTGAAAATGAAATATCTAAAATTTTTGATAGAGTCTCCTTTGTCGTCAAAGGACTATCAAAGAATTGATAAAACAACCATAAAACTACATAATTGTTTCACTGCATATCACTTATAACAAGTGACCAAAAGAATCCAACCAGGCCTATCAAGCACCTATGAATCCACTAGCATACATCTCCTATGGCAATGCTAGGGTACATCTTCCACCTACATCATGGAAGAGACCCCAACATTTGGGTGTATCCTAGTTCATAAAAGCCTCACCATGAACTTCTTTTACACGTCAAGGCTATACAAAACATAACTACCATGTTATACCACATAAGCATACAAAGGTAGTTTTCATAAAGACATATAGAGTGAGAGTGCTCAAATAGTATATATGAGCAATGAGCAATAGTGAGCGAGCTAAAGGAGTTCAAAGCTTGTCCAAAAGTAGCCTTACACAAGGCTCACTAAACTCTTGCAAACCAAGCTAACAAGTGCCAATGAATTGTCAACTAGTGATGGCTGCTAGCACAACAACTGAGACATGTCCAAGAAACTTGTAAAATCACTAATGTGGCTTGAACGATAACCCCAAATCTAAACAATTGTTCTTGAATAAGCACAAAGTACACTCTTCTTGTGGTTCTTGACCTTGTGTAAAAAAGAAATATGCACAAATGATCGATGAAATGGCTCTAAGAATCACACAAAAACTACTTCAAATAGGATATAAGATCCAAGAACAAAGCATTTAGGACCCAAAGCTTGTTGAAGGTAATGTCAACCTTAGTCTTTCTTCCTTATCAATCACCACATAAGTGTATCTTAGTGGCAAGATTTTGATAGTTAAGCAAGGTCTAGGGAGAACTATATTGTGATGGATGACCTCCCAGGAAGTATTGGGAACCTCCCTCTTCCTTGATCATTGAGGTCCTCCCTCGTGTGCAGCCATGTTTTGCAAGTTTCAACAACACTATGGACTAGCGACAACCTATGCATCCATGTGCATAACTTCCTTGATATTAATGAAGGCCTTATCCTTTTGGATGGCATCGCAATGCTCCTTTATATATTTTTATAAGACTTGGAATCGCCAAGGTGTATTGTAGGTTTTAGCAACACTATGTAGATCATTGGTGACAACCTATGTGTCCACATGTGAAACTGCTCATAGCTATCTATGCATACTTGTAAAAAAACACAAAAATGAAAGAAACAAAGAGTACAAGTTCAATGAAATGGGCGGTCTTAATATATTTCATGATTGACCATGCGACTATATGTTTTATTAGAACAAAGATATACAAGAGTGTCTGACAGCCATTTTCCCTTTCACATAGACACTAATGGTAACAATCTATAACATAAGTAGGCATCTACTTTCTCATACCAATGATGTCATTCTTGCTCTAATAAATATGATATCTTCTTTAACTTGGACACTTTGTTTCCATATCTTTTATCACAAGACCATTGGGCTGAAAATCACACACTCATTCATGAATGTACCTATAAAAAAAATACAATTTTGATTTCCAATTGATATACGTTCCTAACTTCTAAGTTAGATGAGGTGTATGTGTGACCGTTGATGGATACAGATGATCTTTGTGAGCCTAACCATTAGGTTAGGTAGGGCATAAACTTTTGGGCCATTGGGTTTCCATTCAAGGCAAAAATAAAGGCCTTGTGGTGTCGCATAGTTTCCCCATAGAACCTTAATGGGGATAGTGAAGAGGGGGGCTTTCCCTCTTTTGCAGGGTCCTAGGGGGCCTATTCCCCTGGCCCTTGGAGCCAAGACAGTAGGATTTCTGGTCATGGAGATATTTTCAGATTCTATATTTTGCCAACTACTTTGTATCTTTTGACTACGTTTATCTATACTGACTCCCCTTGTCAAAGTTATATAAGCATGGCCGAGGTTGAGCTTTACAATTGCACACTAGTAAGTCCTTCATCTAGAGTTTGTCTAGATCACCATCTAAGCTCCACATTGGGAGCACACATGTGGACAGCACCATCGTTCTAACTACATTACACTAGGCAATCTAAGAATTTGAGTTTTCTATCTCTTAGTTTGTGTATATCTTTGTCTATGTTTTTCTCTCAACTATGTCTACAAATCTATTCCATTGTGTTATTATTTTCTTAAACTTTTATCCATCTAGAACCTATGAATCAACTTAGAGGCATAGTTCCTCTATGATAGATAAATACACCAATTTGGTTTATTATAGAAAATTTGCATATGGCATTGCCCAAATCTTCCTTTTTTTACTAAGATTTTTTTTTAGGTCTATCAATATTTTGTAGGACTTGCTAGCAATGGGTATGACTTAAATGTACAACACCAAAAAAATATAGCTTCCATCCACACCTCTTTATGTTGAGAAAATGAACCTTATTTATTTGAAGGAATCTTTGGTATTCTTGAATATATCAAGATTTTTATATTATTTTCCAAGTGACTTGAGATTGTATATATTCTTCTTTATTATGCACACTATAAATTTTTCGCTCAAAACAACAAAACCTTTTGGTTGCTCCATGAAGATCTCATTCTTTAAATCTCCATGTAAGAAATTAATCTTCACATTCATTTGAAGCAATTATATATCCTCTTTATAAGCTAAACCAAGGAACATCTAGGACTTATACCTATAATCCCATTTATATGGCGAATCTTTCTTACCTTTTGGATTCAATCTTAGTTCCCAAGTTTTGTTCTTGCGGATGGAATCCAACTTAGATTTCAACATTTCCCAAATTCATGCTAATTGACTTGAAATAATTTGGTCGGATGTCTGACTTTGATAGATCTCCATAGATTCATCCTTTCAAGATGATCCATAGAATTTACTAAAGTACATGGAGCTTCTTGTTCAAGTAGAATAAGTGCGACAATATGGCATTGAATATGAGGAAACTTTTGCACCTACTTCACACATGACTAGCGTTTGTCTTGTGGTTGCATTGGCTGCCCAAAGAGATTGGGAATGTTGATATATTTAGGTAGTGATGTGTGTGAACACACTAGGACTATCGGGGCACTTTTTTCCCTCTTTAGAAGGTTTCCCCCCCCCGGCTTGTATATATGCCTATTGCCCTAACGACTATGCATGTAGAAATCTGAAATGGTATCCTCTTTGCCCAAACTTGATGCACCCAGTAAACATGTATGTAAAGGCTGTATTTTGGACAAAATGCAGTGCTCCTCTTTCCAAAAAGATGGTTCAGTTCGAGCTAGTAAAAAATTGTAGCTTGTCCATAGTGATGTTTATGGTCCTATGCAGACACCTTCTTTTGGGAACTATCTTTACTTCATGACTTTCATCGATGATTTTTCCATACATGCATGGGTATATCCATTGAAAGCAAAGTCTGAAGTGTTTATGTGCTTCAAATAGTTTTTGGTTTTGGCTGAAAATCTATCAGCATGTAAAATGGGCACACTCCATTCTGATTGAGGGGGGGAACATATCTTTTTTGAATTTAATGCATTTTTGGCTTGAATGTGGGATAAAACATCAGTGTACAGTGTCATATACACCTCAACAGAATGGAGTTGTTGAATGCAAGAACATGTCACTCATGGAGATGGCGAGGTGTATGGTCAAGATTGAGGCTTTACCACATAGTTTCTGGCTTGAGGTTGTTATGTGTGCTACATATGTACTTAATAGGTGTCCCACTAAAGCACTACAGTCTATCACTCCATATGAGGCTTGGCATGGTCGCAAGCCATCTGTTGCTCATCTACGTGTTTTTGGTTGTTTGGCATATGCATTACTACCTGAACAACAACACAGGAAATTGGATGATAAAGTAGTGAAATGAATTTTTGTTGGGTACAATTCTGAAAGCAAAACTATCATCTGTATCATGTTGATATATTTAGCCAATGATGTGTCTGAACACACTAGGACCACCAGACCACTTTTTTCCCTCTTCAGGAGGTTTTTTTCCCCACCTTGTATATATGCCTATAGCCCTAACGGGTTACTTATCTTTGTACACTCTACTGGTAATACATTCAGTATTGTGTGTTGTGCTCCAACCTTCTTCTTCTTCCTTGTGTTGTTCACATGCTTTGCCAGACCTCGAACTTCAGCAATTATTCAAAGCAAGTCACCGCTTCATCTAGGGCATTGTTGACACCCCTCCGGTCACAATCTCAAAATCACACAAAAATTGGTGAGCATACTCAAGGTGATTAGGAGATCAAAACATCTTCACTTTGTGGTGCTGAAATTGCGATCTGAGCTCGTTTCGGCCTCTGAACACACTATCGTAGCACTTGTGTAGGCTATTTTGTCTTTTTCTACCAAAGATATATACAAGTTTCGGTTCACTATTATAAGCATCTCGAAGTCTGCTATAGGTTTAGCAAAACTCATCAGGGTAGTTCTGTTCAACTTTTTCAGATACAATCATTTTTTCTGCATCAAGGTATTTTAGTTAGTGGCCATGGCTGAAAGTAGTGATATATTTCGTATGTTGGATTTTGAGGATAAGTAGGATGGTACAAATTACCCATTGTGGGCTTATATGATGCATCATGTATTGGTTGCAAAAGGATTGTGGAATATTGTGCAGGGTGTTGAAAAATGTCCTATTACACCTACAAATATAGGTATTGAAACTGATGCAGATGGCATTGAAGATGATGATATTCTTCATGTTTCTGTTCGTGCTTCAATTTCTACCACACCTATTGCAGAGCAAATTTGTTAGGATCGAAGAGATGCTCAGGCACATGCATTGATAGCCTTGTCTATCAAACATGCCATTATTCCTCACATTTGCTCTTGCACAACAGCTAAGGATGCTCGGGATACACTTACCACATTGTACCATGCTAGGAATAAGGCTCGTGTTGCTTACCGCCGAAAACAATTGGAGGGTGAGCATATGAATGAAGGTGATTCTATGGACAGTTTTCTGACAAAGATCAAAGACTTGAAGGAACAAATGATTTCTGCTGATGAAGTTATATTTGGAACTCACAATTCCCAAATCTATATACAATGCCTTTAACCATATTGCCTCTTAAGTTGCTATGGTCAAGCCTTTGTACTTTGCTTCAGTCAAGGATAAAGCAACTCTTGGTTGCTTCTTGGAACTCCATGATACTATAGCTCACTTGTGTAGACTGTTCTAAATGGTCTTCCTGATTCATATCAAAGTTTTGCTTCTACTCTTTGTTTTGATGATGAAAGGCAATCCAAATGCCTTGACATTTGAGGAGTGAAGTCTCTATACTACTGCAAGAAGATCAGTCTAGGTAGAACAGGTCCATTATGTGTGTTGTAGATCAAGCTTTCCTGGCTAGTCAGAAGGGCAAAGGTAAATGGAGCTCATCTACAAGTAAGCAGAAATCTGCAAATGCTACACACTTGAAGAAGGAAGACAAAGATGAGAAGAAATCAGGAAAGCAGAAATTCTTTTGTAAGTACTGTAAAGAAAACAATCATATCATAAAGAAATGTCCAAAATTGGATGCAAAAGAGGCAAAGAAAGCTGGAATGGTTGTTGTAGAGGCCTCTACACTGAAAATAGAGTCTGGAAATCTTGTGCAGAATGAAGAATGGGCATTTATTATTGTTTCTAGTTTTGACCCATCTTCTCATGAGGAGTCTATGTCTGCAGTAGAGTCAAATGTTTGGTATTATGATAGTGGGGTAACTAAACATATTACCTCGGAGCGTAGTTTCTTCACTTCACTTGAGCCTGCCCCTATAGGGAATACTATCACATGTGCCAACAACTCCTCTTATTCTGTCATGGGATTTGGTAAGATCATTTTGACTACTGCTGATGGTAGTTCTTTCACTTTGTTGGATGCTTTATTTGTGCCAAGGATTAATAAAAATCTATTATTAGTTTGAGCATAAGCCAAGATTGGCTTGGTTGTGAAATTTGTTGATGGCAGATATACAATTCATGATATGCCAAATGGCAATGTGATTATTGCTTCATGCTATTTATGTTGTGGGTTGTATAAGCTCATAGACTATGAAAAATCTATGAATGATCCATCATGTGTAGTACATGATTCTCAGGCTATGTCAGATGCAAAGTTTTGGCATGCATGCTTTGGACATCTGAATGTTGCTAGTTTGCTACACCTGTAGAAATCTGAAATAGTGTCCTCTTTGCCCAAACTTGAGGCACCTGGTAAACATGTTTGTGAAAGCTATATTTTGGGAAAAATGTAGCATTCATCCTTCCCAAAAGATGGTTCAGTTTGAGCTACTCAAAAATTGCAGCTTGTACATAGTGATGTCTATGGTCCTATGCAGACACCTTCTTTTGGAAACTTGATCATGGAATAAAAAATCAATGTACAATGTTGTATACACCTCAACAGAATGGAGTTGCTGAACGGAAGAACAGGTCACTCATGGAGATGGCAAGATGTATGGTCAAGAGTTATGCTTTACCACATAGTTTCTAGCTTGAGGCTGTTATGTGTGCAACATATGTACTTAACACGTGTCCCACTAAAGCACTGTAGTCTATCACTCCATATGAGGCTTGGCATGGTTGCATGCCATCCATTGCTCATCTACATGTTTTTGGTTGTCTAGCATATGCATTAGTGCCTGAACAACATCGCAGGAAATTGGATGATAAGACATTAAAATGTATGTTTGTTGGGTACAATTCTGAAAGCAAAGGCTATCGCTTGTATCATCCACAGACTAAACTCATTTTGGTTAGCCATGATGTTCTTTTTGTGGAAGATGTTATTCGGCCTTTACTTTCATGTACAAAAGAGACATTTGTTAGCTCCAAGGACATGTATGATACTTTGTTGCCTCTTTTTACAGGTGGACAATCTAGTGTTGGTCCTAATGAGGCAAGTTCTTAGCCTTTACAGATTGTTGATAAGAGAGCTGATATTGAGGAGGCAAAAACTTTGCCAAAATGGTTGGTGTAGACTTTTTGTGATAGAAAATTAGATGCACCTATGTCATATCGCACTCGTTCAGGCTCTCATAGTGCCTCCTTTGCATCAGATTGCTATGCTATGGCTGCCTCTAGTCTCTATGATGAGACTGAACCTATTTCATTTTGATGAAGCAATAAATTATAAACATTGGATGGCCGTAATGCAATCTGAATATGATGCTATCATGAAAAATGGCACCTGTCCTTTATTTGACTTGCCTCCTGGCAAGAAAGCCATTGGCACTAAGTGGGTATACAAGCTAAAGCATAAACCTGATGAAACAATTGACGCGTATAAGGCTAGGCTTATTGCAAAGGGTTATGCACAGGAAAGAGGCATTGATTTTGATGAGACCTTTGCACCTACGTGCCAAATAAATACTGTTCATAGCATCTGTGCACTTGAAGCTCATCAGGGTTGGAATGTACATCAGTTAGACATTAAAACTGCATTTTTGAATGGTGACTTGCATAAAGAAGTGTATGTTTTTCAGCCTCGTGGCTTTGTGTAGAAAGGGCATGAAAACCAAGTGTGCAATTTAAAGAAAGCATTATATGGTTTAAAGCAAGCACCACGTGCTTGGTATGAAAAGATACATGCCTATCTGATTGCACATGGTATTGAGAATAGTCCAAATGAGAGCACCTTATATGTTAAGCATGCTAATGATTTGCTTTTGATCATTGTTGTGTATGTTGATGACATGCTGCTCATTGGTCCTCATGAGAAGCACATTACTGATTTTAACGCTGATTTGTATGCCTCATTTGAGATGTCTTATTTGGGGAATTTGCATCATTATTTGGGCATTCAGTTTATGCAAGTTGATGGTGGAATGGCTTTGTGTCAAATGAAATATATTGACACATTATTGAAGCATTTTGGCCTTGAAGACTAAAAACCTATTGCCACTCCTATGGAGACAGGTTTAAGATTGAGTCTTCATGATGCTGGAGATGCATTTGATGTCGTTGTCTATCAATAGGTTGTCATATGCTTGATTTACTTATGCATTACTCAGCCAGATATTTAGTTTGTTGTCTCACAAATGAGCAGGTTTATGCATTGCCGAGGTGATCTATGTGAAGCAACCTCTTGGATTTCCCATGGAAGGGAAAGAGTGTATGGTTTGTCGCTTGCATAAACCATGGTCTCAAGCAAGCTCCACATGCATGGTATGAAAAAATCCATAATCACTTAATTTCTCTTGGCTTCACATGTAGTCCAATTGAAAGCACACTCTATGTATGCAAAGATGGGGCTGATCTAATAGTGCTTGTTCTTTATGTTGATGGCATACTCTTGACTGGGTCATGTAATGCAAAACTTGACATCCTTATGGCTGATTTTCAACATACTTTTGATGTCACTTATCTCGGTCTTTTGAAGTACTATCTTGGCCTCTAGTTTATATCTGTTGAGGGGGGAATTATTATTCATCAAGCAAAGTATGTTGAAAAACTACTTCAACATTTTGACTATGAGGATTGCAAGCCGACTTGCACACTGATGGAGATAAGATTCAGGCTCTCAATAGTGATGCATTTGACACTTCTCTTTATCACCAAGTTGTATGATGTCTTATATATGCATGCAACACAAGGCCAGATATACAGTATGCAGTTTCCCAATTGAGGCAATTCATGCATAGCCCTAGAAATAAGCATTGGCAAGCAGTGAAACGTGTGTTTAGATATCTCAAAGGCACTTTGAGCTTAGATCTTCTTTATGGCAAAGATATTCAGTCATGCCTACATGCTTTTACAGATAGTGATTGGGTTGGTTCTTATGATACTCGCATGTCTAGCAGTGATAATTGCTTTTTCCTTGGAGACTCATGCATATCTTGGTTGATTAAGACACAACCTATAGTGGTGACATCGATTTGTGAAGCTGAGTATATAGTGGAATGTATATGGCTGAGATGCCTATTGATGGATCTTTGCATGGAGATTGATGGTGCTACGCATATTCTCACTGATAGTTAGAGTGCATTGGTTGTTGCATGAAATCTATTGTTTCATGCATAGACTAAACATATTGAGGTGCATTATCACTATGTGAGAGAGTGCCTTCATGCAGGAGATATCGATTTGGTATATGTGCCTACACAAGAAATGTGGAAAACATATTCACCAAAGCTCTTCCATGGGAAACGTTTGAAGCTTTTTGTAAAGCTTTAGGCTTACAAGTTCCTAGTGGGGGCTGATCTATCACTCCTTGTATGTGTTCGCATCATTTGCTCAAGGGGGGTTGTTACAATTACATGTTCCTCAAGTAGCTTTGATGTGAACCTTTTCCCTCTATGTGGACACTTTTTACTCTAGTGTTGGCTAGAGGTTGTTTCCCCATGTTACCACATACATGATACACTCATATGTGGTGGCCCTTTTTACTTAGGGATATAATTCATCTCTTACTTTAGTTTTGTTCATCCTCAATAGAGATAGCTATTCTAGCCATCCCACTTCTCTGTGTGCCTTGCTACATTTATGCTCCTTGTGTGTGCTTCTATTGTGTCTCTCGCACTTCTATGCACACCCAAGGATTCTAGAATGCTCCAAACAAGATGTCCAGATTGAAGTAAAAAATTATATCTCCTAGCTTAAAGCTCTTTTTGATGAATTTTTGCATGGACTTGATAGGACAATGCACCCTCCATCTGATCAGGATAATGATATGTAAGTGGGTCTAGTCCATCATGCATGCAAGTGTTAGATTGCCACTAGTGCGGATATCCAAATATGTAATTTTGGATCCCTTGGTATTTTTTGGTAATTAACCACTTGGCTATTCTATAGCTTTTGTAACCGGAAGTGCATTTGATGATATCCCATCATCTATGTATGATTACTTTGAGAACCAAAGAAGGAGGAATATGAGACTATTTTGATTTTCTATTATTATCTTCTCCCATTATCTTGTATCTTGTATCTATCTATCTGATTTCGAATTTTATCCATAGTGTTAAATGATATTTTAATATACAATGTATGGGAACAGAAATGCACTGAGAATTCCCGACACTCTCAATTCCCCGAACCTTGTTTCTATGGAGGCAAAGTAGTAAACATAAGCAAGCCCCCATGATCAAGTTGTTAACTATGCATGCCACGAGGACAAGTGCCTCTAGTAGGCCAAGTCATAGAGGATCTCATTCATGAGGGTGATCTCTCCATGCGTTAATGCATCTCACATGCTATATGAAGGCTTTGCTCATTTGATAGCCATCACATATGGGAATCTGATCTTCCCCATAGAAGAATTCCCACAATTGGAGTGTTTTTTGGCTATCTCCCCAGACAAAAAGAGTGATGGACCCTCTTCACACTACCCCCACCCACATGCTTAAGAGTGCCCATGAATCTAATAGCCTTAGGTAGAAGGTGCCTTCCATAGATCCTTCTCCCTCTATCAATAATTAAAAGGACAACTCTAGCCTTGGTTATATAGGCTCTTTTCAACTTGTAGCCGAGACATATCGGCTAAAGCCAAGTCCAACCTTAGCCTTCTTGGCATGATCTTTGTCTATTCCTATCAACCATTTCCATTTTTTGTTTTGTGTATTGGGAAGTCCAAAAAGCTTCTTTTGCTCCACATTAGACATATTGAAGCCCATTTTGTCATTCAAAAAAAAAGAACCAAAACAATTAGGGATGGTTCTTCCTCCTACACAAAGTAAATCCATGCATGAATAAGGGAGCAAGGAGCTTACGATTCTCTTCAATAAATCAAGGAAGAAATGAAGAATGAGGATATGTCTAAGAAGAGGCTAGCTTCTCCTATTGGTAAAAGGAAGGATGTAGCTTATAACAAAAGCTAAGTTTTTTTTTCTTTTAAAGTTATGTTCATTTCGATTTGCCTTAGCTTCTATTATTGTTGCACACCTATCCTTAAAGGTATTTTGAGGGAAATCGAAAAGCATTAGGAAATTCTCAGGCTTAATTAGCAAAGAGATTCCTTAAAAGCCCTAGGGTAGCTATCTAAAAGTTTCAAGTAAAAAAGGGATCTAGAGACAAGAATGATCTCTTGTCACTACCAGTTAGTTGAGAAAGAGCTAACTAGAGCTTGAATTTAATTCAAGGCACTTAGAATTACACCTAAAACCTTAAAAAAAGGAGGATGTCTATTTATTCCATCAAAAGCTTCAAAGCTTCCAAAGACAATAAAAAAACAATAAGAACGCATAAGATCATAAAATGATCTTGTGTTGGGAGCCTTAGAAACCTAAGTAGAATAGAAAGCATAGAGGTAATTCCTTGAATTCAAATTCTTGGAAAAAGATTTTAGTAAAAGGTAATCTATAGTTAGACAAAGCTTATCCACACATCAGTGCTAGATATAAAGTATGGTGGTATGAGACTCTATACTTTATATTCACATTAATGTAGGAATGATGGTATGAGACATCAGACCTTGAGATGTAGGTATCTTTTAGTCTCGAGCTTATTGGTTAAAGTGAAACTAAATTCCAAATGAATTGAAACCTCATAAATAAAGGTGAAATTTTATGATGATCAAGGGTATAACTTGAAGTCACTTCAAGAACTTACACAGAAAGAAGATGTTAAAGATGAGGTAAGTAAACTTCCACATTCTTCCTTCAGAATGTAGGTAAGAAAAGTGCAATCTCACTTAAGTTATGAGACTTACAAGTAAAGATTTTATAATTCTTTGTCAGAAATGCTACACAGATTTCTGAAGAGAAAGAATTTAGAATTATCTTTTAACACAAGGAAAGTTAGAATCAATTGATTCAAAGCACCTTGTGGATGATACAATCAGATGAATCAATCCCTAAATTTAAGGATGTATACTAGATTGGTATTCTAGTATTTGGGAGTCTGAAGAGTTTAAGAAAGAAATTAATTTAGTAATCAAGAGAGTTTAAGCATCATTGTTGTTTGAGTAAAGTAAACACATCATCAAATGATTATAAAGCTGGTTGGCTTGAGATGTTGATATTTGATAACACACTAGAGTTTGATGAATAGATCATGGTTTAAATTAACTCAAATAACCTTTATGAGGATTTAGTTCATCTCTCATAAAGTTTGATATAGTATTTCAAAACTTTGATTTGAATGGACCTGTAAAGACTTAAAGCTTTGAGTGTTGATAGGTTTGAATTAGTTTTGGTATTTTAGAAGTTTGAATTGGTTAATAGAGTTTTTAGTTCTTCCTTTTTGCTTATTAAACCTTGGAGATGTCTTTGATAGGGTATTCACGTTATCTTTATGAAGGTATGTTTTAGCAGGTTGTAATAGGTAACTGAAATAAACATCGTAGATGGATGTTATATATAGAATCCATTCGATCTTAGAGGACCATTGAGTTTAAGAGGAATCATTCTTCCATTGATAATTGCTTCATTACACATAACAATGGATGAAGAAAGATTCTACAGTTCTCTAAAGAATTTAAATAAAATCTTGAAGGGAAAAGGGAATCTAGGAATTATCTCTAGTTTTTGCAATTCCCATGAAGCCAAAGCCAAGTCCTTGAGAAAATATCCTAAGAGAATTCACTTGGATTGGTTTTAATCCAAGTGGAACTTGGTTGTCCAATAAGTGAATGAAAACATTTCTACATTCTACCAGGACTCTGAAACCTAGCGAGACATGGTAGTCCTCTAGCCGGGGAAAAGATTAAGTAGAAGTTGAAGTGAAATTTAGTAGAAAATATCTCATTTAAATGTTTTGTTCAACTTCAACTTAATTTACAAAAAAATCACAATTAAAGATATTTCTCAAACTGTTGGTCAATCCATCTATTTTTCTAGATCTATGCATGAGTAGTGCACAAAAATGGAACCATACAGAAAATTACTTGGAAATACTCGTAATCCACCTACTTTATATGTTTTTGCTATGAATGCCCAGTTTGCACATAGAAATATTGAATTAGGTAGCGATGTTTTAATCCACCCATGCCATTATTTACATACTTTGTGCTTGATTTAGTTTTGCATGTGCAAAGGCAGATGATGTTTATGATGATTTGGGCAAGGATCAACCCACACACAAATTCCCCTCTTTTCATAATGATTCCAAGTTAAAATCCCCTTTTAATAAAGAGGCGAATCCGAGAGATGAAGACCATAATCGACGAGACTGATCATGGAACATGGGAGAACACTCCACATAATATACTTACTACACATTTTCAAGGATGAAAATGTTTTAAGGGTGGAAGAATGTTGTATAAAGATAAGTCCAAGTGACAAAAAAATGATATTTGAGGGTTCAAAGTCCCTTGGAAAACCCTTGGAATATTATGAGAAACCCTTGGGAAAGTATCTCGAAGTATAGGCTTGAACCTAGTTTTGGGAGAAGCTTCTCCAAGTGACACCTTGGGTTGTACGTGAGAGGAGAGGCCACATTTGATTAAGTATCCATGTGATACCATGTGGTTGGACTTTAGGCAAGTGTCCACACGAGGGACACTTGGAAGTGTCCAAGGACATGCACCCCCTTGGCATATATATATATATATATATATATATATATATATATATATATGTATATATATATATATATATATATATATATATATATATATATATATATATATATATACATATATATATATATATATATATATATATATATATATATATATATATATATATATATATATATATATATATATATATACATATATATATATATATATATATATATATATATATATATATATATATATATATATATATATGTGTGTGTGTGTGTGTGTGTGTATGTGTGTGTGTGTGTGTGTGGGTGGATACGTGCATCTCTCACCCCTTGTGGGTTTAGTTATGCCCTTGAGATAGTTCTATAGACTAGGCTAGTTGGCTAGTTGGTTTGAATAGCTTATCCTTTAGTAGTTAGCTATGTGGACACAACATCAACCATCACAAATGAGATGCATAGGTTTTACAGCGCATAGGGAATCCACACAACCCACATGCATTCCCTCGAGTGGGCCTCTGATCCTCACCAATCTTTTAGGAGCATACTAATTTAGATTTTTCCTAATTGGGTATCATCAAAAGGTCTAAGAGTTCATGTACAAAGAGCGCTTGTCTATCCAAGACAAGCAAGGGGATTTTTGAACCAAATCTCAATCAAATTGAATCGCTTTATCTACTACAACAAGTAGAGAGGTGAATCAAAGAAAATATCAACCAAACAAGACCATGGTGAACAAGGATATCAAAGCCTTGAATTGAAATAAAAAGGAAGAATATTAGAGTTGATGAAGAAGAAAAGAAAATTCTTTGCAAATTAAATGAATGATGGGCAAATTCCAAGGATCTATAAATAGATTACAAGAAAATGGCCAAAATTAGGGAAACTATCACAAAGAAACCCTCTCTTTTTGGATTTTGCACTAGCACTCTCTTTTATTGCAAACTTTCCAAGGCACTTAGAATGGAAGTAAGGAATAACTCAAAACCATAGTACTAATAAATGCATGTATTTAGATAACCAAAATGGTCCATATTGGGAAATAACATATTGTCAACATGCACAATATAATCAAGGGGAGAGAAAATATGAGGAGAGTGCAGGTAATCAAGAGCAATTACATGATGTTGACATCTATCAAAACATAGATCAATCGAATGATAGAGTAAGGGGGTTAGGAAAGAGTGTATGACGGATCCTTATAGTCAACAACTTGGGCAAGTAATCAACTCATTGCAAGCCCCTCAAGGTTCAATATCATCACAACAACAGAAGCCTCCCTTGGCCCAATCAATTAGATTATCCAATCCTCTTAATAAGGGACCAAAAAAAATTTGTCATTCCCAAGAGTACAACAAACCAAGCAATAACTATAACAAATGTACTACAACCTCCCATAGTTGTCCCTATATCTTCTAGAGATATTTCCATTAAAAAAGATCTTAAACCCAAAATATTCAAGAGAATATCAAGATAGAAATACTGACCTCATATTACAAGGTATTCTACCACTTGGAGCTCATGGCTATGAGTGATGAGTGAGCTTGAAAGCAGCCAAGTTAATTCTCAGGCCCTCACAAAAATTTGAATCTAGCTTTAAGAAGGAGTTTCTCCATAAAAATGAAGATTAGATAGATTAGGCAGAGTGGAACCGAGTACTTTTACATATCTCATTACAAAGAGATTATATTATAGATGGCTTCACAAACTCAAATGTTTTGTAAGAGTCTTGATAAACAGGTAAAACATGAAGTAAAGAGAAATGCACCAAAATTTTTGGAAGATGCAATAAAATATGTAATGATATATGAAAAGCATGCATGTCTAAGCACGCCTTTCTCAAAAAACCCCAAAAGGAAAAAACACAATTATCAGAGCAAAATGAAGAATCAAAAAGTTTTAAAAGAAAACAATACACTCAAAGAAACCTAGATTAAAATGATGGAAGATTAATGAAGTTGGGAAACAAGAAAAGAAAGATAATCTTCACTTTAAATGTTTATCCCCAATCATGTTAGTAAAAATAGTTGGGATAGACCTCAACTCAGCCACCATTGAGAACTAGGTCAAAGCACCAAAATATGTTCATGCAATTAAGATCTTATCAATGAGCCATGGAGGAAAAATTCAAGCATTGTAGGAGGATATTTCATAGCAATGTTATTTTTTTGATTTGATGTGATCTAAAGAAGAACTTGTCCCCCACAAAGGATATTTCATAGCAATGTTATTTGTTTGATTTGATGTGATCTAAAAAAGAATTTGTCCCCCACAAGCTGGTGAAACTTTATGGGTAGGTGAATGTGTAGAGAGAAAAAGTCATGATTGATGACTCAACTACCCATGGCTTCCTCAAGTATTCTTTGGTGAAGAAATTGAGGTTACCTTAACAATGTTCATGTCATCCTTACATCATTCATATGATTCAAGGATATGATCAAAACATTTAGAATATAATGGTATCCAATTAGAAAATTGGAATTCAAGTTTACAAAGACAAAATTGATTTCCCATATTATGCATATATAATGCACTATGTAATATTGGAAAGGGAATGGTTGTGGAGTCTTGGGCGTAGTTAAAAAGGAAGCTACCAATTGATTACCTTAGAGTTTGAAAAGAAGGTTGTCAAGTTCCTCATTGATGGAGACCATGGAATTCCCATTACTTCCTTTATTTTCAACCTTTAATTATAGGAACTTATATAGCACAATCAAGTAAGTTTTTAGGGTAATTCCAAACAATATTCATATTAAATAAACTCCTTATGTCTGGCATTGTGTTCATGAAAGTGTCTTAAATAATTTTAATAAATAAATTAACCAAGGGTTTCTAGAATGTGTTGCCAAAGGAGCTCCCCCATGGCTTATCAGCTTTTTGAGGAAAAATTAATTATGCTATAGACTTCTCCCAAGTTTTAAGCCTATATGTAGTCCCCCCTATAGAATTCCCCTTTCTCAAGAAGTCTTGACAAAGGTTTTATTCAACTTAGTCAGTAAAAAAGGAAGGATGTACTGATGAAACTTTATAAGAATTACAGAACCTTAGATAACATCATAATGAATCATAAGTTTCTACTAGAAAGTGAACAATTTATTCAATCAATTGAAAGTTGTAGGAATCTTTACTAAGCTATATTTACAACAAGGTTACCACCAAATAAGAATTGAGGCCGAATATGTCTCAAAGATAGCCATTTGGATTAACCAGTTCCCCTACAACATTCATGACTTCGAGAAGTTTAATCTTTCAACCTTCCCTCAAAAAGTCTGTGGTTGATTTTCTTGATAATATACTTTTATATAATCTGAATCCAGTCATCTATTTGGAACATCTTGAACAAATCTTCAAGACAGTTTGACAAAATAAACTATATAGCAAAGAATCCAAGATAAAATGATTCTGCCAATAAGTTCATTATCTCAATCATATTATTTTAGAAAAAAAGGATCGAAGTAGATCTTAGAAAAGTTCAAGCCATCTTGACCATGCCATACCCCAAAACAATGATTAAAGTACATAGTTTTCTAGGATTATCAAGGTACTATTAAAAATTCATTCACAACTATGCAAAAGTAATAGTTCCACTTACTAAGCAATAAAAGGTAAAGGTAAGAGCAACTTGATAGTATGAAACAATTAAAGAAAGTTGTAGCTTCAATGCATGCTTTACAAATTGTAGACCCAAAGGAATATTTCACTAGGGAAACATATGCAAGTAGTTTTGAAGTAGGAGTTGTATTGATTCAAGATCCATGTCCAATAGTTGTCAAACTTAACAAATTTGTTTTGCCTATGAAAGAGAATTATTTGTAACAGTTCATGTTATAAAACAATGGAATCAATATGCTTTTAAGTAAACAAAGCAGATAGACTATGAATTGATGGCATGTTATATCCCTTAGAAATACCCAAAGCCTGTTTCAATCCAACCTTTCTAGGAATTTCAACCTAACCTTTCTAGGAAGCGTCAGAATTGCTTCCATGCTTGACTTCAAGGGGTTATGCCACCTCATATTTACCTTCTACTTGATCTATTTTTATTGCCTCTTTAATTAAATTGATGATAGAGTATTAACTTTCCATCTAGAGTCCATGTTCCGTAAGTTGTTTGGTAAAGCTTTGGCCTCTTGAGGCAGAGGTCCAAAGTTCAACTCCTGGGCTAGACATGTAATGGCTCTGGCTACTTTAAACCAATTGTAACCGAGTCTATCCCTTGTTTTGTGGGATACGGGGAGTCCTATAAGTACTATGTCCATGCACCTATATAGTTAGACTTTCAAAGTTAAAGACAGGGGAGTAAACGCCTGTCGAACCTACTTCAAAAAAAAACTTCCTATCTTGATGCGAAGGTTTCGACTTATTCATCAAGATCTCTTCAAACTTGTTTGAACTAGAGGGGAGTTCTTATAGTGGGATGATGAGAGGAAGTGCCACCAGGCTCGTGTGAACCTGGCCTTATCCTTTTAGGTTGCAAAAACCACAATGACAGGGATCGTGTGAACTCACCCTTCTTTCCATGAGCTCTGCATGTGAGAAGGTATCCATCTCTCGACCCATTCACAAGGCACATTTCCAAAGATCGGTATTTCGAATCTCGACGGAGCTAAAAGCAACATCTATGGATAATATATTTTTTTTCTTTTGTGTAGGACCAACGGCGGTATTCCTACAGAAACTAGATGTATTTCTATATTTTACATTTTATTTTATTTTAAAAGAGAAAAGAGGTTTCTTACGGAAGTCACACCAAGAACGAAGCCTTTTAAAGTTCAGATACTTCGCTTCCGTCGAGCATCATTTCACCATTCTGCGTACTGTTCGTGCTCGTGCGATCCACTGTTTCGGTACTCTCTCTCAGGTTCTCTCTCTCTCTCTCTCTCTCTCTCTCTCCACTCGCAGGCTGCAGCTCGCTGCAAACGCAGCGTGCTCACACACACACACACCCGTGCGTCGGCGCTGCCTGTGCAAATGCAGCGCATACGCACGCAAGCGAACATACACACACGCAGGTTCACGAACACATTAAGTAACACAGCTTCTGCACATATGGTCACTCGTTTTTCGTCCATTGCTCTTTCTCATGTTAGTGTGAGATCACCTTCTAGCTCTGCAAGTCTCCTTTTTCCTCTTACCGTTTGACTCTTTGAGCTTAGGGAAGCTTATCGGCACTTGTTTATTCACAAGGAGAGTCTCAGCTGACTTTGTCTTCGCCGTTTCATCTGTAATCTCGATCTTCAGATATGTTGAAAAGTTGTCTGTCTAACATTTTTTATTGGCAGGCTTGGTTTTGATCCCGATTCTTTTTATCATGTTTGGTTGATGTTTTTTTTTTCAAATGGAGGGGAAGTAAGATTTCGTTTTTTACAACTGTCCTTTTTATTCTCATCCTGTAGATCTTTTTTGTAGGATTCTGCCATGCGTTTTATGATATTGGCTCTTTCTTATTTTTCTTTCAATTTATGATCCGTCGGCTTTGTTTTAAGTAATATCGTGCTATATTCTCGTCTCTTGCTCTTTCCTGGGTCGCATATTTTGCTTTGAACTACGTGCTATTGAATACGTTACGTTCTTTTGCAAATAAGCATCTAGGTAAATTCATTGCCGCTTCTGGGTTTTCCTGGTTTGCTTGATAATGTTAGATTATCTTGGACAAAATCTGTCTTTTCGGAAGCTGTTTTTCTCTCAATTACTTTGCTGGCATGTTGAAGAGACCTTTTGGCCATATTCTTTCGTGTAAATTCGACGTTATGTACTGTCTTGACAACTGTTAGTCGTTTTTCATCTGTGGTTTTAAGATCTATTTTGTTTGTTTTCTCGCATGATATCGTCTCCGTTACTTGTTCGGTGTTCTGATTATACAGGGTGCGGGTTTCTGCGCTGTATGTTTAGGATCTGAGTATCCTTTTGTGTCGGTGTATACAGGAGAAGGATGCTTGCCGTATTCCAAGGAAGTATAACCAATGCTCCTCAGGAGCTCTGCAGTCCCAGCTCCAGACCGGATGAGAGGAAGCCTGGTCCGCAGATCTTGGAGACTTTTACTCAACAAACTCCTGGTGCTGTTCGTGTCCTGATCCAGGATGCTGGCGGCATGGCTTACACTCACCATAAACAGGCATTGCTTAGGCCCAGGTAATTTTATCCACAAACTGAACTATTAGCCATTTCGTGTACTTCCAACATCGGAATTACGATGTTTCTAGCATTACGTATTTGTGTCTATTCTTCCAAGTGTCTCTGTTTTTTCTCTTCAATTTAGGAAAAACATCGCGTTAAACATCGTCTAATCTATCCTTTATTGATTTTATTTTTTCTAGACAATCTGACATCGCCTCTAATAAGTAACAGCTCTCTGCAGTCTTTGTCTTACTGCGTCGTGTGTTTTCTATTTCTTTTCTGTCAGCGATTCTACCCCAGACAGGTGATTGAAGTTCTATCATTGAGATCTAGTCTTTGGAATTAGTTTGAATTAATTGAAAGTACAATGGAAACTGGGTATAACACTCATGGGCGCCCAGTATCCCACAAAGCAGAGGTTAGATATCTATCAGTTATACAGAGCCCGAAGGCCTGCTAAGGTCGACATTTGGAAGAGATGGCTCGAAGACCAGACAAGATGACTAGTTTGTGAACTGGGTAGCCTGAAGGTCAAGGGACTGTTTCAACAATTCACTACTAACATGGTATTGGGTATCCGTCCATAGCCTGCAGCGGTGGAACCCTGAGTCCCCAGCCATGAGAAAAGTTTCTTGGTACCCTTAAATTGCGAACACGGTGTTTCTATTAATCTGGCCTTGTCTTTTCTTTTCGATGCAGGAAATGAAAATGTGTATGTGTGTGTAGTTTCTTTTGGATCACGTATTCTTATCACTAGTTTAGTTTCTATAAGAGGACATCACCTCGTCAATGTAGAGTTGGCTTTCTACAGCCATCCAATGCCAATCTAGTTAGCTGAAGGGCCTTTTTCTTGAAGTTCTTGTGTAAAAGCTAACGTCCCCGCAATCTTATTTGGTCAGCAATCCGGTTGCGTCTTGGCCATGAAGGCTGCGGATCTGGGAGACCCAGTTACAAAGCAGAATTTCATGCAATTTACGTATCTGCAACTCAATTAAAGATGCCTGATTTCTTCTTTCGAGGAACTTAATTCTATCTGGGTTGTTTGTTTTCTATAAGGCTATTAATTTTCGTTTGATTATCTCCAGATAATTCTCTAAAGAGATATTGTATAACCTCTGGGCCGCTTAAACAGGTTCTGCTATGCAGACTGTATAAGCAACTTGATTTGCCTCTCTATACTTGGTACTCTTTCAGAGGCAAGGGACTGTTTAATGGTATATATGGTCAAACTTAGGTTGTTTGCTTTAAGTATCATTATTGGTGATTCTTTGCAGATTCTGTTTCCTTCGTAGGAGATCTTGGAATGTGCGATTGCCTATGATGGACAACAAGTCCTCAATACAAGAATTAAATATCATTGACTGTTTTTAGGTAGAACCAGTCCTTTATGTTGAAGAATAACTGAGTGCTCACAAGAATGCTCTCAACTGGTTTTTCCTCATTTACTGAATTCTGAACGAGGTTATTTACAAATCTGGGATAATCAAAATTTCCTTGACTTTCTGTGCGTTTAATACTTAGAGAATACAGGTTTTTATTTTGTTGTGGCTTTCCATGGTGATTTTTGCAAAGCGATTTTATGTAACGGAATTGTCAGAGCATATTTTTCAATTATAAGTGACAATATCTTATGTGTAATGTTTCAGTTTTTGGTCTACGTGAGCTGAATATTGTATTTTGAACCATGATTAACTTCAGTGTATGAAAACGTTTGATTTTTCAGGTCATTTGCATCAGTTGATGGTATATTTTGCATGTTTCAAGGGGCTTTAGAGAACTTGCCCTCTTTAAGGCAGGAGTATGGTCTTGGAAAAAGTATAACAGAGGTAATGCTGATAATCGAGGTGTACAGGACCCTTCGTGATCGTGGTCCATTTCCACCCAACAAGGTGGTCGCAGACTTAGATGGGCGATTTGTATTCATGCTCTATGATTCAACCAATAAGAACGTGTTTGTGGCTTTGGTAAGATTGTGTATATTTTTTTGTTAGGCTTATGATAAACGTACCGGCTTTTAATGTCATTCCGAAGTAAATTTAAACTTCTTTTGTATGTTGATGTGGGTTCCTGTTGAGCTCTCCTCAAAACATCATAGTATATTTTCTATTAATGTGCATATCTCATATCCTGTCTCGTTTGTTTGGGCTCAGGATGGAGAAGGCAAAATTCCGTTTTATTGGGGCACTGCAGCTGATGGATGTGTGGCTTTTAGTGATACTCCTGAAGTATTGGAATCTGGCTGTGGAAAGTCGTTCGCACCATTTCCCCTGGGTATGATTGTGACATTGTAACCTCTTTAATATAGTCTTAGTCTTCAGCAGTGTTGAATTTTAACGTTCTCTCTCTGTTTGTTTGCAGGGTGCTATTTCTCTAGCCACATGGGCCTTCAGAGTTATCAGCATCCTCTTCAGCCACTCAGACCTGTGCCTCGAGTTGATAGTAAAGGACAAGCATTGGGTGCTGAGTTCGAGGTTGACATGGCCAAAAAGGATCTGAAGAAGCAAGAAAGCATGCACCGAGTTGGGAGTGAGGCTAACTGGGCAAAATCAATCTAACATAATAAATTGGCAGGGTAGATGTGGAAATCATCTTTGGTAGTTAGACATGTTTATTGCCGAACCATTTTAAATGTGCCATTGAATCTGGTAAAACGTGCAATGAGTTTTCTGTGGGGGAAACCTTGTGAGATAACATCAATTTGTAATATAATTTTTTTTTTTCGAGCTTCAGTTTCTTTTGTGCTATTTGTGTATGACCTTTATGAAATTGTGCAACATAAACTGTCTCTCTATGAGTACCTCAATCTTTCTCCTACGAAGGAAAGCAGTGAGCAGTTGTTCAAATGGCCCTCTCATTTAAGGGTCGTTTCACATTGGAGCAGTGGTATTTTCAACATGGGGGTGTTTTCAGCTTGAACATATTGGAACGTGTCGTGCTGGCACTGATCTCTTCACCCATGGGTGAAACATGGAAATACCCGTTCGAAGAGGGAATAGATATTCATTCTATAAAAATCACAGATATAATTATGATATTAAAATGTTTTTTTGAGCATGGGCGTCTCTACTCAAAAGGGTAGAGATGCATTGTTTCAGGAGGGGATATCCAGCGCATTTGCTGTCAAATGCTCCATGATGTAGCATAAAGAGGACGTTTGGCCCCCAAAATGTTTTTGTGACTCGGCGTAAATGCATCAGTGCTGCCCGCTCCTATGTGAAACACAAGGCGTCTCTTAGTTCGCTTAATCAGTGACCTTTGATGCTGCGCATCTAGGTTTAGTACCAGGTCAGTCCGAGGGTACGTTCTATCTGTTCTCTGTAATATTAAGCACTTGAACATTTCAAGTTATAACTGAGCCGAAACTTTTTCCTTCATTAGCATTGTATTTTGCATCGTTCTATCTGAAGCACTCAATTTGAGTCATAACTGAGTGCTAAACTTGTTCTTTATTAGCATTGCATTTTGGATTGGACATATGTTTAATTTGCGATTGAAGTACTGAAATTTCCAACGTTTAGTGAATGTATTTTAGAGTATCTACAACTCAATTCCGTGCAAACTGTGTGCGAACATGTAGAGTAAGTTTAAAATGTGTTGAATGATTTCAAAACTCCCTTGAATGTTTAGATGCAGGATTGTTTGCCTGATCCTGATCACTTCTTGATACATTTCAATCTGATCACAATTTGGTGAATCATCTTTGTTCATGGACTCCTTAGTATGTAACGAGTCTACTGAATGATGCTTGTGATTCTTGCTGCGGAGGACTTGCCATCACATTCGTGCTGATGTTCTTCCAACTTTAAGCAAAAAGAAAATGCCAGTTCTTTATATAATTACATTTGTCTTGCATTTCGGCACATGAAGTTTGTTGGTCTGGAAGGTGTAAAGATATCTAAAACTCTCTTGTACAAACGCTTCGTAACAAGAAATTTAGTCTCCCAATCTGTTTTTTTCTCAATGAAGGGATCTTGCATACGCATCTGTGATTCCAGATTGTGGAAACATTTTGTTGTTCCTAGACATCACTCATACTAGATATCATCACATGTATGAGATCTTCAGTTTGGAAGCTCAGCCTGCTTGAGTCATCTTGTACACACAACCATATGCTCCCAATCACCTTTGTAGAACAAGGTAATTAAAGAACATGGTACAACCGGACCATGATATAAGAAAGGGTCTCATAATTACAACAGTACTCATAGAAACACGTCTTATCCTCGTCAAATTAATCATGCCCAAGAAGACCCTCTCTCAAAGTCTGATTTTAAAGCCTCATGCTTCATTGATGAAGGATTAATGAAGGAACATAAAGTCTCAATACTTTAGAACAAATTATAAACACGTGTAGTACATGGAATTCTTCTGGTATTTGGGGAAATTACCAATGAAACCAGACTAGTAAGAGTAAACCTTGGTGATCATGGTTTCGACAAATGCTTCAGTGTAATATGGAATCTCTTAAATCCTAGTGTCACTGGAATGCCACGGCACAAGAAACAGAATCCAAAAATTGAATGGGAAAAGAATAAGATCACTCAATGAGATGTTCAAAAGAATGCACCATATTAGGAGCTAAGGCGTTTATGCACTCAATAAGAAAGGAACCAACATACATGCTCTATGCCATATCAACTCAATTGTTTCTTGTATGCCATACCAACTCAATTGTCCAAGAAACGTGATCCAGTAAAAAATATCTAGACAATACCAAAATTTCCAAGATCTCGTAGAAAAGGAAAATGTAGAAATACTATGAGATCATAGAGCTTATGATCTTGCCATAGAAACTTCAAGAGGTTGCACAGCCATCCTTCGGACCAACCTATAGACTGTCTCTAGAGGAACTTGTAAAATTGCGCATGAACATTGATAAAACCAGCCAAGGGATTTATTAGACACTCGAAGCCCTTTGTGACAGCTCCTATTATATTGTTAAGGAGGAAGAATGAATCAATCTGGTTGTGTGTATATTATCGTGGCCTAGATAAGCTTACTATGAAAAATAGATATCCTTTAGCACTTATCATAGCTCTTGGAACGACATGGAAAAACAAAGTTCTTTATAAAGATTGACCTTTGAGGGGCTTACAAGCTTGTTAGGATTAGATAAGGAGATGAATGGAAGACAACGTTTCATACAAGATATGGATGTTTCGGATATTTTACCACTTGATCTCATAAATACTCCAATATTTTTTCAACATATGAGGAATAATGTCTTGAGGATATTTAGTCATATACCTATATGATATCTTGATATTCTTACAAAATATAGAGGAGCATGAACATCATGTGAAAATGGTTCTATAGAAACTAAGAGGGAAAGACATAAATGCAAGATTAGTGAATGCTCTTTCTATCCGATAAAAGTGGAATTCTTAAGTTATATTGTCTCATACAAAGTAATCTCTATTCACCCTATGAAGGTTGAGACTATCATTGATTGGCAAATATCTTGGTGTGTTCGTGATGTATAATGCTTCTTAGGCTTTGCCAGCTTCTACATAATATCATCAAGGATTGCTCCAAAATAGTGGCATCACTTCTAGGAAATCCAAAGTCCTCATGGACCAAAGTGTTAATATATTTTGGTAGTGATACGTGTGAACACACTTAGGGTCATTGGGATACTTTTTTCCCTCTTTAGGAGTTCCTGCCTAAAGCTTGTATATACACATATAACCTTCATAGACTACCAATCTTGTGTATTTATGAAATACACTCAATGTTGTTCTTCAAGAGTCTTCCTCTTCCTTATGCTATTTGTGTGCCTCCATGGTCCTCAAACTCCAACAACTGGTACCGCTGCAAGTCATCACTTTCCACAACGCATTGTGAACACCCTTTTGGTCACCATCTCAAAATTGCATAAAATTTGGTGAACTCCAACAATTGCTATTTGCATTCTTCCATGGTCCTTGAACTCTAATAATTGGTATCGTTGCCCATTGTCGCTTTCCACAGGGAATCATCAACACTCTTTTGATCCCCATCTCAAAATTGTTATGTGGCATCAAAACTTTTATTTGAGGTCTTTTGCCCTCTGAATGTACTATCCCATTGATTATGAAAGGAATTTTGTCCCTTTGTGCCAAACATATATTTAGTTCTCGATTTGATAATACAAGTGCCTCAAAGTATACTATTCGTCGAAGGGAGCTCGATTGGGTATTTCTATTCAACTTTCTTTAGAAATGGTCACTTTCATACATTAGGGTACAGTCACTGGCCATGGTTGAAATCATTGATGTATTTTGTATATTGTCTATTGAGGATCAGTTGGAGTTCTAACTACCTGTTATGGGCATCCATGATGTGCCATGTATTGGTAGCACAAGACTTGTGGAATATTGTGCATGGTGTTGAAATTTATTGTATAACTACATGGGTCTAAGGGGTAGAACCCTTGGGTTTATAGGTGTAAAACCCTTGGGATTTATTGTTTATTTACCAATTTCTTTAAGATTGAGAACCTTGGGCTTAATTGGAAGCTTTTACTAGCCACGATTCATATGTGAGAGCTGTTGATATATTTAGGTAGTGAGGTGTGTGAACACTTTAGGACTGCCGGGGCACTTTTTTCCCTCTTTAGGAGGTTTTTTCCCTTGGCTTGTATATATGCATGTTGCCCTAATGGGCTACTTATCTTTGTACATTCTCTAGTAATACATTCAGTATTGTGTGTTGTGCTCCAAGCTTCTGCTTCTTCCTTGTGTTGTTCATGTGCTTCTGCAGACATCTAACTCCAACAATTGGTATCAGAGCAAGTCGTCGCTTCATCTAGGGTGTTGTCAACATGTCTCTAGTTGCAATCTCAGAATCGCATGAAATTTGGTGAGCATACTCAAGGTGTTTTAGATATCAAAATATCTTCGCTCTGTGGTGCCGAAATCATGATATGAGCTCGTTTCGGCCTCCGAACGCATTATAACACTTATGAAACCTATTTTGTCTTTTTGTGCCAAAATTATATACCACTTTTGGTTCACCAATATAAGTGTCTCGAAGTCTGTTACATGTTTAATAGAATTCGTCTGGGCAGTTCTATTCAACTTTTTGAGATACATTCAATTTTCTGCATCAAGATATTTTAGTCATCGGCCATGGCTGAAAGCAGTGATGTATTCTGTATGTTGGCTGTTGAGGACAAATTGGATGGTACCAACTACCTGTTATGGGCTTATATGATGCGATATGTATTGTTTGCAAAAGGACTATGGAACATTATGCAGGGTGTTGTAAAACATCCTATCACACCTGTAACTGTTACAACAGCAGGTATTGAAGCTGATGCAGAAGGTGTCGAAGATGGTGATATTCTGTAGATTCCTGTTCGTGCTACGGTTTCTGCTGCACCTAGTGCATAGCAATTTCTTTGGGATGGTAGAGATGCCCAGACACATGCATTGGTAGCTTTGTCTGTCAAACGTGCTATTAGTCCTCACATTTGCTCTTGCAGAACAGCGAAGGATGCTTGGGATACACTTACCACATTGTACCAAGCTAGGAATGAGGCTCTTGTTGCTTACCTCCGAAAACAGTTTGAGAGTGAGCACATGAATGAAGGTGATTCTATGGACAATTTTTTGACAAAGATCAAGGATTTGAAGGAACAATTGATTTTTGCTGATGAAGTCCTTCCTGATAGTTCACTTGTGCAGACTATTTTGAATGGTCTTTCTTACTCATATCAAAGTTTTGCTTCTACTCTTCATTTGATGATGGAAGGAAATCCAAATGCCTTAACATTTGAAGAGTTAGTTTCTGTTTTGTTGCAAGAAAACTAGTCTAGGCAGAACAATTCTATTATGTGTGTTGTAGATCAAGCTTTCTTAGCTATTCAAAAGGGCAAAGGAAAATGGAGCTCTTCAACTAGTAAGCAAAAATCTGCTAATTCTGCACAATCAAAGAAGGACGACAAAGATGAGAAGAAATCAGAAAAGCAGGAATTATTTTGTAAATATTGGAAAGCAAACGATCATGTCATTAAGAGCTTTCCAAAACTGGCTGCTAAAGAGGCAAAGACGAAAGAGGCCAGAATGGTTGTTGCAAAGGCCTCTACACCGAAAACAGAGTATGCTAATCTTGTGCAAGAAGAAGAATGGGCGTTCACTACTGTTTGTAGTTTTGACCCATCTTCTCATGAGCAGTGCATGTTTGCAATAGATTGAGATGTTTGGTATTTTGATAGTGGGGCAACTAAACATATTACCTTGTAGCATAGTTTCTTCACTTCACTTGAGCCTGCCCCTACAGGGAATACTGTTACATGTGCCAACAACTCCTCTTATCTTGTTATGGGAGTTGGTAAGATCATTATGACTACTATTTTGATGGTAGTTCTTTCACTTTGTCAAATGCTTTATTTGTGCCAGGGATCAAGAAGAATCTGTTATCAGTTTCGGCTTTAGCCAAGATTGGCTTGGTTGTGAAATTTGTTGATGACAGGTGTACAGTTCATGATCTATCAAATGGCGATGTGATTATTGCTTCTAGCATTTTGAGTCGTGGGCTGTATAAGCTCATAGACTATGAAAGATCTATGAGTGATTCAACATGTGCAATACATGATTCTCAGGCTATGTTAGATGCAAAGCTTTGGCATGCACGCTTTGATCATCTGAATTTCGCTAGTTTGCTACGCATGTAGAAATCTGAAATGGTTTCCTCTTTTTCAAACTTGAGGTACTCAGAAAACATGTTTGTGAAGGTTGTATTTTGGGCAAAATGTAGCGTTCCTCCTTTCCAAAAGATGGTTCAGTTCGGGCTACTCATAAATTGCAGCTTGTACATAGTGATGTCTGTGGTCCTATGTAGGCACCTTCTTTTGGAAACTATCTTTACTTCGTGACTTTCATTGATGATTTTTCCAGGCATGCATGGATATATCCACTCAAAGAAAAGTCCGAAGTGTTTATGTGCTTCAAATAATTTTTGGTTTTGGCTGAAAATATGTCAGCATGTAAAATGGGCACCTTCCATTCTGATCGGGGAGGGATATATGTCTTCTGATTTTAATGGATTTCTTGTTGAACGTGGGATAAAACACCAGTGTACAATTTTGTATACACCTCAATAGAATGGAGTTGCTGAACAGAAGAATAGATCACTCATGGAGATGGCGAGGTGTATGGTCAAGAGTCAGGCTTTACCACATAGTTTCTGGCTTGAGGTTGTTATGTGTGCAACATATGTACTCAATAGGTGTCCATTAAAGCGCTAAATATCACTCTATATGAGGCTTGGCATGGTTGCAAGCCATCTGTTGCTCATCTGCGTGTTTTTGGTTGTTTGCCATATGCATTAGTGCCTGAACAACATCGCAAAAAATTGGATGATAAAGTAGTAAAATGTATTTTTGTTGCGTACAGTTCTAAAAGTAAAGGCTATCATCTGTATCATCCACAAACTAAACACATTCTAGTTAGTCGTGATGTTGTTTTTGTGGAAGATGCTATTCAGCCATTGCTTTCCTATACTAAGGAGACATCTGTTAGCTCCAAAGACATGTATGGTACTTTGCTACCTCTTTTTACAGTTGGACAGTCTAGTGCTTGTCCTCATGAGGCAACTTCTCAGCCTTTGCAGGTTTCATGTGATGATGTAGATTATTCCATTTATGATGCAGATTCACATGCACTTGTTGATGAGAGAGCTGATATTGAGGAGGCAAACACTATGCCAAAATGGCTGGTGCAGACTTTGCATGACAGCAAATTAGATGCACCTTTGTCATATCATACTCGACCAGGCTCTCATAGTTCCTCTTTTGCATCAGATTGCTATGCTATGGATGCATCTAGTCTTTGTGATGAGACTGAACCTGTTTCGTTTGATGAAGCACAAAATTCTGAACATTGGATGGTTGGAATGCAATCTGAATACGATGCTATCATGAAAAATGGTACCTGTTCTTTATGTGACTTGCCTCCTTGCAAGGAGGCCATTGGCACTAAGTGGGTATACAAGCTAAAGCGTAAACTTGATGGAACAGTTGACATGCATAAAGCTAGGCTTGTTGCAAAGGGTTATGCGTAGGAAAGAGGCATTGATTTTGATGAAACCTTTGCTCCTACTTGCCGAATGAATACTGTTCATAGCATCTGTGCACTTGGAGCTCATCATGGTTGGAATGTACATTAGTTGGACATCAAAACAACATTTGTGAATGGTGGCTTGCATGAAGAAGTGTATTTTTTTCAGCCTCGTGGCTTTGTGCAGAAAGGGCATGAAAACCAGGTGTGCAGGTTAAGAAAGGATTTATATGGTTTGAAACAAACACCACGTGTTTGGTATGAAAAGATACATGCCTATCTGATTGCACATGGTTTTGAGAATAGTCCAAATGAAAGCACCTTATATGTTAAGCGTGAAAATGATGTACTTCTGATCATTGTGTTGTATGTTGATGATATGCTGCTCACTGGTCGTCATGAGAAGCATATTGCTGATTTTAAGGTTGATTTGCATGCCTCATTTGAGATGTCTGATTTCGGGCATTTCCATCATTATTTGGGCATTCATTTTATGCATGTTGGTGAAATGGCTTTGTGTCAAACGAAATATATTGACACATTATTATTGCAATGTTTTGGCCTTGACGATCGTAAACCTATTGCCACTCCTATGGAAACAGGTTTATGATTGAGTCTTCATGATGTTGGAGATGCATTTGATGCTGTTCTCTATCAGCAAGCTATTGGATGCTTGATTTACTTATTCATTACTCGGCTAGATATTCAGTTTGTTGTCTCAGAGATGAACATATTTATGCATTGCGTAGGTGTCAAGCCTTGGCAGGTGGTTAATTGATGTTTCGCTACTTGAGTGGTACCCAGCTTCTTGGGTTGTTTTATCCCAAGGGGGCATCCCTACCGCTAGATTTGCATGCTTTTTCTAACTCTGACTGGGTGAGTTGCTATGACACTCGTGTGTCCCACTAGTGGTTTTTGCTTTATGCTTGGTAGCTCATGCATATCTTGGCTAAGCAAGAAGCAGCCTACTGTGGCCACTTCCAGTTGTGAGGCTTAGTATATGTTAGCTTTCTTAGCGATTGTTGAGTGTGTGTGGCTCAGACGCCTTATGACTGATTTGGGTGTTGGTCAGTCTTGTGCCACCACCGTCTTCACTGACAGTCAGAGCGCATTGGCAGTTGCGAGGAACCCTATGTTCCATGCTCGCACTAAGCACATTGAGGTGCATTATCATTATGTCAAGGAAAGGTTCTTTGCTGGAGAGATAAGCTTGGCATATGTGCCCACACAGTAGAACATTGCAGACCTTTTCACGAAGGCTTTGCCTAGGGAGAAATTTGAAGCTTTTCGCAAAGCTTTAGGCTTACTTCTTTTTGTGGATTGATTCGACATAGCTTGGCACCCCCTTATACATGAGTGCCAGCTTTTTGTTCATCGCATCACTCCCAGGGGGGATTTGTTGATATATTTAGGTAGTGATGTGTGTGAACAATCTAGGATCGCGGGGGCACTTTTTTCCCTCTTTAGGAGGTTTTTTCCCTTGGCTTGTATATATGTCTATTACCCTAATGAGCTACTTATCTTTGTACATTCTCTAGTAATACATTCAGTATTGTGTGTTGTGCTCCAAGCTTCTTCTTGAGTAATGCTGATGGGGCCAATCAATTGTATTAACCCATTAAATTACTATTTTCTTGAAGAGGATAAATAAAATTCACATTAATGTAATGCATTAAGATTAAAGCCCCTCTTATGGAAAATCTAATTTCCATAAAACTCATGACATACTTGATCAGGAAGACCAAAAATGTAAGTAATAGGTCGAATTCTCTTCCTAAACCACAATGGAAGCATGGTAAATTAGAATAACTATCATCAAACTGTAAGGAAGAAGAAATAAGGAATAATTGAATTCAACTCGTCTTTGGAAATGAAAGAATCAATACCTTATGAATCATCATAGGTTATATTTTAAGATCTTTCATTTGATGAATGAAAGGATGATAAAGATGTCATCTTTTCAAAGGAAATTTCCTCCCTTTAAAAAAGTTCTCTATTTGTGAGAACCAAGAGTTATTTGAAGCTTTATACAACTTTTCCAAGCAAATGAAAGGTCTCAAGAAGAGGTAAACTAGATGGTTGTAAGACACCTTGAACACGATTTTCTTAAAAGTAAGAGGACAATTTTTAAAATAGTAAAAGGGCGTTGTCTTCTTCTTATATTAACAATCGAATTGGCAAATTAATTGTTCTTTTAGAATTAAAATATTTGAATATATCAAAAGATAATACTTAGTTGGAGATAGAAAACTAGCTCTATTATCATATGACATAAAAGAAGTCTTTTTGAACAACGAATCATTGAAAACCCAATATTTAAGAGTTAGTACTTTCAAATTATAATTACAACTGAGACTTGGTAAGTTAAAACTTTAGTTTAATGGAATTACGAAATTACAAGAAGTTTTGGTCCTAAGGTTTAAGCTAAAGTTATCTACACTTAAGTAGAAGCATAAGCTAGATGGTCTAGGACAGAGAGCCCCAATGAATAAGTTAGATAAACTCTTTCAAACTTTGGTAAAGAGTAATTGAAATATTATCAAGTCAATTTTCGAGGATGAAAACTCTTCCGAGGGAGTAACATCCAAAACTTACAAAAATAGGTACAATTGTTCTGTGAAAAGAAACATGGGATGAAGATGCTGGGGTAAAAGGACCTCTTATAGATGTGAGCAAAGGGGGATTTGCTTAGAAAGCAACTTGATGGCATGCTGAAGTTGGTGAAAGATGATCCTATTAAAGTTAGAAAAGAATTCGATGGCTACAACCACAAGGCTGAATAACGCATGCCAAAGGCTATACTTCTTTAAAGGGAAGTTAGAAGGAAAAAAAAAAGTTTGAATTCCAGTTATGTAGTCTGCAACAATGCTTAAGTTTGTGGAGGTGAAACTTGTATTCACCTATCCTTAAAAGGATTTCATAAAGGAGAAATTGAAAAGCATTAGCAGATGCTTAGACTCAAGCAGTTAAGAGATTCCTTGAAAATCCCTAGGACAGCTATCTTGAAGCTTCATACAAAGAAGGAATCTAAATACACACATAATTCCTTGTCACCACAAGTTAGTAAGAACTAAGTAAGTCTTGAATATAATTCAAGATAATTGGAATTGCACTTTAAACCTTAGAAAACAATGATGAATGTTTATTCCATCAAAAAGTTTGGAGCTTCCAATACAAGCATGGGATAATTAAGATCATAGAATGATCTTGTGTTGGAAGCCTTAGAAACCTAAGCAAGATGGAAAACATAGATGTAATTCATGTAAAAATAATTTGAGTAAAAAGTACTCTATAGTTAAATAAAGCTTCTCTTATTTTTAATAAATATCATCGACACATCAATGTTGGATATAAAGTGGGACTCAATCCCAATGGGAATTGAAACTTCATAGATAAAGATGAAGTATATGATGGTCATGAGTATGACTAGAAAGCACTTTAAGTATCAATTAACTAGAAAGATTGAAGACCATGAAGTTGAAAGTACTTTCCAGAATCTTCATAAAGGTTTCCAATAAGACAAGTATAGTCTCATTTAAGTTATGAGACTTCCAAGTAAAGATTGTATATAAAAAATGTTACATGGATTTCTAAAAAGAAATATTTTTTATCCCTTCAAGTAAGCTAGGCTAAGTTATCCCAAAAAACTTTGTTGAGAATGAAACTAGGAGAATCAATCACTCCATTCAAATGTATGTACTAAATTTACATTCTTAAATTACTGATTCTCAAGAAAATTGAAGTATTATTATTTTTGAGTGAATTAAAACATCATCAACATATGAAAAGACCAATGGCTTGAGACACTAATGTTTGAAACCACATTAGAGTTGATGGCTTGATGATGGTTTCACTTAACTCCAAGAAAGTTTATGAGAATCTAATTTACCTCTCATAAATATAGTTATAATAATTTTGAGCCTTGACTTTAATGGATCCATAAATTTTTGAGTTTCATCGGGTTTGAATCAAGTCAATTTTAGTTTTTTATAATCTTGAATTGATTACGCTGAGTTTTAGTTTGTCCATCTTGCTTGTCAAAACCTTTGACTTGACTTTGAATGAAATTTTGAGTCATTTCTAAATCAAGGTTAACTAGATGGAATAGATAACTGAATTAAACATAATAGATAGATGTTGTATATAAAACCCATTCAATCTTAGAAGACACTCAAGTCTAAGATGAATCATTCATCCATTGCGTCAAGATTAGTAATCATAGCAAAAGATAATGGAGGAAGACCAATTCTAAAGTTCTATTGAAGAAAAAAGAGTAAATAATTTTTTTAGTTTTAAAAATTGCAAAAGAAGTCAATTCATTTTGATTGAAGTTGGTTGCCCAAGAAGTGAAAGGGACACTTCTTTCTTACATTCTACATAGTGGTCATAATTGGGAAACCCAATTCGACATAGTAGTCATGTAGTTGGGAAAAAGGTTGAGTAGAAGTTGGCTAAGAAGTGAAACATAGTAGAAATATCTAAGATTAGACGTTTTGGTCAACCTCAACTTCATTTTTCTCAAAATTAAAATTTTTGGGATTTCTCAAAGTCTTGAACTAGTTAGAGATCCATGTATTTTGCTAAGTACATGCACCAATGGTACAAAAAAATGGATTTATATAGAAAATTAGTTGGAAATACTTAGAATCAACCTAATTCATTTGCTTTTTCTTTGGGTGCCCAATTTGCACATAGCACAGGGATGCTTTAATCCACCCATATCATTCTTTCCATATTTTGCACTTGATTTAGGTTTTCACTACAAATCCAGATGATGTTTAGAATAATCAGGGCATGGATTAGTCTAGACACAAAATCCATGCTTTTTAGATTCAATCCAGGATAGAATCCCCTTTTGATAAAAGAGGCGAATTAGAGAGTTGAAGACTACGACTGATGTGATTGATCATGGGGCATGGAGGAAATACACCAACGTATATATCTCCACTCATTTCTAAGGACCGAAATGATTTTAGGGGGGGATTTTGTATAACTACATGAGTCTAAGGGGTAGAACCCTTGGGATTCATTGTTTGTTTACCCCTATTTGAAGGGTCCTTGAACCTTAGGGTTGATTTCTCTAAGTTTGAGTAACTTAGGCTTAATTGGAAGCTTCTCCTAGCCACTTGATCCATGAGAGCTTTGAGGGTCTTCTTTTAGCGGACATGTGATTTCCTATGCTTGGAAACCATGTGAACACCTTAGGAACAGATGTGATGGAAGGTACACATGTCCCATTGTACTTTAGTTATCCTCTTGGACTTGGCGCTATATATTGGAGTGGTTGCTGGGTGGATACATGCATCTCTCACCTCCTTGTGGTTTAGTTAGGTTCTCTTTGGAGTAGCTTAGACTAGCCTCTATTTTAGATTGATTTTAGATTATCGTGTAGTTGTTTTTACTACAAAATAAATCCTCCTACACATATAAATATTCTGATAGCAAGTAATGTCCATGGTGTCAAAAATGACAATGAAGCTTTTGATCCATAAGAATGTGTACTACTCAAGCTAGAATATCTCCAATTAGCAATTGTCTTCTCAACATATTAAGAAGGTTTATTCTTGATCCATCTTGCTCGTGAGCATTTACCCCAAGATGAGTTGTTTTGTAATGTTAAGCATAACATTCAAGAAGGAAAACTTTTTGTATGTACCTCTAGGAAAACCCATAATCTAAGTACTTCAACAATGCCATGATAACCTTGCAACATGTCATTTTGGAGTGAATAAGGTAATCAAACTCATATCAAGAGATTTATGTGGATATGATGCTCCCATCATCATAGTCCAAGAGCACACACAATAAGAAGAATTGTATCCATGGAGTGACCAATCGGTATGCATGCACACACACTCACAAGTGGACAAGAGGATGATGCTCTATGAAGCTCAGTGCATTGCAAAGGCATACGTACAATGATCAAAAGGTTTGTCAAATGTAATTGAGTAACCCTAATAAATGAGAGATCTTTCACTTATATACACTTTTTAAGAGCTCTATCCACACTATAATATCCGGACTAGTGTTAAAATAATGTCTAGAGGCTATTTGGAGGATGAAACAAGATCATAACATACACATTTTTGTTTGGTTATTCTATTCATGCCCATAAATCATGAGTACTACTTGTCTTTTACAGTGTTCTCCCAGATATTGCTAAGAATAAGATTGTATGCCAAAAATAGGCATTTTTATATGTCTTTTGGGTATAATACAAGATTAACCTAATTCGAGAAGGGAAAAGTTAGTAGACCCCATTCTCCTTTACTTCCATGCTTGTGTTTAACTTTTACCACCTTCTTCATCCTTTGAATGATCTATGATTGTTTTGCATTGATCATTTTTTTAGGCCGCCTTATAAGCTTCCTCCAACACTTGCTCCTCCTTGCTTTTTGTCATATGTAATACACGTCATTGTGGTATCTAGGATGAGCATGGGTGTTGATGTGCATATACCACTTGCTAAATGTTGGCTTTGTAGTACAAAAGTTGGAATTTGCAAAACCTCTTAAATAGGTAGATTATAACATTTTGGAAAGTATTTAAGATTTTTAAAATATCATTTATGTGGACCCTCAAAAGAAATGAAAGATAGCAATGAGCATGTGTGCGAGTGAATCTTAATCCTTCAAAAAAAAAAGTTGTGGAAAAATAAAAATAAACTAGATGGAGATTGAAGGATTTTGCATGTTATGGTAAATAAACAAAAAATAAATCTCATTCCATGAATTAAAATAAAAGAAACATATTATTAGATATGGACTATGGAAGTAGTCATATGGGGACTACTTAGTGGTGTGCATGGGTATCGGGCAACTGTGTCTAATGCACGGCCTTGTAGGGTGGCCCTATGAATGCAACTTTAGTTGCACTTATTTAAACATATGTCAAAGATACAGTTCTTGAGCGATGTGCCCAAGGGTTATCCAATAAAGAGGATGCCTAAACTAGGATAATGGGAATGTGAATTTTTCTTTCTCTTTTTTTTTTTTTTTTTATTGACTGGCCTTAGGAGGCCTATGATACAAAAGACAAGAAATATTACTCTTGATGATGTATGGATTCGTTCTCCCTATTGGTTATCATAGGTTGGAAGGTAGAGACCATGAGATCAACACATTCATAATGTGCATCTCTGCAAGTGGCACCCCTTGATACTCATTGATAATAACCATGAAATGTGTTGATGTAGATGGTTTAGAACATGTACTTGAAGTGGGTTTAGCTGCACATATGAAGAGCATGATTCCACTTCTCTTGTAGCATGTATGTGCTTATGAGTGAGGGTCACTTGAAAGAAAATATGAGTAGGAAAACCAAGTATGTTGCTTTCAATTTCTCCATACTTTGCTTCTATTCGTCTCCCCAATGAAAGGCTTTCCCTTTCCCTTTAAGCTATTCCGTCATCGAGACAACAATTTTGGCATAATTTTTAATGAATCTTCAATAGAATCCTGATAAACCTCAGAAGATCTGCGGCTCTTCTAGGTTTTTGGGATGTGGCCATTCCATGATAGCCCATACTTTTTTAGGATCCATCTGGATTTTGTTTTGGGAGACTATATGCCAAGGTATCTAACCTCTATTTTGAAAAATTCACACTTTGAATCCTTAGCAGAGTGAATTTTCCCTCAACAGTTGGAATTCTTTTCTCAAGTCTTCCAAGTGTTCCTCTTTTGATCTACTATCGATCAGAACATCATCTAGGAAGTCTACTACAAACTACCCTAGATAAGGCCATAACACACTATTTATGAGTTTCATGAAAGTGGCAAGAGCATTGGTGGGACCAAAAGGCCTCACCAAGTACTTGTAGTGCCCATATCTAGTCCTGAATGTAGTTTTAGGGATATCCTCTACCCTAATCCTAATATGATGATACCTTGATCTAAGATGAAGCTTGGTAGAGTACCTAGTTTGATGTAACTGATCAAATAGGTCTTCCAACCTACGCATTAGAAACCTATTTTTGATATTTACCTTGTTCAGTGCTCTATAATCTATGCATAATCTCATAGAGCCATCCTTCTTCTTAACCAGGAGCATTGGGGATGCCCAAGGTGAGTTACTAGGTGTAATGAAGCCCTTATCTAAGTAGTCTTGTAATTTTCTCTCAACCTTCTCATGCTAGTGTGAACACACTAGGACCACTAGGGCACTTTTTTCCCTCTTTAGGAGGTTTTCTTCCCTCGGCTTGTATATACGCTTATAGCCCTAACGGGTTACTTATCTTTGTACATTCTAGTGGTAATACATACAGTATTGTGTCTTGTGCTCCAAACTTCTCCTTTTTCCTTGTGTTGTTCATGTGCTTCCGTAGACATCTGACTCCAACACTATGGTCCCATTTTGGGACATACCTTGATCTAGGAGTGCTCAAATTAGAAAATCCAAAAGGCTATAGATTTTGTGTTGAATGGTTTCATGCCATCTTTTGGTATCTATAGACCATATGTAGAAATGGCTTTATTTGACTATTGAGATTGTCAAGCATTCTCCAAGCTTGAAAAGGTTGACCTTTTCTCTCCTTGATTCTCATGAGTATATTCTCATGTGATGAGGGATAATTTTCCCTAGATTTTCCTTGAGTTAAACTTACAAAGGAAGGATTAGAGCTCAAATTCTCTATTGAATTTATTACTTAAATGGAATTAGGAAGTGAATGAAAAAGAAATATTTTTGTTCTCTTTATGTTGATTAATTGATCTTAGGGATAGAGAGTTGATTTGACTTCAAGAGTTCCAAGAGAATAGATCTATATTTTTCTTTCATCTTTTTTCTTTTCTTTCATCCATTTATGTTTCTTTTTCGCTTGTGGAAGATAGAAAGAGAAGAGGATGGAAAATCCTTGTATTAAATTGTTTATGATTGTTGAAAAAAGCATGCATTTATACATAATCATATGAATGTAATGATATGATTAGTGTTGACCATATTTTCATTTTCGTATGTGAAAAGAACCATATTTTCATTTTCTTATGTGAAAAGAAGGCATGTTTTTGCTTTGAAAATGCACAAGTATGTAAGAAGCATTTCTAGATTAAAGGGGCATGATCATTGAATAAGAAGTTTCTTTGTGCATGCACAAATAGGTATCAAATTACATTTGTATTTCGATGATGCATATGTATGCATACATTAAATGTATAATTTCTTTAGGAATGAAATGGAACCATATTGAATGGAAACGAATGTACTTGTTTATGTGTTCACATGATAAAAGCTCTAATTGAGTATATTTGAATTTAGTTGTTCTTCTATCAATAAAGTATTATAGAGCAATAAATATATGATGACGTTACGTATGCACATTTTTGTTATGAGAACATCATTAAAATGGATAATAAAACCAATCCAAATGACTCCAAGAAATGGTTGAGAAGCATTTAGACTTTCATAATCTATTTGAGTAGGTACTTTTGCACATTGTGTTGTTCATAACTTGTTTTAGGAAATGATGTTTCTTTTAATTTTTGAGTCTTAGTAGGGGAAATAATAATCTCTTTACTTACCAAACTTCATAGAATTTGGAACTTAAATGATATGTTAAATGACCACAATTGTGTAGGCCCTATTATAAAATTTCACCCTTTGAGATGTCAATAGGGGTAATGTAGTAGAGACATATATCTTCATTATAATATTCAATTAATGTAATTTTTTTGTATAGTTATCTTAGTTATTTAAATTATCACGTATAAAATTTCATCATGATTTGATACATAGTTTAGGAGAAATGGGCATTTGTTTTTTTAGGAATGTGCAAGTAGTTGTCTTTGACAAAAGTTGCACGTAAAAAAAAGATGGGTGTATCTTCCAAATCCAAAAGCCAAATACAATGAGATTTGAATATGTGTTTGGAATTCATGGTTGTATCCATCTATACAAACTTCATGACATTTGGATAAAATTTGGGGGCTAGAATGCTTTGATTGGTTCTTTGATCTCTCTGGCAAGGACTCACTAGAGACTTCTATAGAGACATAGATATTAGGCTATTTATCTTTGAGAGATTATCAAATTAAGATAAAACCTTTTGGATATGTATTTAGGATTATGCTTCTATCAAAGTAAAAAATTTTAAGTTGTTTATTTAATGGTTCAATTGAAGATTTTGATTCTCTATTTCAATCTCTAAGTGACTAAGTTTGCGTAGGTATTGTAGAGACCATTTTCGCCATTGCTCTCATATGGGTTATGAAATTCCAATAAAAAATATTGTTCAAGCTCTCAAATGAACCAAAAGATCAATTTATTTGGAGTTCATTTGGTAGGTCTATTGGTATGCTTTTGATAGTCCTATAGCACTTCCATACCTCTTTGCACATAGGAGTAGAGCTTCAATGTTTTGAACATAACTTGATGGACTTAAATCAAATTGGTTAGTACTAATGGTAGTTTTAAGCTATCATTTAGGATTCCCTTGATACCATCATCATAGTTTTTGCATCACTTTAAGTATTTCTAATGTTATGGTCTTTTTGGAGGTACAATAGCAAATGACATGAAAGCCTTTTGAAGGGCATCTAGTATCATAAGCCTTAATACTTTTAGGTCTTTTAGATGGATTTAAGATGATAAGTGTTATGGTTTATTTGGCTTATGTTCACATTGGAAAAAGGAGATTCTGTAGATTTTTTTTTTGGAGGTGATGCAGTAGTTGATGAGCTCTAACATGTTGCAGTGGAAATTGAAATCAGCATGGGGATGACTCATGGAGAAACTCAAGCTTCTTAAAAGCAGTTTTAACCACAAATTACAACCAGACACAATGCTTTGGGTGCTTTCAAGGACCCTCATGAGCTTCTTGAGATTTTAAGCAAGAATATTTGGATTACATTGTGAGTGATAACAAAGCAAATACATGCATATCTACTAAACAAAGAAAAATAAAGTTACCTTGGAATATACATCCAAGTACATATTTGATTTCATTTTTTTCCTTTTGAGTGCATGTTGCAGGCGATGTCATGTATACACTTGCAGGTCCTTGAATGGACATTACTCACATGTTGTGAGATGTACATATGGATTTGTGGGTCCTTAATTTGGACAACTCATGTGCTTTTGAGATATATTTACCCTACTAAAAACTTGACTCAAATTTTGAGGCATGTGGCAAAGCTTTTTAATTGGGGTATATTCATCTTGGAGATACCTTGGTGATGATATAGGTGGAAAACCAAAGTGAAGACAGTCCAAAGGCCTTGTTTATCGATCATGGGCTGAATGTATGAAATTGTGGCTTCCAATGAGAGAGATTTTGCATTTCCAAGAAGAGAAATCCATAGAAAGAGACCTCTAGATTTGATTCATTGTGATGTGGTTGGTCCTACTAGAAGAAAATCAGTTGGTGGCTCACTTTACTTTTTGATATTCATTGATGACTATAGCCAATACACTTGGATATATTTTTTGAAGCATAAAAGTGATGCTTTTGAATACTTTCTCAAATTCAAGAACATGGTTGAGAAGCAACTAGGCATGTACATTAAATGTTCATGATCAGATTCAAGGGGAGAATATATTTTGAAGGAATTTGATAAATACCATAATGATCATGGAATCAAAAGGCAACTATTTTGTAGATATACACCACAACGAAATGGTGTTGCGGAATGCAAGAACCTTGTGATTGAAGAGGTTCTTAGAGCCATGTTAAATGAAAAGAACATGCAAGATACATTTTGGGCAAAAGCTTGCCATATGACTAAACATGTCATAAATAAAGCTCCAACAAGAATGGTTCATGATTTGGCTCCTTATGAGAGACTATGGAAGCATAAACCAAATGTGATCTATCTACGGGTGTTTGGTTTTATTTGTTATGCACACGTGCCTATTCAATTGAGACACAAGTTTGATCCTAAATTAGAAAAGTGCATATTTTTTGGATACTAAGAGAAGAATAAAGGATATAGATGCTATAATCCTATAACAAGAGAATGTATAGTGAGTAGAGACATTATATTTGATGAGAATGCCTCATGGTATGCATCCAAAGACATGAATATGATGGAGAATTATATGGATGATGCTATGCATAATGTTCATGATGAGCCAAAGAAAAGCCATAGACATTTTGATCATGAAGAAACCCAAGATTATGGTTCATATGAGTTTCCTACTCTTGAAACATCATGGAGTGAAAATGTGAAAGACTATGCAAGGAGAAAGGAGAAAGGGAAAGAGAAGATGAGACACTACATGTCTGATTCAAATATTGATGATGAGATAGTTATACCTAGAATGTTTAAAAATAAGAAGGGAAAGTATGTTCCTCCACATGTAAGAAGAGATACACATTCAAGATCACATGAAGAACTCATGTGAGATGGTCTATGAGAGTAACACATCCCATGGATAGATGGAGTCTATACAATAAGTCTATGAATATTCATTATGTGTACATGAAAGAGAGAATCAAACATGATGAACTAGATAACTTTCATGATGCATCATAAAATGAAGATTGGTGCAAAGTATTGGAGGATGAGATGAACACATTGAAGAAGAATGATACATGGGAATTAATGAAAATTGCCACCAAATAAGAAAGTTATTGAACGCAAACTGGTGTACAAGGTGAAGTGCAAAAGTGATGGTTCAGTGGAGAGATATGAAGCACGTCTAGTTGCAACGCACAAGTATATGGATTGGATTATAATGAAACATTTAGTCTAGTGGTGAAAATGACAACAGTGAGAACCATCATTGCATGGATTGCTACGAACAATTGGAAATTGTTTCAAATGGGTGTTAAGAATGCATTCTTGAATGGAAAATTGCATGAGGAATTTTATATGCAGCAACTAGAAGGTTATGTGCATCCAAAGTATCCTGACTATGTATGCAAGTTGAAGAAAGTGCTATATGGATTGAAACAAGCACTTAGAACATGGTGTGAAGGATTCACTAAAAAGCTATTGGATCTTGAATTTATGCAATCAAAGGTTGAATTTATGCAATCACTATTTGTATCGAATCAAGGAAATGAAACGATTCTATTAGTGATTTATGTCAATGATTTCATCATTGATGGCAATGATAAAAAGAGGATTTTTTATTTGAAAAGCAACTAAAATCTGAATTTCTGATGTTGGATTCGAGAGAGCTAAAATATCTTTATGGGAATTGAAGCAATTTCAATGCAAGAGGGAATCTAGATGATGCAACACAACTATATGCTGGAAATGCTTGAGAGATTTGGTATGAGTGCTTGCAAACCTATTGATACACCACTTGATGCTAATTCTAAGCTTGTGGATGATGGGAAATACTTGCATGATGCAAATGTATATAGGAAGATGGTTGGATATTTTATTTATGTAAAAAAGGCAAGGCCAGATTTGAGCTTTGTAGGTGGCTTGGTGACTCGGTTTATGCGTAAACCATGTATACTGCACTTGGATGCAATGAGAAATATATTGAGATTTTGGAAAGGGACATGCAATTTTGGCTTATTTTATGAGGCAGCCATGTATATATGCATACAAAAATGCACATTGGGCAAGAAATTTCATGCATCAATGGTCAACTAGTGCTTTTTCATTCTCACTTGGAAGTGCAACCATTTCATGGAGTAGCAAGAAGCAACCAATAGTCCCCTTGTCAAGTATCAAGGCATTACTCAAATCGTTCATGAAGCAACGTGGATCAAATACCTACTTGAAGACATGGGATTTCACATCAATGGGAAGGTTATCAATAGATGGCAATGTGAGCAACATTATGCTATCAAAGAATCCAATCTATCATGCGAAATCAAAGCACATCAAAGTTCACTATCACTTTGTTTGTGAGAAGGTCATTGAAGGATAAGTGGAGCTGATTTACATCAACACTGGAGAACAAGTGGCATATATTTTCACCAAAGCTCTTCCCAAAGAGAAATTCATATATGAAAGAACTTGGAGAAGCGTGTAGGAGGTTGAAAAGTGAGTTGCGAAGCAATGAAGTTTGGTCCAGCCAACCAGCATAAGACCAGCCCTCGAGCTTATGAAGACTCAAATAGACCTTATAGGCATGCGATAAGTACAATAAAATGCACTATGTACTTTGGAGCATCAATGAGAAAGAGTCGATACGAAACAGATAGGCTTGCACATTGACTCGCTCAAAGAACTTACTATCTTTGGAAGAAATAGTGAACTTCAAATGCTCATAGCAACCAACGTGATTACAATTAGAAAAATCCCTTTTATGGGAGTGATACACATAGGGCTGAGTGTATAGAATGCACAAAAGTATAAGGAATATGCAAAATAAGCTTTTGGAATGAACCAGAGACTCAACAGTGGTACCTCCTATTTTTCAGGAATATGTAGACATTGACCCCAAGACAGAAAAACTAAGATTTCTCCCAATCTACTAAACCAAATGCTTTGAAAATCTACAAGAATAAGCTAGACACTAATACCTTTCCAATGAGCCACATAATCCAATTTCAAGCTCTGTAGAGAGAGCAGCAGCCTCTGCAAGATTACTGTTGTCAATGAAGATGATGCAAAAAAATGGAGCAAGACAAAGATGGTCACAAGTGTATGTATATTGCTTCCATGTATTGTACAAGTGATTTGAAGTCTTTATATAGACTCTATAAGTGATCTAAGACTTTTTCAAGTGGATTTTGAATTCAAATGAAGGTGATAAGAGTTGTTGGATGGAATCAATTCACTTTCCTTCAATCTAGGAAAAGTGAAGATCTAGTTTGATCTAGTTTTGGGTGATTGATTGCTTGATTGATTGCAACTCAACTACCAACAATTCATGGAATTTGGGCCCTCTCTTTCTACCTTTACATGTGTAAAGGTAAAGGCTTTTATAATGGTAAAATATCCATGAAACATCTTAAAAAAAAAAAAACAATAAGGGAGCATAAGTAAAAGAACTCTCCAATGGAAATTATTTCGACGTAATCCAAGCGATAGCTTTTGATCTAGATCAAATACACCTCAAGCATAGTGTAAGCTTGATGTTCCAATGGCTCCCCCTCAAGCTAAAGTATGCTTGAGTCTTCATTCTCGAATAGGTTGAATACCTACCATAGCTTTGAATCCACAAAGCGTTATTCCATCAAGTGCCTTCGTCATCATATCTACTACTTGCTTTTTAGTTGGAAAAAAAAAGAAACGTCAATCTCCTTTGCCATGAGCTTCTCCTTGATGAAGTGGTAATGAACCTCTATGTGTTTGGTTCTTGCATGGAAAATAGGGTTTGATGCTAGTTGATGCATGGAACTTACATTATCTCCAAATATGTGAGGTTTGGAACTTACAAGTCCCAAATCTGTATACAATGCTTTTAACCATATTGCTTCTTGAGTTGCTATGGCCAAACCTCTGTATTCTACTTCAATTGAGGATAAAGCAGTTGTAGGTTGCTTCTTGGAACTCCATGACACTATCTTTGAACCTGCAAATGCTAAGTAACCAGAGGTACTTCTTCTATCATCCTTCACTCCTGCCCAATCTCCATCTGAATAGATTTTGATATCCAAATATGAAGAGTAAGGATAGAAAACACGTTCATTGATTGTACCTTTGAGATACTTAAGTACTCTCTTAACTGCATCCATGTGTGGTCTTCTTGGTGAGTGCATGAATTGGCTAAGTACCCCCATACTATATGCGATGTCTGCCCTTGTATGAGTAGCATATATCAAGATACCTACCAAGCTTTGATAATCTTTGATGTCTTTAATTTTCTCAGCTTCATACACACTAAGTTTATGATTCATCTCCAAAGGTGTACATGCAAGTTTAGTGTTCTCCATTTTGAACTTAAGTAGATGCTAAATGTATCTTCTCTGAGTCAAATACATTCCTTCATCTGTTTATGTCACCTACATACCTAGGAAATATGTGAGCTCACCTAAGTCACTTTTATCATGCAAGAACTCATCAAACTCTTTGGAGAAGTATTCTCCCCCCTCCATCAGATCTGAGCTTCTTGAATGATCTACCTGTATGATCCTGCCAATGAAGGTTCTTGGCTTGTTCCCCATACATCTGTATGTACTAAGTCCAATAAGTTGTTGTGGATGTAGCCTTTGTGGTTGAATGGTTGTCTTTGTGCCTTCTCAATCTAACATGCATCACACCTATTGATTGTGTGTTGCTTTGATATGTTTGGCAGTCCAAGAACACTTTGATCCCTACATATAGCCTTCAAGGTTCTTTCATTCACATGAGTAAGTCTCTTATGCCACACTTGAAGCTCACTTAGGGTTTGAGACCCAAGTGAATAGAGCTATGTTCCTGGTTTCTCCTACTTCAAAAGTAAAGAGCCTACCATGCTTCTCACCTCTGACTATCTTCTTGAAGCCTTGATATGGATCGCCCACAAAAGCTCCATGTTGGGTGAACCTAACTTGCAAGCCTTTTTCAACTATTTGGACTACATTTATTAGGTTTTTAGTGATAGTGGGTACATAGAGAACCTTACTCATAATGTTTCTCCTTCCATTGGAAGTTTTGATCTTCTCCACATTGTGCTTTGTGTCATCCCTTGTTTGAACTTCATGTCTATGCTTTGGACTTTCCAAATCAGATAGAAGAACAATGTTGCATGCAACATGATTTGAACATCCGATATCTATGTAGAACAAATGATCATCTTCTTTACCTTCTATGTGGCTTAGATTCATAAGAAGCAATGAGTCTTCATGTGGTTGATCTTTTGAATAATTGTTGAAGTCCCTTCTATTATAGCCTCTATTTTTTTTGTTGAAGTTGTGTCCACCTTTGCCTCTATTGCTGCCATATCCACCTCTTCCACTTCCTTTCTGGGTCTTCCCATTGAACCAGCAATTCTGAGTGGTGTGGTTGGTCTTATCACAGATGGAACAAGGTTGAACATTCTGACATTTTTCTTTGTCATGCTTTGGTCCTTTCTTCTTCCCTTTCCACTTGCTCTTGCTTGCGAAGTTGGCTTGGGAAGTCTCCTCTTCATCTTCTTCCTTCTTCTTGCCTTTCAACTTCTTATCCTTCTTCTCTGCATGTAGAGCACTAGTTGAATTACCATGATATGATTTATCTTCCTTTATGCTATTGTTGGTCTCTTGGTTGAAGAGTTGTCCGAGAAAGATGTTGAAGTCTGGAGTTTGCACATCCATGATGAGATCGTAAGCTATGGTGAAAGATTGCCATTGCTTATCACTTCGAATCTCGTTGAGAATTTTCCTCATGATAGCCTCTTCTTCAATCAACTCTCCAATGGATGCTAACTAATCCACAACCTCCTTGACCTTGGTAACAAACTCCATGATGGTTTGTTTCGGTGTCTTCTTCATTTGGTTGAACTCGTTCCAAAGATGATTCTTTCTCGCTTTAGTACTAGCAGAAAAGAAAGTCTCAAGGGCATCCCAAGTCTCTTGAGATGTCTTGCATCCTCTAATATGTGGTAATAGAAAGTCAGAGATAGAGTTTAGTATGTACAACCTTGCTTGAGCATCCCTTGCACACTAAAGTGTCAACTTATTTTTCTCCTCTTCTGTAGGTCCTCCTTTGGATCTTGGAATAGACATAGCTTCATCACCTGCTACAATTCCATAAAGATTTCTACCTTGCAAATAGGCCTCCATTATGATTTTCCAAGCCGCATAGTTGTGTCAATCAAGCTTCTCAATCATTGAGGGAAAGCCATCAACCATCTTGATTTAGCTCTGATACCACTGAAACAACTTGGAGAAGCTTGTAGGAGGTAGAAAAGTGAGTTGCGAACCAACAAAGTTTTGTCCAACCAATCGGCACAAGACTTAGCCCTTGAGCTTATGGAGACTCAAATAGACCTTATAGGCATGCAATAAATACAATAAAATGCACTATGTACTTTGGAGCATCAAGGAGAAAAAGTCGATACAAAAACATATAGGTTTATGCATCGACTAGCTAAAAAAACTTACTATCTTTGGAAGAGACAATGAATTTCAAATGCTCATAGTGACCAACGTGATTACAATTAGAAAAAATCCTTTTATGGGAGCGATACACATAGGGATGAGTGTATAGAATGCATGAAAGTATAAGGAATAAGCAAAATAAGCTTTTGGAATGAACTAGAGACTCAATAGTGGTACCTCCCTTTTTTCATGAATATGCAGTGATTGACCCTGAGACAAAAAAACTGATATTTCTTCCAATATACTGAATTAAATGCTTTGAAAATTTACAGGCATAAACTAAACACTAATACCTTCCAATGATCCATCTCGCATCCAATTTGAAGCTCTGTAGTGAGAGCAGCAGCCTCTGCAAGCTTACTGTTGTCGAGGAAGATGATGCAAAAAATGAAGAAGCAAGACAATGATGGTCACAAGTGTATGTATATTGCTTCCATGTATTGTACAAGTGATTTGAAGTCTTTATATAGACTATATAAGTGATCCACGACTTCTACAAGTGGATTTGGAATTCAAATGAAGGAACTAAGAGTTGTTGGAGGGAATCAATTCACTTTCCTACAATCTAGGAAAAGTGAAGACTTAGTTTGATCTATTTTTGGGTGATTGATTGCTTGATTGATTACAACTCAAATACCAAAAATTTGTGGAATTTGGGCTCTCTCTGTCTAATTTTACATGTGTAAATCTTAAGGCTTTTACAATAGTAAAATATCCATGAAAAATCTTTTAAAAAAATACAATAAGTGAGCATAAGTAAAAGAACTCTCCAATGGATATTCTTTCGATGTAATCCAAGCGATAGCTTTTGATATAGATCAAATCCACCTCAAGCATAGTGTAAGCTTGATGTTCCAACAATATACTTCAAAGAAGCTTTGGGAGTTAAAAAGCTTTAATTCGTATCTAGATTTCATTTTGTGTTGATTTCATCTTGTATGGACATATGTATTTATTTCATTTTGTACTCAAGCTCATTTCGAGCTTGAGGGGGAGATTTGATGACATGGCAAATGCTTTCTAAGCAAAAATAAAAACATTGAATGAAGAAATATATGCATGCTATCTATCATGGCTCGTGTAGCCTTATCCAAATCTCTCTCTCTCTCTTTCCCCTTCTGTAGTCATCGTCATTTCCACATGTATCTATAGTAGAATATAGGTTGCCATAGCCATGCGACCAACAATAAGGCCAATATGCATCATTTTATTGCATAAGCATAGATAGGTTTATTTTGTTAGCTCTTATCACCTGATGTAATTTAGGATCTCAAGTAATTTGTATAATCAAAACTCATTCTTGTATAGGATTGAGGGATTGAGCGAGGTATTCTTTTTGTTACTTTTGGGATGGAAAAACGATACAAAGGACATTTTTACATCTCATTATTTTGTTTCATTAGCTTTATATAAGGATAATAAGTCATTGATTTGATAGGTAGATGACCAAAAACTTCCTAGACACATTAGTTTAATTGTCTTTTCTAGAGTATCATCGATCATGAATCTGGAAGAGCCTGGATCTCCTATTAATGAGGGCGATCTTGAGTGGCCATATAGTGATGATATATCAACATAGATGCCGAAAGATATAATTTGGGCATATATATCAAAAAAGTAAACAAATTGGGATAGTTTCCTTCCATTGTTAGAGCTTTCCTATAATAGGTGGAATCACAAAACTACTAAGTTGACACTTGTTGAGATGATTTATGGTTTTGCTCTGCATAGTTCAGCTAACATAGGATTATTGAGGAAATCCTCTAGTGTTTCATAGTTTCTTAGAGACATGCAAGCTAGTCATAAGATAGCTCAATCCAATCTTCAACAAGCTAATGAGAGGGTGAAAGCTTTTGTAGATAGACGTCGTACACCATGAATATTCCAAGAAGGTGATCAGGTGTTTTTACAGGTTCCACATTGTTCTTTATTGATAGTGGGTCAAAAACCCAAGTTTTCATCTAGATTTTGTGGATCTTGGATAATAATCAAGAAGATTAGCGATGTCACCTACAAATTACAATTATCAGATGATTGAAAGTTTCACCTTGTTTTTCATGTTAGCAAGTTGACTCCATAAATTTCTCGAAATAAGAATTGTGTAGATGGTCTAGTAGCTTTTGGACATACACCATATGAGCTAGATATTCCTTTCAAAGTTCTGAATAAGGGGCTACAATAATTGTGGAATTGCTCCATACCAAAATATTTAGTAGCATGGACCAACCATCCACTTACATATGGTACTTGGGAATCAAAAGCTTGATTCGTAGACATTTTTCCTCCTTGATCATCGATGACAATGATATTTAGAAGGGAGAGAGAGAGAACATTAATTTGTATTTAGATCTCTATGCTATACCATTGGTCTACCTACATTGGTCAATGGGTTGAGGACCAGAGCTTGGGGGAGCCAAGGCTCTTGCATGAGTTCGTACATTTTGCAAGGTTATTTCGTCTCCTTAGAGAGTGGCCATATGAGGAGTGTTTGAACTTTATGGAGGACTCTTGATGTGCATGAAGGCAAGGGCTATTTAATGTTAGGAGGAGAGTAGCAAGTAACTTATTGGGACCTCATAGTGGACTTATTGGGACCTCATCTTGTATCCTTGGCATAATTTACCTCATTGAACTCTTTTGTAAAGCTCATTGATTTAAGTGTTTTATCTCTAGAACAAATAATTCTAGATTGTTTCTTTCTAGATCTAGTGTTAGCTTCTAGTGCCAGTTTTTGTACCGTCTCCCACACATCTATTGTTCACTATGCTTATCACACTTGCGATTGTGCTTATGCTTGGATCCTTTATTTCTTCCCACTAACGAACTTCACATGGTGTGAGTTTTGATTGTTCATGATCCATTAAATTTCTTATTACTTCATGATTTTCTTTATTTTTTTGGATTGTTCTTTTGACTCTCTCTTATATGAGATACTTCAACCTCATATATGAATGGGATAATGGTGAAGGAGAGATCTATATGTTCATTTTTTTTTTTTAGCTGAAATATATCTTCAAGAAGTGAGTTCCCCTCTTCTTGATGGTGTGAACCAAGACCAAGTTGTAAAATGACCATTATTTTTCTCAAAGAGAATAAGCCCACATTCATCACCCAATGTGGATGTGACAATTAAAAGAACTCCCCATGGACAGCATTTACATATCTTTTACACTTATGGATGTGATCAAAAGAATATGCCTCTTGATGTGACCCCTAGTCACTTCATTCTATTTCAAATACTTAGAAATTGGGCTTGAAATTAATTAGGTGCAAAAACAACATAAATAGTTTATCACCTTGACATATCATACACTAACTCATGAGATGTAGGTTAGAACTTCTCCCTTGTATGGATGGGAGGCAAAGGAGGCACAAACTTTTTAGTTTTTTGTTGCTTCTACCATATTTCCGTGTGAACCCTCCTTGTCAAGGAGTTACACGATAACCAGGTGCTTCCTTTTCTTCGCGTGTTTTTTTTCCTTGGAGTAAAAAATCTCTAACAATAATAATTATAATTATAATGATATGGATTTTGCTGATGTTGATAACAAAGAAGCATCCTACGTGGTGGCAACTTTCATGATATTACGGCCTTCCAGTCTCAAAAGTGACAGGAAAAAGCATGCCTTTTTCAGCATTTCGTGTTAAATTTGGAAGGTGAGTGCTGAGTACTTTACAGCATTGGAAGCAGGCGTGCTCCAAGGATTCGCGTGTTCCTGAAATGAGGAAGAGACGACCAGAAGGAAGGGGCATGGAGGATGTTGAGATAAGTCTCCACACCTCCTTTTGCGCGGCTGCGAACTCCGTTTCTCACCTTTACACTCAGGCACAAAATCAGAACAAGATCGCATTTCAAGCGGGGCAAAGATACGCTCTCGTGAGTCAAGTTGATTAAGTACACGCTGCTTTAGGATGAAGAGTAGTTTGCAAATTAATTTCTAATTACTGCATCAAGAGACCGACTTTTTTCTTCAAAAATTCCAACGTTCATACTCCAGGAACAATGCTATCAGTTCCTGAATCACCACAGCTCTAACGTCATTATCTTGCCTACACGCTCAAAACCAATACCTCCGAAGAAGAGCGAATGTGATTCTAATTCTGGGAATGTATATCAAATTCAGATTCCAGTCTGCAATACTCGTAGTAGATGAACATATTCATCCCTCCACATGTTACATCATTATTCCATGCATGCATGCAATCGGCATTGTATAGAGTTTTCGATTGTCCCATGAAGTCCATTTAAATTTATGCTTCATATTTGATGCTGTTATTTCCCAACTTCATGCTTGGAAAGTGGCATACAAGAAATAGAAGATGGTAAAGCTTTGGGATCATCATGTATGCATGTGCTTTTCAGTTTGTAAGTTCTTTTAGACTTCTTTGGAATCGGCGCAAGCTAAATATTTAGTGGGTTTTTGGGATCCTTATCGAAAGTTTGGGACAAACTCTCCTTCTGGTTGGATCCACCTATAAGGAAAATCCTATGATTTATTGGCCATCCTCATTTTAAGTCAACCAATTAGTATGCTTCTTTGATCTGGCGGACTTGTCTTATGTTTTGCCATTAATATATGGCTATTTTCTAAGAAAAAAGAATTTGTTGGAGTCTTAAGTTTGTGTTTATTATAGGTGCGAATTGCCTCTTGAAAAGAAACAAAGATAATGGATACTAAGCTTGTAACATTTATTTTGGAGAATATTTTGATGGTGTGATCATCATGCGTCTTATGATGTCAATTGATCATAAATGGTATAGCTATCATGGAACCTATGTAGATGCGACCATTATGGAGCCAGATATATTATAGAGGATGTTGTCCTCAATGGAAGCCCTCTTAGCCCCTTAGCTCTGATGGTAGCCCCTTGGCTATTTACCCAAGAGTTGTTGCCCACGAGAGTATGCTCCATTATCATGCCTGTAGTTGGTATGGTTTGACCCAGCATATACCTCCCGAATAGGGTCTGATTGGGTGTCTGACTTTTCCTACCTGTATTATGCTCATGATGGTATTCAACATTACCTCTGATATAGCTCATTGCTATTGATATTTGCTCACGAGAAGACCTTTTTAATGGCTATGAGACCTTGAGTTGTGGATTCTCGATCGATAGTAGACGTTCGTGCATGGAAGCAAGAATTATTAAACAAGGAGAAGAAGAGCATGAAAGCAACCTTGTGCTTTGTTGTCTTCCTAGCATTGCATTGTTCTCCATACTGTTTGCATCGTACGTGAGACCCATGGTCTTGTGGGGCATGAGGGTATACCTTAGGGTACTTGAAATTTTGAGATTGTTCGAACTGACATGTGCATGATGCTATGGAAGGTATCATGTTTCCACGACATTTGCTTTGCTTGACAACTTGGACACGAGGATTTTTTTTGATACCTTCGGAGGAGGTCTAAGTACCTGATGGGTGGAGGCACTAGCCTAAGTCACTCTTGACTTGGGAGTGAGTTAGGTCATCGAAGGATTGAATTCTTGGTTTTTATCCAAGGAAATTGCTGAGGACAACAATTCAAAAATAAGGAGGGAAGTGTTCGGTCCCCAAAATAAAAGGACATCTAGATGGGCACTTGTAGTTAAGTTTCTGGCCAAGTGTGAACCGGTTGCCTAGTGTGAGTTGGGCCACCTTTTCATTTGAGTGAATAAATAGGACCCATGGGCTCGTTTGTCAGACAATCCTCACATAAGGCACTTGGACTCTTTGCCCTTTGGCAAAGCCTCATCACCTATAGTGGCGGGGGGCTTGTGATATGGAACACTAGTCCCTTGGAGATGGCTACCTGCTTGGCTATAGGCTCCAAGCTGGAATGAGCCCATTTGGCTCTACGGCGGGGACGTGAGTCTGAAGTCCACCCTTCTATTGTTTGTGAATATGGCTTGTTTCTTGACTTGCTTAGGAGGGGGATCTTGGAGGATCTAATATAGGCCCACTCTTTGTATCATTTTTGCATTTGTGCAAAAAACCTTGAAGAGAACTCAAGCACATTGCTATGAATCCACTATGTCAACTGATATGAATGGTTCATGAATATACAAAGATATCAATGGGCTTTGTGAATAACCTATGCTGAGGAGCATCACAAACATACCATAAGTGGGAAAGGTTATTTACCCATTCATGTCGTATATGGGAGATATATGTTGAGTATATATCTGAATAGGTTCTTGGAGAAATACCCAAGGGACTACTATCATGGCTAAAGTGCTAAGAGAGCTATCATCATCAAAAACATCCTCAATAAGAATCGGGTCCACCTTGATTGTGTTCACATCAGTGTCATGGACAAAGTAAACCATCCTGAACCTTAGATTCCATTTGAATTTCTATATCTCATGTTTCTTTCATGATTTGGAGAAACTAATGCTTCCATCGCACTCAGAATGTGCCAAACCTCAAGATCGAGAGTCTATTTCCTTGAGTTTGACCCATAGAGGTCTTGTTTTGAATTGGTGACATCATCGATGACAACATCAATTTGTAACTGCCATTGATGAATCGCCCTTGAGTGATCACCAAGTAAGTACTCTCTAAGTTCCAATTCGAACCATATGTTGAGTCATCCCACTAGTTGATACCCACTAACACCTTTGGTTAAGTGCATCCATATTATGCTGAAAACAAAGATCAAATCGTGTTTTCATGATTGAAAACAAAAGAATATGAAAAGAATGCAATCAAATGCACAAATGCCCAATAGATGAAGAAAATAAGCTATAAATAATGCAATGAATCCAAACATACATAGACTCAACTAAGGAAACAAATCCTCTATTGGACGGAAGACCTAATCAATGACCATGGAGCAAAAGATCCCTCTTTCACGTGGAGATCCCCATCGATGATAATGGAGGAGTATCCCCTATCCTATGGCTACATGCCACTCGAATCCGAAACAAGGACATATGCAGATACTCCACCCTTGGGTTGGATCGTGGCATGCCTCATGTCAGAGACCAACCATAATGGAAGTCCCCGGACCCCCATAACGAGTGCCCATGGATCCTATGGCTGGTACTTGTAGTTGGACATATGATACATCCACAATGGTGGAGGTTCTTGCCTTCAGACAAGGAGTCCCTTTGTGGAAAAAGTGCTGCTATGCACAAGGGTGGGATTTCTTCAAGAGACAAATGTAACCATAAAATTGCAAGCCATTCAAAGCTTAAGGACCATACACTATAAGTTGTCCCAAAGTGGCTTAAAGAGAGCTTTAAGATCTTGGCATAGAGCTTTATGAGAGCTTAAGAATGGGGCTACTTCATAAACATACAAGTACCAGATTATGACAAGCCTCAAGAGTACTTTGGGCACATGAAGAGGAGCCTCTTCAAGCATCCATAGATGCCGTGCCAAACGCCTTCCTAGACCAAGAATGGGAGGTTGACCAAGTTCAATTGGGCAGTAGTTGGCCGGACTGTGGTCCATTGGATAGTCCAGCTCAGTTGATTGTCCAGCCACTTAGTCCATCAAGTAGCCCAATTGCCTCTGAGGAGGGACTTCCTCATAGGAGCCTTAAGGGCAGCCTATGAGGCGTCCAAAGGAACAGCCCAAGATGCCCTTAAGAGCAGCTAGGAACAACCTGCCCAAGTGTCCCCCAAAGGCAGCCCAAGGGCAGTGCCATAGGCCTTCCCAAGAGGACAGCCTTAAGGCTGTACCCCTTGGCACTAATGGAGTCCAACAGGCTGGCTTTAGGGGCAGCCCTGAAGGGCAGCACCCTCCTATTTCTCCACACCAAAGCAATAAACAGCCATCGTCCTAATTGAACGACAGCAGCTGCCTCAGGTAGAAAAGATTTTAATTTAATTAGTCAAATAAAAAAATATGTAGTAATTTATAAAAATATATAAAAATATTGCTGGACAGGAAGGAATTAGGGCGAACACCAAAGCTTTAAACACGATTAGATTCATTTGTGGCAAAATTTGCAGACATGCTCCCATCTGGCCTACTTGATGGCTTACTGCCATAGCGCGGATGCATGTTAGATAAGCACTAAGGCTGCTGCTCACCTTCGAGATGATGGAGGTCACATAAGTCCACCTCTTCAAGTGAGGGGAAGCTCGTCTCCACCAAGCTCATAGTCTGCTCTCCCCAAGTGGTGATTGATATGACTTGCGTTTTTTTTAAATTCAGCCAAGAAGCTCAAAAAGTAGATCATAGGGGATTAATTAGCTTTAATTTTTCGGAAAAGAAACGTACGTGACATGGGGATGTTGACACCTAGCTTTTATTGCCTTTAATCCCAGCCTTTGGATGAGATCAGTCAGATTTTTTCATATGTCCTTTAAAATTTGACTTATTTTGACTTTGAACAGAAATTAGGGTTTCGGGTTTGACCCTCCAAATTTTGCCAAAGTGCTAAATGTTATATATCATTGTGTAGCTCTTGAAGAGTACTTCCCAAATCTGCCATTACTTTTACGAGATAATTTTGACTATTTTTGACCATTACTATCAAAATTGACTATTTGCTTGTGGAGCACGATTTCACCAAGATTGACACAAGGTTTGGATACCATGAAATATGGAGATCCCCCAGAGATGCCCGAAAGCCATATCTTGTATGGCTTGACCAATGCACTTGCCACTTTCAAGTAGATGATGAATGATCTTTTTTGTCAATATGCAGAGAAGTGGATAGTAGTATTGCTCGATGATCTTCTTGTTTAACAAAGTAAGTGCATTTTTTTTGCAACAAACTACTTTAACTTGGCATGTGATCTCAACAAATGGAGTACACATTGACTAGGATAAAATATGTGCTATGCTGGATTTACCCATCCTTTGCACTATGAGGTGAAGAACTTTTTAGGATTCATCGGCTTTTCTAGGAATCTCATCCAAGACTACACTCTCATTGTTGAGCCCTTGAAATGATTTTTAGGGGACTTCGAAGTAGGAACTCTAATCTGAGTCTACATGTGAAGTCAACGCATGAGCTAGTTTAGTGCGTAATGCCAACTTAATAAACGTAAATGCTTGCATTGTGTAGGGCTTTTACATCTGTTATAGATTTTAATGATAAATGGACATCACCATTCCTATGGACTTTGTGATAGGTTTGCCCAAGATTTAGCAGGCTAATCGTTCGAACTGGGACGTCATCAATGGCCAGGTTTATACTGACACATTCTATCATGAAGAGCCATGAGTTCACTCAATTCTTTGTGGAACACTTGTATAGACTTTATGGGTTGCATGGGGAATGAGGACTCTCTAGCGATTGGGACACGAAATTCACTAGCAACTTCTGACATGGAGTATTCGAGAAGTTGAAAACATGTTTGTGCATGACATCCTCCGATTATCCTGAGATTGAATGGGAAGACCAAGCATGAAAAGACTATGGAGGACATGCTCCATGCATATGGCATGAGTCTGATTGGGAATATTGCCTCCCACAGATTGAGTTTGCTTATAGGAGTATTGAGCAAATAGCTACAAGATATAGCCCGTTCATGTTGATGCATGGTGATGAGTTTGTGCCAATCAATTGCCACTAGGCTCAAGGGTGTGTAGTTGGGATTTGTGGCCGATTTCTAACACGATATTTAGATCCTACAGAAAGTGAGAGAGCATACAAATAACATAAGATCATCCGGTCTTCTATGCTAACTAGCATTAGATGTTGGAGTTTGAGGTTTGTGGAAGCACGCGAACAACACAAGAAGAAGAAGCTTGGAGCACAACACAAAATACTCAATATATTACCAAGAGAATGTACAAAGATAATTGACTCGTTAAGGTTATAGGTATATATACAAGCTGAAAAAAAGAACCTCCTAAAGAGGGAAAAAAGTGCCTCGACGGTCCTAGTGTGTTCACACACATCACTATCGAACTGCACATGTTGAATCATTCACAAATTTTGCATAATCTATGAGCTCATACAACCCACGACATAAAATTCCAGAAGCAATAATGACGTCGCCATTTGACGATCATGAACTGTATATTTGTCATCAACAAATTTCACAACCAAGCTGAGCTTGGCTAATGCCGAAACTGATAACAGATTTTTCTTAATCCCGGGCACAAATAAAGCATCCGACAATGTAAAAGAACTACCATCAGCAATAGTCAGAATGATCTTATCAACTCCCATGACAGGATAAGAGGAGTTGTTTGCGCATGTGATAGTATTCCCTGTAGGGGAAGGCTCAAGTGAAGTGAAGAAACTGTGTTGCGAGGTAATATGTTTGGTTTTCCCACTATCAAAAGTACCAAACATCCGAGTCTACTGGAGACATACACTGTTCATGAGAAGATGGGTCATAACTGCAAACAGTAGTAAATGCCCATTCTTCATCCTGCACAAGATTTGCAGACTCTGATTTGTGTGTAGAGGCCTCTGGAACAACCATTCTAGCCTCTTTTTTCTTTGCCTCTTTCGCAGCTAGTTTTGGACAACTCTTTATGACATGATCATTTCCTTTACACTTCTAAACAATTTTTACTTTTCTGTTTTCTTCTCATCTTTGTCATCTTTCAGAATTAACAGATTTCTACTTACTAGTAGATGAGCTCCATTTATCTTTGTCCTTTTGACCGGCTAGGAAAGCTTGATCTACAACATGCATAATAGACCTCTTCTACCTAGATTGATCTTTCTGGAACAGAACAAAGACTAACTCCTCAAATGTTAAGGCATTTGGATTGCCTTTCATCATCAATCGAAGAGTAGAAGCAAAACTTTGATATGAATCTGGAAGACCGTTCAGAAGAGTCTGCACAAGTGAACTGTCTGGCAAGACTTCATCAGCAAAAATCAAAGGAAGGCTCCTTCAAATCTTTAATCTTTGTCAAAAAAATTGTCCATGGAATCTCCTTCATTCATGTGTTCACTCTCCATTTTTTTCAAAGGTAAACAACATGAGCCTCATTCCTTGCCTGGTATAAGGTGATAAGTGTATCCGAGGCATCCTTTGTTGTTTTGCAGGAGTGAATGTGAAGAATAATGGCACTCTTGATGTACAAGGCTATCAATGTATGTGACTAAGCATCTTTAACCATCCCAATGAAGTTTCTCTTCAATAGGTGCAGTAGGAACTGGAGCACGAACAAAAACCTGAAGAACATCATCTTCAACGCCATCCGCATCGCCTTCAATAACTGTATTTGCAGGTGTAGTAGGAAGTTTTTCAACACGAGTCCTTTTGCGACCAATACATGATGCATCATATATGCCCATAATGGGTAATTGGTACCATCCAACTTATCTTCGACAGCCAACATACAGAATACATGACTGCTTTCAACCATGGCTACTAACTAAAAATCGAATGATACGAAAGTCCTGGAGACTTCTTACCTTGAGTATCCGATCAAGTGGAAGCATCGAGTGAGGTCTCTCATGACTTGGAAGTCCAATCGATTGTTGAAGAGTGGATTCTCTGATTTAATTACCAAGAAAGTTGTTAAGGACAACATCTGGAAATAAGTGGGGATTATTATGTCCCCACTTGGGATATCAAATGGGCATTTGCAGTTGTGTTTGTCCACATGAGAAAGGACCTCCTAGTGTGAATGGACTCACCTTCCTAAGCAAGTCCTATAAGTAGAACTCACTTTTTTTCGGACTCACTGTTTATAGGACTCATTGGCTTATTTATGCATATCCTTGTGTATACACTCGGACACTCCCCTATGGTGGAGTCACTCGTATACTTGTATTGGTATGGGTGTGTGGTCGGTATGGGACACCAACCCTTGTGATGATGGCCACCCAATCGTAGCTACAGGCTTCTAGGCTCAAGGGAGATCCCATTTGGTTCTATGACTGGGAAGTCCTCTCGATGTCCATCCTTTCATGTGTTATATGACTTCTTTCTAGTCTTGTCCGTAGGGAGGTATCTTGGTGGGGTGCTAAGAAATAGTCTTGTAAATCATTGTTCTTTGGTTTAAACAACATCACAATTAATTTGCCACTTAAGGACAAATACATCGATTCGTTGATTCATAGGATAAGAAGGTGGATGAAATCTAAATAGTCTCAATCTCTTTTTTTAATTATGTTTCTACTTAAACTTTTGGTGAGCGATTTTCGGACGAAGATCTTGTTTTGCTAATAAGATTATGTTGTTGTCTTTTCTGTGTCATAAGTAAGGGTGTTTCATGAGCAATTGCAATTCGTTCAAGTGTATAAACAAAAATTGGAAGAGGGACAAATTTATTTTTGGTTTTTTTAAGTAACATCAACAAAAGTATTTCTATCCTAGATCTGAGAACATATGCGAATGATACTAGACATTGAATACATCCTATCGAGATCTTATAATTGTCATTGAAATGACCTATCATTGAAGTTTCGTTCCCTCAATGTTTTATGGTTTAAGATTGTTGCTTGCGAGAGCTTTAATTGATGTAGGTTGACACGTCGAGGGCAAGGAGTTTAAAGATGACAAGTGGTAAATTGTTGATTTTATGGCTATAGAGAAATCTTCAATCTTATTGGTATCGTCATCACAATAGCTTTTAGAGATGATACAATCCTCAATAATTTTTTTTCATCGTCGAGAAAACCAAAGGTTAGACAAAGTGGAAGCTATAGTTTACTAGATTGTTAGATGAGTAGAATGTTAAAAGATTCATCATTGCTTGATATGATTGCTGTAGTCATAGGAGTGTCTCAAAATTATTTCTAACTACAGAGGGTTGAAGGACTCTTTGAAGAGATAATTGCTAGAAGGTTTTGTAATTTCTGAAAGGAGGGCTTAATTCCTAATATATAAACCTACAATGCTTTGTTTTTGCCCGTGTCAATATCATGATGGATTTGCCATGAAAATTTATACCATAGAGCATAACTTTGATATGATTTGCAGCCCTCAGATATTGTATACCGTGTTGGCTTTTATAACATAGCCTTCGGAATTACATTTGCTGTGCTTTACTGAATGGATTTTAATGTGTCAGCATATCTACTTCCTGGATTTTTATTTATTTGCTGTGATGATGTATTCAATTTATTCTTTATTCAAACCTTTGAATGTTTCTTTTGGGTTTGGATGGATTGTGCCATCCGGCCGCAGGAAAAACTTTGGGATTGGATGCAGAAACATCAGCAACAATATGGAATTTCGCCATCTTCAGTCGATATTTCAAATTATGTTAAGGTACATCACTCTGCTTTCTGAGTCAATTTCGATATACTAATAACGATGGACCTGATGTTTTCTAAGATGGAAATGGAGAGTTTGAGTCAAATGGAGATGTCTATACTGCAAGTGCAAAACCATGTTGTCCATTCACAACAGCAGATGGCTTGTTCAAATGTTTTCAACAGACATTCAGGTGATCATCAAAGACTGCGAGGCTCCTTTTTATTAATCAACCTAATACACTGAAAAGAGGGCCCAAAGCTTTTCTGAGGTTGTCTACTTTAATGGAGAGTTTTAGGTAGTGGCCCGTGGGGAAAGTATAGACTAGTGTAGAGTGCCTGAGACATAGGGCTGAATATGATAATGTGTTGCAAAAAATCCAACCTTGTGCAAAACACTAATCTGATGCTATAGTACCTTTCAAGACATTAGACTAAGCATGAAATGTGAATCCTATTTGCAAATGGACATCACAGCAAATCACTTCAGTGTATCACTTACAGCATGCAAGTGCTATTTTTGCTATAGAAAGGTATCAAAAGAATTATTAGTAAACAAGGTTTGATATGAGGAAAATTGGATTTTTCAAAGGTTCTTAAAACATGAACATGATGCTACATGATCCTTAATAGCAATGCCTTGAACATGAATATACAATCAGATATAAGAAACAACTTCAAAAGGTGATCAAGTAGGTCCAACATAGTTGCTATTGAAACTTGCATCACTCAACCTAATGCCTAGGATATAGTTGCATAATAATCCTATGTTATTTGAGCTAGTAGCATGGATAAAAGATGCGAAATGTGGTAGAGAGACTCCAAAAGCTGCTCTGTGGAGTTTTGATTGTGGGTTGTGTTTCTTCTTGCAGTGCTGCATAGCACTGCCTCTTTTGATTTGCCATGACCACTTGTGTCCTTTTCTTTAGATGTTTAATTTTCAGGTCTTTCAGTTCTAAACTTCTCGCATTTAAGTATGGCCTATGATTGTTTGTGCCTGTCTTTTCTTCTTCCTTTTGGCTCTTTGCTTGCATGTAAAAGTAAGTGTTCTCTTCCTCTCTCTCATGCAAAATATTGAAATAGAATGACTTTTACACAGTTTCGGAAGGTGATTATTGCCCATTGCATTACCCTCCAATCATGAACTCTTATTCCTTATTGTATAAGGGTGAGTTCACATAGGGGTGGTGGAACAAACATTATAAAAATTCAAGTTCCACTAGGAAATAGAAAAAAAATGGACAGTTCTGCCACCAACCTATTCACATATAGGGACGGAACAGTAACAAAGTCTTTGTAGTGCCGTTGCCCTATGTGAAACATAAGAGGTGGAAGAACAAGATCAAATATAAGCAAGATCAAATATCATGCATTATAAACCTTATAAATTCATTTCTAAAATGACTTATACAAAATCGAGTATAAAGTATCTTTTAGCAAGGGTTATAAAATGCCATATACAAAATGTTTTATGCAACATTAAAGAAACGACTACTTGATTCTCCACAATAATTTGGGTACAACTAGTCATTCCATGCAAGGATCAAATGAATCATACAAAATCGAGTATAACATCAATACGAACTAACATAATTCAAATACAAATTCAAGTGGAACATGAAGGAAAGTCCATTTCCTGAAGGGTTTCACTTCGAGAGACTTCTTGCATATTCATCCTCACATTCTCCTTGTACATATTTCGAGCAAGGTTGTCTCTACGCTTTGAGCAAACTCCTAGGTCATTATCTACTACTTCATTGGTACATTGAGCACGATCCATGATTTTGTCCACTTTAATTTCATGTGTTGCTTCAAGCTTCATCATAGAGTTTGTGGTTGCTCTTTGTTATTCATCCATATGTCCACCACGAGTTATCAATTCTACCTCAGCCTCTTGTACCCATTCCATCCATTCCATGTCAAAAGATTTATTATGACAAATGCAAGTGTTATGAAGTACGAGACATGCAACAACAGCATCGGGTACATAACGCAAATCCATATCGCACCTTTTAAGCAAGATGCGAAATCTTGCTTTCAAAGTACCAAAAGCTCTCTCCACTCGCATTCTTGTTTTAATGCGTGACATTTGCCCTCTTTGCATCCTTTGAATGGAACTAACATATATGGTCGAGCCGGATATGCACAATCACTCACTAAACAATAGTTTCCTAGCTCACCTCTTGCGCATTTCTGCCCTAGTTCACCTCTAGTAAAATTTAATGAATCATGCATTGAGCCTACCCATCCTACATCATAATTCCATATTAAACAATTGGCACTAACAGTCAGTTGTAGTAAAATAGAGTGGAATCCTTTTATATTAAAGTAGTCTACATGATTTTCTCTTGGTGCAATGATAGGAATATGAGAATCATCTATTGCACCAACTACATAAGGAATCCCTCTAATTGCCTCAAACTCATGGGCCAAGGTTTCAAGGCGAGAACTTGAAGGCTATCTAATATATGTGTCTCTAAGTCCCGATTTGACTATTGCTTTACAAAAAGAGAATACATGCATGCATACATACACATAAATGCACACATACATATACATACACATGCACATATATGCACACATAAATATACACGTGAGAAGCACATATAAATGCATAGATACACGTGAATGCACGTACACATAAATGCAGATACTTGAAAATAAACATGCATATTTCATTATGAATTTGAAATTAAATAAAACATAGGATGAGTTGAAGGGCTAATACATTGGAAAAAGTCCTATATCATGACAAAGTTTAAAGGGTTAGTACATAAAAAAAGAGTCCTAGAACATAACAAACTATCTATAATAATCTCTACTCCCTCCTCTTATTGTTTTTCAAGAATTCACACATAGTAGTATGCAAATCTAGAATAGCTTTGAGTTTGTCTCCATCTATAGCAAGATTCTCTTTTAAGTGACCTAAAAAGATCCTTGCTATTATTAGCCATGTGAGCTAAAGACTTCTCATATTTAGGAGCACAATGAGGGCTAGAAGGTGTAGAAGCTTGAGCTACATCTTCATTCGGAGTCAATTGCTCTTGCACAACATCATCACTTGGAGAATTGTTAACATTTGTAGTCGATGATGATGCATGGCCAACAGGCATCACGGTAGCTCTAGAGTGGAAATATTGATCGACGATGTCATACCATTTGCAAGTATATTTCCTATCATTTCCTGATATAGAGTTATGAACTTTATCTAGTTGATATACCATGAAAATCTTTTGCCACTTTTTTTTTACAACTCTCACTATCCCTATCAAAGTTAGGGTATAATGACGCAAACTTCATTGCAATCTTCGCCCAAAGGTTAACCTCTTGTTTGCATGGATTGTTGAACTCGTTGTTCATCATGCCTTTAACATGGATCAATTGATCCACCTAGTGATCCGTCCACTTACAAGTTTTGTTATCATCGTCTTCCTCCAAATCTACCAACGTTCTCTTGTTTGCAACTTTCGCATTCTTTGGTTGGTCTTTGTCATCATTTGGCTTTGTTCTTGACTTGGCTTTGACACCTCGTTGTTTTGGTTTGGAACGGTCCATGAGTTTGGATGGATCCATTGAATCAGGAGTTTCTATAGGATTGTTGGTGTTAGAGATAGGTTAGGGAATTGAGGAGTGGGTTTGAGAGGATGGATAGGAGAAAACTTAAAACAGATAAGGGCCATTCAACATGGCTTGAAAGCCATGAGGTATTGGAAATGAAGGATGCCATCCTTAATTTGCAATGCCATCTCATGGCTTTCAACCCATGTTGAATGGCCTTAATCTTCCAATGCCATCTCATGGCTTTCAAGCCATGTTGAATGACCCTAATCTCTTTAGGCCTTCTCGTATTCATCCCTCTCTAACCCACTCCTCAATTCCCCAACTTACCTCTAACGCCAATAATCCTATAGAAACTCCTAATTCAATGGATTCATCCAAACTCATAGAGCCTTCCAAATCAAAACAATGAGGTGCCAAAGCAAAGTCAAGAAGGGAGCCAATTTTTGACAAAAATCAATGAAGGCGAAAGTTGCAAATAAGAGAACGTTGGTAGATTTGGAGGAAAACGAGGACACCAACAAAGTTCACAAGTGGAAGGACCACTGGGGTGGATCAATTGATCCATGTTAGAGGCGGGATGAACAACGAGTTCAATAATCCATGTAAACAAGGGGGTAATCTTTAGCCAAAGATTGCAACGAAGTTAGAATCATTATACCTGGACTTTGACAAGGATAGTGAGAGTTGTAGAAAAAACTAGTAAAAGGTTCTAGCCGCATATTGGTAAGACAAAGTTCATAACTCTATATTATGAAATGATAGGAAGTACACTTGCAAGTGGTATGACATCGTCGATGAATATTGCCACTCTAGAGGTATTGTGATGCCCGTTAGCCATGCATCATCATCGAACACAAATATCAATTATTCTCCAAGTGATGATGCTCTGCAAGAGTAACTAGCTCCAAATGAAGATGTAGCTCAAGCTTCTACATTTTCTAATCGTCATTGTGCTCCTACATATGAGGAGTCTTTAGCTCACATGGCTAATAATGGCAAGGATCTTTTAGGTCACTTAAAAGAGGTTCTTGCTATAGACCGAGAAAGACTCAAAGCTATTCAAGATTTACATACTACTGTGTGTGAATTCTAGAAAAACAATAAGAGGAGTGAGTAGAGGCCATTATAGATAGTTTGTTATGTTCTAGGACTCTTTTTTGATGTATTAGCCCTTTAAATTTTGTCATGATGTAGGACTTTTTCCAATGTGTTAGCCTTTTAACTCTTCCTATGTTTTATTTAATTTCAAATTCATAATGAAATATTCATGTTTATTTTCAAATTTGTGCATTTATGTGTAGGTGCATTCATGTGCATGTGTGCATTTATGTGTGCTTCTCGAGTGTATATTTATGTGTGCATATATGTGCATGTGTGCATTTATGTGTATGTATGCATGTGTGCATTTATGTATATATGTATGTGTGCATGTATATGTATGTATATGTGTATTTATATGCATGTATATGTATATGTGCATATTATATGTATATGTGCATGTATATGTATGTGTGTATATATGTGCATATATATTATGTGTGCATGTGTCTGTATGTATATATGCATTTATGTGCATGTATATGTATTTGTGCATGTTATATATATGTGTGCATATATATGCATATATATGTATGTGTGCATTTATGTGTATGTATACATGCATGTATATGTATATTTATGTGCATGCATATGTATGTGTGTATGTATGTGTGCATGTATGTGCATGTGTGCATTTATGTGTATATATATGTGTGCATGTATATATGCATGTGTATGTGCATGTGTATGTATGTGCATATGCATTGTGTATGTGTATGTGCTTGTGCATGTGTGCATGTATGTATGCATGTGTGCATTTATGTGTATATGTATGTGTGCATGTATGTGTATATATATGTATGTGTGCATTTATATATATGTATGCATGCATGTATGTGTATGTATATGTGCATTTATGTGCATGTATATGTATATGTGCATGTCATATGTATGTTTGCATATATGTGCATGTATATGTATGTGTGCATGTATATTATATGTGCATGTATGTATATGTATATGTGCATTTATGTGAATGTATATATATGTGTGCATGTTATATGTATGTGTGCATCTATATGTATGTGTGCATGTATACATATGTGTGTATTTATGTATATGTATGCATGCATGTATGTGTGGATTTATGTGCCTATATATGTATGTGTGTATGTGTGCATCTATGTGCATGTGTATGTATGCATGTATGCATTTATGTATATATGTTTATGTATTATTATATATGTATATGTGCATTTATGTGTATGTATGCATGCATGTATGTGTATGTATATGTGCATTGTGCATGTATATGTATATGTGCATGTTATATGTATGTGTGCATATTATATATATGTGTGCATGTATGTGCATGTATATATATGTGTGCATGTATGTGCATGTGTATGTATGTGTATGTATGCATGCATGTATGTGTATATGTGCATGTATACGTATGTGGGCATGTATATGCATGTGTATGTATGCATGCATGTATGTGTATGTATGTGTGTGTGCATGTATATTTATGTGTGTATGTGTGCATGTATGTGTATGGATGTGTGCATGCATGTATGTGTATATATATATGCATTTATGTGTATGTATGCATGCCTATATATGTGCATATATATATATGTGTGTATATATGTGCATGTATGCATGCATGCATGTGTGCATTTATGTCTATGTATGTGTATGCATGTATATGTGCATTTATGTGTATGTATGCATGCATTTATGTCTATGTATGTGCATGCATATATGTGCATATATTAGTGCATTTATGTGAATTTATGCATGCATGTATATGTATTTGTGCATTTATGTGAATTTATGCATGCATGTATATGTATGTGTGCATTTATATTTATATGTGCATGTATATGTATGTGTGCATCTATGTCTATGCGTGCATGTCATAGTTGGTTTGGAACTCGTTCCAAACAACTTTTATGGTTCGGCGCTTTTGGTTCCGCACCAACATTCCAAACAACGTATGGAACCTTGACTTAAAAAAACAATACCCCGTGGTTTCTTTGATAGCGGCTTGCCTTAGGAGTCGGTGAGCTCTCTCACATGCCCACTCCAAAGTCCATTAGTACATACACACTCATATATACATATATACATTCGTGAATCGTTGCATTTCTGAATGCATCTATGATGCCACACAAAACCTATGGTGCTATGTTGCACTCTTATTAAGTACTATTATGTCACATAAAAGTTAGAGCTTAGAGCATACATGTATGCATACATTCATACGTACACACATACATACATGCATACATATATATAGTGCATGCATGCATGACACAATGCACATTGAATGTATACACTTTACATGCATGTATGCACATAAATAAAATAAATGAGAATATATATATATATATATATATATATATATATATATATATATATATATATATATATATATATATATATATATATATATATATATATATATATATATATATATATATATATATATATATGTATGTGTGGTAACGTTCCATATCTTGACGTTTGGTACGGCACCGCATTCCGTACGCGTACCGTACGTGCCGTACCAAACGTTCCGTACCACCTTGGTGCATGTATGTTGAAGATTTATTATTATGTCACATCCTAATGTTTTTCATTTTTCGGTTTTGGAAGAATATGACTTTGTTAAATGAAATATCTTTGTTTTTTACATGTGTGTGTGCAATACTAATCTGTGAATTGTTAGAGACATCAGCCACATATAGAAATCAAAGCATAGTACAAACATGTGTTGGAAAACAATGTCACATGAGTCCAAAATCCATTTAGGGCAGAAACCCTAATTTTTGTACTCAAGCCATTTTTGGCACAAAAATGGGTAAACTTTTTATGAGCTTATCTTGTAGAGCTTGAAGAGAGCTTTCCAATGGTATATGACATGCAGTCATCAGAGATCAGATTTGGAAGAAAACCCTAACCCTAATTTTCTGTTGATTTAAGGTTTAGACCTCATATGATAGCTCTCGGCATGAGGATCATAAAAATGTTGTCGGATCATTCATCAAATAGTCAGAAGTGTGAAAAAGCTGGTCAAGAAGCTATTTTTAAAGTTAGCTAAAAGCAACTTTAAAAATAAAGCAAACTCAATTAAAAAATAGCGATCCAAGTTTTAAAAAGCTACGATGATGGGTTTTTAACGCAAAAAGCTTCTTTATTCAATTTTGATCGCTAGAAGTCCTTGAGGGCTATATAAACAGTGCCTTGGGTCACTTTTAGTCATCCTACACCAATTTGCAACGCTAGTTTTGGTTCCTCATTATAGGTGGTGCTCTAGCACACATGGGGGAGCCATGGTGAGCAGCTATGGAGTTCTTCTTGGAGAAGAGTAGCTATGGAGTTCTTCTTGGAGAAGAGTGTGCTCACACTCTTGCTTATGGAGAGGACTTACCCATCAGTAGCTAGCTTGGTGGTGTGGATCTGCCATCTATATAATGTATTTGAACATAATGTATTTGAAGATCGTCTTCTACATGAAGATTTCAGTGTACTTCAAAGACATTGGATGGAGGTTAACATAAGATTTGCATCTTATGTTAAGAATTCGGGTATATATTCTCTGTATGCACATAGGTACTACTTGGAGTTTATGGAGGCAGTGGCATCCATATCAGGAGGAGTCCTATTCGGCATATCTAAAGGAGAATCAGTACATGCATGCTACATGCATTCAGATGAGATATTAGAGAAGGTGTGTTCACATGAGTGAGGATTTCTGGCAGCAACATGTTAGCATTCTATGCTAATTCTGTAAGCATGTGATCTTTCACAAACACATCTGATTTAGGGTCTTTCATAGCCTAAATTCAGATTAGGGTTTGCTGAATATCAGTTTCAAACTGATCTTTCCTCTTTCTGTCACTCATATCCACTCTTCTACAACTTGTCAGGTCATACATCTCATACATATTCAGATTTCTGTCCCTACATCTCAATATTCTTGTAAATTCTATACATTCACTCATCCATCTATTTATGTTCACATAGAGTGGTTGAGAGTTTTGCTCCCACATTGTATTTGTATATATGATAGTGTGAGTAAGCAGTGGCTTACGTAACACTTTACACATGTTGTCTAATCTTTCTCTATCTTTGTCTCATCATTTGTATGATTAAGTGTGGTATGTTCATGTTTTTTCAATATTAGAAGATTGCTGAAATCTATGTTGTAGAATCTGGACCTATGGAACTATGGACATATGGTATTAGTTATGGGCCTACTAAATTTCCAACAACATGATTCCACTTCATTGAAAGCATGGCACGAGCTGTGAGTGTTAGGAAGATTATAAATCGTAGAAATGGTCATAGGCATAGGACATGGACTTATCCACGTCCACAAGGATTTCTTCAAAAACTACCTCTTGAGTAGTTATAGTGAGAATATGTTCAAGAGGCGTCTTAGGGTTAGTTTAGTAGGAATACCTTCCACTATCTTTGTGGAAAGCTTGGACCGTTTAATGAAAAAAATATCAACAATTTATCGAGATGCACTGCCTGTTCAAGGTAGAGTAGCCATTGCACTCACTAGATTTGTCACAGGGGATGAACTTTTAGGCATTGCTGATAGCTTTGTGTGTGCAACAAGTGCAACCTGTGAAATTGTACACTCTTTTTGTAAAGCAATAGTCAAATTGGGACTTAGAGACACATATATTAGATGGCCTTCAAGTTCTCGACTTGAAACCTTAGCCCATGAGTTTGAGGCAATTAGAGGGATTCTTTATGTAGTTGGTGCAATAGATGTCCTCATTTTCCTATCATTGCACCGAGAGAAAATCATGTAGGCTACTTTAATAGAAAAGGATTCCACTCTATATTACTACAACTGACTGTTAGTGCCAATTGTCTAATATGGAATTATGATGTAGGATGGGCAGGCCCAATGCATGATTCATTAAATTTTACTAGAAGTGAACTAGGGCAAAAATGTGCAAGAGGTGAGCTAGGAAACTATTATTTAGTGGGTGATTGTGCATATCCGGCTCGACCATATATGTTAGTTCCATTCGAAGGATGCAACGAGGGCTTGTCACCCATTAACTATTTTTGGAAGTTCATTCAATTCAGCACAAGAATGCCAGTGGAGAGAGCTCTTGGTACTTTGAAAGCAAGATTTCGCATCTTGCTTAAAAGGTGCGATATGGATTTGCATTATGTACCTAAAGTTGTTGTTGCATGTCTTGTACTTCATAACATTTGCATTTGTCATAATGAATCTTTTGACATGGAATGGATACAAGAGGCTGAGGCAGAATTGATAACTCGTGGTGGACATATGGATGAATAACAAAGAGCAACCAAAAACTCTATGATGGAGCTTGGAGCAACACATGACATTGAAGTGGACTAAATCATGGATTGTGTTCAATGTACCAATGAAGTAGTAGATAATGACCTAGGAGTCGGCTCGGAGCGTAGAGACAACCTTGCTCAAAATATGTGCAAGGAGAATGCGAGGATGAATATGCAACAAGTCTTTGGAAGTGAAGCCCTTCAAGAAATGGATTCTCCTTCATGTTCCACTTGAATTTGTATTTGAATTATGTTAGTTCGTATTGATGTTATACTTGATTTTGTATGATTCATTTGATCCTTGCATGGAATGACTAGTTGTACCCAAATATTTATGGAGAATCGAGAAGTTGTTTCTTTAATGTTGCATAAGCAATTTTGTATATGGCATTATATGACCCCTGCTAAAAGATACTTTATACTTGATTTTGTATAAGTCATTTTGGAAATGAATTTGTAAGGTTTATAAATGGATGATATTTGATCTTGTTCCGCTGCCTCTCATGTTTCACACAGGACGGCAGCACTACAAAGACTGTAACCACTACAAAGACCAACTTGAAGTTTTCTAATGTTTGTTCCACCGCCCCTATGTGAAACCACCCTTCGTAGGAAAACATATGACTTTATGTGAGGGCACTGGAATGCCCTACAAAACCAATAATAAGCCCAGATTTTCTAGGAGTTTGTGAACCCTTATTATACATTTTTAAGTAAATGTTGAACCCTGAGTTTTGAACCCAAGCAGTTATTTGAAAATTGAATTCTTCAAGAACTTGAAAGGGAAAGTCATCTGTATACTGTTTAACTTTTGAGTTGACCACTTCATGGACTTGGATTTAAATGGTCTTAGAAATGTTCAAGAATCATTATTTCTTTTCTTTGTGTGTATCCATGTCTTATTTTCTTCTTGCTCATTGGTTGATGTCATTTTTGTGGTGTCTTCATTTGTATGTGTTTGTGTTTATTGAGTAATCATCTGGAAGTACAGATTCTTCTAGGCATATGAAGATATAAACTATTTATATTATCCCAGCATTTTGTTTAATCCTGTACGGATTTGACGAGATGATTTGTCCAGATTATCATAGGCATGCACTCTATGTACAGCTATTAACTATATGACAATCTATAGCATAGTAGAATGATTTCTAGCACCCTGAAGAGATTCTATTTGAATCTTTCACAGTTACATTATCCTTGAGCTCCTTGTAGAGTGTTAGCTTATGATTGAGTCATTCAAATGAGAACAAAAAGCTCCTTTTGCTGGATGTGACCTGAGTGGTAGTGTTTGGATATAACACGCAACAATTCATGCAAAAAATGCTACTTGTGGGAATAGATGTATCGTTTAGATAACCTGCTAGAAATGGATCAGTTTTGGAAGTTACTGACTAGTATTTATTACACTAAGATCTTGGTGGTTTTTACAGGTTGAGAGCAATCCAGATCTACCATATTGGACAGGGCACCATGTTTTAGTTTTCACAGATGAGATTGAGGGGATTTTCTCTGCTCGACAAGCATGTCCTTCATTGTTGTGTGGAACTTATTTATTAATCGTGGAAGGCAGAGACTGAATTCGTTCATGTATAGCCGATACAATTCCCTCGCTCCTAATAGATTACAGTTTGATGGCAATTTTCCCTATTTGAGGTGTAATGATGTTTATATTTAAAAACTATCATAAATAGAGTCGTGTTTAGATATAACGATGAATTAGTGCGACATAGCTGTCACCCAATTTTGATGCATTGGAGGCATTTGATCCTTGAAAACTCATAATCAACGGTTATAGCACTTGTTTTTATTTTATCCCATTTCTCTTTCATTTCAGGCAGGGGGCAGAAAGTTCCCACATCTTTTTAAACTCTTTATCGTCATTTGTGTCAACATTAGCAGCTGCAAGTACCAATGAAAGTGCTCTGAAATAGAAATTTATCCCTGCTGGACCTGGGTCCAAGTTAGGTGAGAAGTGCCTTCATCTATTCATTTGTTTAACACTTTTTACTACATCACATCACCATCTTTATCAAATTCACTATCCGCCTCTGCTTTTAATTGAGGCTAACAAAGAGGATAAATGGAGGGAAATTTATCACTAGGTTTTCTATCTGTCAATATTTCTTACTATCGGGGTCAGGGACTTGGAGGATAAATGGAGTGAGCAGTATTAGAACTGGCAAGTAGAAACCTTGAAATATTTTCTAGAGCATAGACTTACAGCCCATGCCACTTGTAGAAGTCCCATGCTGCAGGTCCATCTTCTCACGTCATTTAGGTTTTGGTTTTCTTTAACCCATGCCACTTGTAGAAGTCCCATTCTGCAGGTCCATCCTCTCACCTATTATTTTCCCTATTTCCTGCTGCTGCTGTGCTCAAAATTTGTGTGTCAAAAGGATTGGTCACCATAATTTGGACATAGATTTTCTTGCAATAAACAAATCTGGGTCCTCATTATTTTCAAGTATAAATGAGAAATCACTGGTGTATGTGTGTTTGTATGTATGTATTTTCAAGTTCATGACAATCTGTAGGGAAAACTTTATCCTTACAAGAAAATTGGAGATCTTGTGTGGCTGGATGCCATTTCCAGTTTTCAAGCCTTCTATAATCGGAAAACTTGTTTGAAAAGTTTTCGTCTTAAATGAACAAAATGTTGTGCAATCACACATTTTGATTTCTAGGAGGAAATTCTAGGTTTTTTGAGTTACGTTAGCTGAAACTCCACCTGAAAGATATCGTGTTCTTGAATACATTGTTCTACAATAGGATTCTTTAATTTATCATCTTTACATTACCAAGTTCTTATGGTAACAGTATATTAATTCCAGATTATTTCTACTTGGAGCATGTGTTGAAGGCATAAAATCAGATGTTGGCCTATTCATGCAGGTCGATATTAGTTCTGTTGGGCTAAATAGCAAAAAAGAGTCAATTGAAATGTACGTAGAGCAATCAACTACGCCTATCTAAGTAGGAGAGGCTTGATATTTATTGCCATCTTGGTACTACCTGTTGTACGAA
>CM035412.1:144112337-144117337 GCA_020310875.1 Ceratopteris richardii
AGCAACGTCTCTCCAATCCTGCAAGTGCCGCATAGCCTCGCGTCAATCTATCTCTCGCTGCCTGTGCCATGGAGAATACCCCTGTGCTGCCTGAGAAGGTGACACCTAGGTAGACGTAGGAGTCCACTACCTCTATCTGTCCTCCAGCTGCAGTGAAAGAGGTGCGATGGCGTACTGCCCTGGAGGTATGGAAAATCATGACCTTGGTTTTGCCAAGGTTCACTGTGAGTCCTCTCTCCGTGCAGAAGGTATCGAGTGCCTGTAGATGTGACTGCAACCCCTCCTGTGACTCTGAGAGCAAGACAATGTCATCAGCATATAATAGGATGTGTACTGGCGTACCTTGGAGGTCTCCTCCTAGCCCTCCTGCTCGCTGTATATACTCAGTGATCTCGTCGATGTAGAGACCGAAGAGAGTGGGTGAGAGAGGGCAACCTTGTTTCACACCAATGGTGCTAACAAGGCTGTCTGATAGGCCGCCGGGGCAGCGTACCCTGCTTGTGACTCGTGCATACAGAGCATGGATGGCCCATAGCATGTCTGATGGTATATGTAACTCCTGGAGCCTCCGTAGTAGTCTCTCTCGAGGAACCATGTTGAAGGCTTTGCGGAAATCCACAAAGCAACAATATAGTCTCTGCTTCCTCGCCTTCGCGCTCTCAATCAAGCAACGAAGCACGAAGATGTGGTCGATGGTGGAGAAAGTGCGGCGGAAGCCTGCCTGGCCGGGTGCTCTGATCCCAGCTGCCTCAGCGTGTGTACTGAGCTCTGCCTCTAGTATTGCCCCATAGATCTTGGCCAGGATATGGCCTATCATAATAGTCATGTAGTTCCCTGGATCCATCATATCGCCGGACTTATGGATAGGCATAATAGTATGCATAGTCCACGAGTCAGGTAATCCCTCAACCAAAGCACGGTTGAAGAGATGGGCGATCAGGTGGGAGACTACATCTGCTGCGTATATAAAGTGCTCACCCTGTAGCCCCATGTGGTCCGCTGAATGGCCATGCTGTAGCCTATGGATGGCCTGTTGTACCATGCCTGCCGTGAAGAGGGTGGATATCACAGGACGCGGTGTGGGAGGGATCGGCAATGGTGGCTGTCCTGGGATGTCATATAACCTCCGGGCGTAGGTGTGCCAAGTCTGAGGATCTGCTATGGGTGTAGGTGGGCGTGGCTCCCGTAGTGCCCTCCACGCGGTGGCACAATCCCTACTCATGAGAAGGTCAAACAACTTTGCCTCCTGTCTCTCCTCGAAAGCTCGTCGCTTCCGGCGTGTGAGGGCTCGCATCTGTCGTCGTGCCTTCCTCTCTGTGATGGATCCCAAGATACTCTGTGCTCTGAGATGTCGGTATAGTCGCCTACACTCCTCATCGTACCATCTATTTTGGGGTGTATGTCCCAGCCGTGTCGAATGTGCGGTGTTGTGGGTGGTGTATGGGAAGTTGAGAGTAGCGGATGTATGGAGGATCGAGGAGAAGTGGGCGGTGAGGGTGTCCAATGAGGCAGAGGGATCAAGGGAGTAGATGCGCTCTCGAACATGGGAACTATAGATATGTGCTAGCTCATGTCTAAAGTGAATGGTGGTATGGGCATGTGGCTGTATGGTGACGGGGTGTGATATGCATGGTGAGCCGCGTATGGATAGGGCAAGATATGCATGGTCACCTCCAATCGGTATGGGTGGGATAGTGAATGAGGTGATGAGATGCGTCGCCTCCCGGGGTCCGATAACATAGTCTACCACACTACCCCCCTGTGGTATCGTGGGTGGAATGCAGGTGAGGCCACCCGATGTGGGCCAGGTCGCCATCCCATTATATACAATGAGACGGTGTGCTGCTCCCATCTGGAGTAGGTATCTGCCGTACGAGGTGGGTGTGGCGGTGTCAGCTGAGGCTCTGAGTGTAGACATATCCTCTATGGTATGAAGCATCTCAGGGTTGTCAAAGTCATAGATATCACACTGGTGGCTCTGAGTTCGGGCATTGAAGTCTCCTACAAGGAAGACTTCGCCCATCCCGGTATACTCCATAATGGTGTCACTGAGGCAGTCATATGGCGATGTGGTGTTATGACTGCCGATGTGGTGTCTGTCCCCTCCCCCCCTAAGGGCTTCTAAGGGGAATGTGTGAAGCGCGAGCCGGTGGGTGCAATATAGCATACGGCAAAAAACGCTACTCTCCCCTCCGATAGCTGGAGGCGTATCCACATGAAACGTGCCTCTGGGTCTCTGGCTACCACCTGTACCCTGTGTTGTAGAGAGAGAGAGAGAGAGAGAGAGAGAGAGAGAGAGAGAGAGAGAGAGAGAGAGAGAGAGAGAGAGAGAGAGAGAGAGATGTATATATATCTGTGTGTGTGTACACACATATACATATACATACATACATACATACGCACATACGTACATACATACATACACACACACATACACACATACACACACACATACATACACACATACATACACACATACATACACACATGTTACCGTTAGTGTCCATGTGAAAGGCCAAATGGCCACAGGACACTTCTTTGTATATGTTCTTTAATAAAACATATAGTGGCCTGGTCAATCACAGTCTGTAAGTTCGACCGCATTTTGTAAGACCTAAGAAGTCTGTCTTCGTGCTTCCTGTGTACTGTGTTTTCTGCGTATCTAGAGCCTCTCTTGCGGAGTGTTGTGTGCGGCCTCAGGAGCTCGATTTTCTACTCCGAGCATATCGTCGTGGAGCTCTCGAGAAGGAGAGCGCACTATGGTGCATCGTCATCGAAATACTTCACTGGTATCAGAGCAGTTCGAGGCAAAAGCTTTGTTCCCTTTGTGCGAGCGAAGCGAGCACCCCCTCCCCCCCCCTCCCCCCAGGGTTTCTCCAAGGCTTACGACTAAGGCGGCGACCAAGGCATAGACCTTGGCATACCTTGTCATCCGAGTCATCGAAGTCACCGTTGGCGCCGTTGGCTGCGCGCGAGGGAGGACCTCAACGATCAAGGAATATAGAGGTTCCCGTACTTCCCGGGAGGTCACCCATCCCAGTACTGTTCCCCCCAGAGCTCGCTTAATTGTGGCAATCTCTTGCCACTAAGCTACACTCTTGTGGTGTTTGAAGAAGGGGAAAGACTAAGGTTGACATTACCTTGAACAAGTTTTGGTGCCTCAAAGCTTCATTTTTGCTTTCAAAGCCTATTTTTGAAGCAATTTTGAGGTGTCTTTTGGAGCCATTTTGGAGTACTTTCGCACATAGTTCTCTTCACACAGGTCCAAGAACATCAAGAAGAGTGTTCTTTGTACTTTTCAGAAAATAAATATAAACCTTTGGGGTTGTATTTTCAGCCACACTCGTAAAACTACAGGTTTCTCGAGAGGTTTTCAGTTTTGGTGGGAGGAGCTGCTCCAAATTTATGCAGGTTTTTAAAGCCTCAAACATCAGAGTTGACAGACACTTGCAGGTGCTATTGGCTAGTTTTTGGGCTGTGTATTCAGCCTTTTAGTGTCATTTTACTGCATATATTGAGCACATACACACCATGTACGCTTCTGTGGATACCGCTTATGTACGTCCATGTGGTCATTGATATAGCGGTTACGTTCTTTGCATAAAGCCTTTTACGTTTGATAAAGAGAGTCGTGGTGAGGTTTTCTTAACTAGGAGACACCCAGATGTCGGGGTCTCTTCGGTGATGCAGGTGGAAGACTTACCCAGCCTCGCCATAGGAGATGTATGATAGTTGTTCATAGGTGCTCGATAAGAAGCCTGCTGACATGGATGAAGATGATTGGGATGAGTTAGATGAAATGGCCAGGTCTACCATTCGCTTGCACCTGGCAGATAATGTTTACTTTATAGTATTACACTGTGAAAGTGCAGAGGAGCTTTGGAAGAAATTATGCAATACATATGAAAAAGAGACAGCATCAAATAAAGTGTATCTGATGAGAAAATTATATGACCTTCGTATGAAGGACACAGATAGTGTTGCTGCTCATCTAAATGAGTTTGATGCTATATTCTCCCAGTTACAGGCTCAGAAAATGGATATGGATAATGAAATGAAAGCAGTATTGCTGTTATGCACCCTGCCATCATCATGGGATACGTTTTGCACAGCTATTAGCAACAGTGCACCTGGTGGTAAACTCGTCTATGATGACGTATGTGGAGCACTCTTGAGTGAGGAGATTCGTAGAAAATCTATGGTTGGCACTCAGAGTGGAGATGCATATAATGTTCGTGATTCTTACCAAGGAAAGAATCAACAACGTGGCAAGAGCAAGAACAAGGAAAAGAATGGTCAACGGAATAAGAGTAGAAGTAAATCAAGGAAGAGGGATATCGAATGCCATTATTGTCATAAGAAAGGACACATGAAGAAAGACTGTTATGCATTAAAGAATGCTAAAGGTAAAGGACAGAATGTTGATGGGCATGTTAAACAGTTGCTTGCACCATCTACTTCGACTATGAAGATTGAAGAAATTAATGCTATTTCTGATGATGCTGATGTGTTGACACTTGATAGTACTGTGCCATCTGAGGCACTTATGGCTGATTCTCTTTCCCACACCTGGCTGCTAGATTCTGGTGCTTCTTTCCATGTGACACCACATAGAGAATGGTTCTCTAATTATGCAGCAAAGTCTCTTGGTACCATGAGACTTGGTGACTCTTACCAGTGTGATGTTGTGGGGATTGGAGATGTGGTTGTGCAGTTCATTGATGGTTCAAAATTTACTACGCATAATGTACGCCATGTACCTCAGTTATCACGCAGTTTGATGTCAGTTGGTCAACTTGATGACCTTGGTTACAAGGTGGTCTTCTATGCTCAGTTCTTTCGTATATCAAAGGGCAATATGGTTATTGCAAAAGGAATAAAGTTGGCTCACTTTATCCTTTATTTGTATCACAGAAAGAACACTTGTTAGCTGTTACTGAACAGCCTATGGCTTGTATTTGGCATGGTCGTTTGGGCCATATATCTCATAGTGGAATGGA
>CM035412.1:144127337-144177337 GCA_020310875.1 Ceratopteris richardii
ATACTAAAGAAGTTTCAGAACGATATAGGAGGAGAATTCTTATTGATGTAATTCAACAACTATTGCAATGTTCATGGAATCAAGAGGCAACTTACCACAATGCACACGCCTCAAGAAAATGATATTGTTGAGAGATGAAATAGAACAATAGTTGAAGCAGCCTGCTAAAAGCTCAAGATATGCCTAACTAATTTTGGGTAGAAGCAATGAATAGTGCTATGTACGTTTTAAATAGATGTTACACAAAGGCACTGGAGGACATTACTTCTCAAGAAGAATGTTTTGATTGAGATTGGGTTGGAGGTTGTGTTTCTAGAAAAAGAGTATTGTGTTTTGATTGAGATTGGGTTGGAGGTTGTGTTTCTAGATATTGTTTCTCACTTGGTTCAAGAATATTTTCTTAGGTAAGTAGGAAGTAGTTAACTCTTGCACTGTCCTCCACTACTGTAGAGTACAAAGAAGCTTGCTTTGCTTCTTGTGAGGCAGTTTGATTAAGTAGAATTCTTGTAGATCTAGACTTTCCATCACAAATGACAATTATACTTAAATGTGATAATTAAAGTTATATGGCCATTGCAAAGAATCTAGTATTTCATGCTTGCACCAAGCATATAGAATTACATGACCATTATGTTTGTGAGCTAATAGAACATGGCATTGTAGAGCTAGGATATTGTCCAACAGAGGCAAGTTCTATTGACATATTCACTAAAGCACTTGGAAAAGAGCACCGAAATAGATATCTTTAGCAAATAGGCATAGTCGTGAAAGTGTGGTAGGCCCAAATGTTGGAAATATATATATATATATATATATATATATATATATATATATTTGAACTCAAGACTTCTTCGTTGAGATTCAAAGCATCAACTTGTATGAGTTAAGTAACCTCATTTTTGTAGAAAACAAAGAAAAAAGTAGAATTTGGCATCATGTTTGGGCATCTTGCATTTGTCATTCTCGAAGAGATGCAGAGAAAGAGATGGTAGCACATTTACATGCATTTTCAGATTTGTAGGAACCATGTGAGGCTTGCGTGATGGGCTTGCAACAAAGGAAGGCATTTCCAAAAGAGAGAGTAATCAAGCTCAAGCTCCTCTATATTTGATACATGCTAATCACTATGGTAAAATATCTACTCTTTCTTTGAGAGAATCTCTCTACTTTTCATTGATATTTGATGATTATAGTAGAAAGATGTGGGTGTATTTTATTCGGGAGAAGGTTGATGCTTTCAACAAATTTCAAATGTGGCACAAGATTATTGAACATGAGACATGTGGAAAACTAAAGAAGTTTCAGAACGATATAGGAGGAGAATTTTCATCGATGTAATTCAACAACTATTGCAATGTTCATGGAATCAAGAGGCAACTTACCACAATGCACACGCCTCAACAAAATGATATTGTTGAGAGATAAAATAGAACAATAGTTGAAATAGCCTGCTAAAAGCTCAAGATATGCCTAACTATTTTGGGTAGAAGCAATGAATACTGCTATGCACGCTTTAAATAGATGTTACACAAAGGCACTGGAGGCACACATTAAGGGAAATATGGCTATTACAAAAGGAAGAAAAGTTGGCTCACTTTATCCTTTATTTGTATCATAGAAAGAAAACGTTATTTTTTGTTAAAAAGCTTATGGCGTATATATGGCATGGATGTTTGGGCCACATATCTTGTAGTGGAATGAAAAATCTTTCTCGTTCTCACTACTTACATGTATTATCTTTCTGTGAATTTTAATTTCGTGAGCATTTTTATGGGAATTGAGCTAATGAACTACCGACTACGAGTCCGATGGGCTAACCACACATGGTTGAGGATTATTTCCTAATCCTCCCTCTTAGGGTGTGGTTCAATCATATTTTGCCTGTCATTTCTTGAGTACTGGGACTCACCTCCTAGCCTATTTATAGCTCTTGCCTAGTCACCATCTAGAGTTCTCTCTAAGGTCCCTCTACTCATCTAGCCATCACAATAGGTATATCGTTTGATCTCTCTAGCTTTTGGCCTCAGCTATCTCCCGAGTAAGGAGCCTCTCGTTCCTCTAGACATATACATCCCTGGAATATGACATGTTGTCCCCCTTCTAAATATCATTATCCTCAATGATATAGGAGCTATAGAACTAGGAATTAGAATCTCTACGGGAAAACACTAAATATAATCAAAACTCATGATGAAGTTTTATTTTCTAACCATACATTGCTCACAACTAATGGAAATCTTTTCCAAATAGTGCTTAATCTCTAGGATCAAGCTTGATATACTCACTGTAATGAAATGAATCTCAACAAAGTCTTATCTTGATCCAAACTATGAGTCCAATGTTAATATTTCATATCAAAGATATGATGATCCAAATTATGGACAAAAATCTCATATACAAAGAAAATCCCAATCCACTCTATGGAACTAAGTCTGTCATATGGATTCAAGACATGTTGAGAAAATATGGCAACTAGTGGAACTACTACTACCTTCTTAGTGATAAAATGCAACTTGTTCCAAGTGGACAAAACTTGCTTTATGTGTGATCTTTACTATGGAAAAATCATTCCAAACTAGGAACATGATTTATCTAGTAAATCTCTTTTGTAGAATCTATCATTAATACTCTGACACTCCTAGAGATAATAAAGACCCATAATGTAAGTTTACTAACTGGGTTGATGTGTGCACACTCATAGCCTGCGAGGCTAAGCATCTAGCTCACCTCATACATAGTATGTATGAAACATGGCCTAACCTTAGGCATATCAAATGAAGTAGTATGTACTCTATGAATTACTTCTTAATGCAACTGCCTATTCACAATTCTTATGTGTAAACCTTGCCTTTTTGCTTCTAGGCCACTTGCCTATGAACTTGCATTGTTTGCAATCACATACTGAGTTATCGTCTCAATTGCCCCTATGTTGTCCAAGACTAAGAAAATCAAATGAATGACGTACAAATCTTGAAAAAAAATAGTCTCAATGACTTCTCTCCCATACGTACCAATGAGAAGAGGGTGGTGGCCACAGTCTACTCCCTTATTCACATAGACTAGGCATGGGCTTCCTTTGGTTTTGTGTAGTCAGAGATGCAAAGACCATCTAGAACTCGTGGTCTTAGATTTGTGAATGGTTTTGGAATGCTTCAAAAGCAATAAGAGTCCTTAGATTTTTTCAATGATCCAAGGGATGAGGCAAAAAAGCAAAAGTCAAGGTGCCATTGAACATGGCCCTTGGATTGCTCTTGATATCAATGGTTGAGATTGTATTCATCTTGAAAATTGTGCCATCAATTCTCCACCCTTGGATTGAGCTTGAGATTGGATGCATCTCCTTGAAACCAAGCAAGACTGGGCACCTAAAATATGGAGCATTGGATGCACACATGATCTAATGGTTGAGAATGAGGCCCCAAAAGCAAAAGGCCCTTTTAACCTCCTTCATTCGATTTTGGTCCCATCTGACGGCTCATGATAGCTTCGATTTTGTGATCAGCCCAAAGTGCAGTATGCCCTTGGATTTCTCTTGATCTAAGGGCCAAAAAATATGCAGAGAATGTCAAAAAAAGTACGTGAGCCTCCTCCCATCATCATTAAGTTTTCATAGCTTCTCTCACTAGAGTTGCATCCAATTAAATATGGGCCATTGATTTGAGGCATCCAAAGGCCTAAATTTGTTCATCTTGAGAATTTGATTACAACCTTTTGTGAAGTATTATTTTATTTGACAATATTGCTAGTGGTTTTGTAAGGTCCCTTAATCTCCTAGATTATGCTTTGTAACCCAAATCCTTCAAGGCCCATGCAAGGCTCATTTTTACCTAATGCCACCTCTAAAAAGAGGTAGCAAATGTCATACACATCTTTGGAGCTAACTGATGTTTTCTTAGTACATGAAAGTAATGGATAAATTGCATCTTCCACAAAAACATCACAACTAATTGAAATGCATTAAGTATATGGATGATATAGATGATAGCCTTTGCTTTCAAAAGTGTACTAAACAAGAATACATTTCACTGTTTTATCATCCAATTTCGTGCATTGTTGTTCAAGCACTAATGCATATCCATACAACCAAAGACACATAAATGAGCAACAAATTGCTTGCGGCCATGCCAAGCCCCATATGGAATGATATACTACAATGCTTTAGTTGGACACTTATTAAGTACATATGCTGCACACATAACAACCTCAGGTCAGAAACTATGTTGTAAAGCCTGACTCTTGACCATATAACTCACAATCTCCATGAGTGACATGTTCATCCTTTCAACAACTCAATTTTGTTAATGTGTATAGAGCATTGTACGCTGATGTTTTATCCCATGTTCAACTACAAATGCATTAAAATTAGAAGACATATATTCCACACCTTGATCAGAATGAAAGGTGCCCATTTTACATGCTGATAGATTTTCAGCCAAAACTAGAAACTGTTTGAAGCATAAACATTTTGGATTTTTCTTTCAATGGATATACCCATGCATGCTTGGAAAAATCATCAATGGAAGTCACAAAGTAAAGGTAGTTCTCGAAATAAGTTTTTTGCATAGGACCATAAACATCACTGCGAATAAGCTACAATTTCTGAACCATCTTTTGGGAAGGAGGAATGTTGCATTTTTCCCAAAATAGAGCCTTCATAGACATGTTTACCAAGTGCCTCAAGTTTGGGTAGAGAGGACACCATTTCAGAGTTTCGTAAGTATAGCAAACCAACAAAATTCAGATGGCCAAAGCATGCATGCCAAAGCTTTGCATCTGACATAACCCGAGAATCTTGAACTACACATGTTGAATAATTCATAGATTTTGCATAATCTATGAGCTTATATAGCACATGATATAAAATGCTAGAGGCAATAATGATGTTGCCATTTGACAGATCATGAACTCTAGATCTATCATCAACAAATTTCACAACCAAGACAATCTTGGGTAATGCTGAAATTAATAATAGATTTCTCTTGATCCCAAGCACAAATAAAGCATTCAAACATGCAAAAGAATTACCATCGGCAGTAGTCAAAATGATCTTACTAACTCCCATGTCAGGATAAGAGGTTGTTGGTACATGTGATAGTATTCTTTGTAGGGGAAGGCTCAAGTGAAGTGAAGAAACTATGTTGCAAGGTAATATGTTTGGTCGCCTCACTATCAAAGTCCCAAACATCTGAGTTTATTGCAAACATACACTGTTAATGAGAAAATGGTTCATAACTGCAACAGTAGTAAATGCCCGTTCTTCATTCTACACAAGATTTACGGACTATGTTTTGGATGTAGAGGCCTCCACAACTATTCCAACCTCTTTTTTCTTTGCCTGTTTTATAGCCAGTTTTGGACAACTCTTTATGACATGATCCTTTCCTTTACAGTATTTGCAAAGCAATTTTTGCTTTTTTGTTTTCTTCTCATCTTTTTCATCCTTCTTTGATTGTGCAATTAGTAGATTTTTGCTTACTAGTAGATGAGCTCCATTTACATTTGCCTTCTGACTAGCCAAGAAAGCTTGATATGCGACACGCATAATGGACCTGTTATGTCTAGACTGATCTTCCTGCAATATAACAGAAATTAACTCCTCAAATATTAAGGCATTTGGATTGCCCTTCATCATCAATCAAAGAGTAGAAACAAAACTCTGACACGAGTCTAGAAGACCATTCAGAATAGTCTGGTAAGACTCCATCAACAGAAATCGGTTGCTCCTTGAAATCTTTGATCTTTGTCAAAAAAGTGTCCATGGAATCTCCTTCATTCATGTCCTCGTTCTCCAACTGTTTTTGGAGGTAAGCAACATGAGCCTCATTCCTTGCCTAGTATAAAGTAGTATGTGTATACCAAGCATCCTTTGCTGTTTTGTAGGAGTGAATGTGAGGAATAATGGCACGTTTGTGTTACCTTTAGTGTCCACGTGAAAGGCCAAATGGCCACGGGAAACTTCTTTGTATATGTTGTTTAATAAAACATATAGTGGCCTGGTCAGTCACAGACTGTAAGTTCGATCGCATTTGTAAGACCTAACAAGTCTATCTTCAAGCTCCCTGTGTACTGTGTTTTCTCCGTATTCTTCAGCCTCTGTGCGGAGTACTGTGTGCGACCTTAGGAGCTCGGTTTTCTACTCCAAGCATATCGTCGTGAAGCTCTTGAGAAGGAGAGCACACTGTGGTGCATCGCCATCAAAATCCTTCACTGGTATCAGAGCAGTTCGAGGCAAAAGCTTTGTTCCCTTTGTGCGAGCGAAGCGAGCACCTCCCCCCTCCCCAAGGCTGTCTCGAAGGCTTACGAGTAAGGTAGCTACCAAGGCATAGACCTTGGCATACCTTGTCATCCGAGTCACCGAAGTCACCGTTGGTGCCGTTGGCTGCACGCGAGGTAGGACCTCAACGATCAAGGAATATAGAGGTTCCCGGTACTTTCCGAGAGGTCACCCATTCAGAATTGTTTCCCCCAGAGCTCGCTTAACCGTGGCAATCTCTTGCTACTAAGCTACACTCTTGTGGTGTCTGAAGAGGGGGAAAGACTAAGGTTGACATTACCTTGAACATGTTTTTGTCCCTCAAAGCTTCATTCTTTGCTTTCAAAGCATATTTTTGAAGCATTTTTGGGTGTCTTTTGGAGCCATTTTGGAGTACTTCCGCACACAGTTCTCTTCACATAGGTCTAAGAACATCAAGAAGAGTGTTCTTTGTACTTCGCCGACAATAAATATCAACCTTTGGGGCTATTTTTTCAGCCACACTCGTAAAACTACAGGTTTCTCGAGAGGTTTTCAGTTTTGGTGGGAGTAGCTGCTACAAATTTATGCAGGTTTTTGAGCCTAAATCATCAGAGTTGATAGACACTTGCAGGTGTTGTTCGGTAGCTTTTGGGCTATGCATTCAGCCTTTTAGTGTCATTTTACTGCATATATTGAGCACATACACACCATGTATGCTTATGTGGATACCGCTTATGTACATCCATGTGGTCATTGATATAGCGGTTACGTTTTTTTGCATAAAACCTTTTACGTTTGAAAAAAAAGGGTCGTTGTGAGGTTTTCTTAATTGGGAGACACCCAGATGTCGAGGTCTCTTCGATCATGCAGGTGGAAGACTTACCCAGCCTCGCCATAGGAGATGTATGATAGCTATTCATAGGTGCTCGATAAGCCTAGTTGGCTTATTTTGGGTAATTGATTATATGCAGTGGAGTCAGTGATTCACTATGCAGAAAAACATGTCAGAACTTGCAGTTTTATGATATTTTGACACTGGTCATACACTCATTTTGCAGAGGATACTCTGGCAAAATTTTTTCAGGTTTCTGGTTTTGTCAACTATATAGTGGTCGATTTACTCCTTGATACACTTATTCATTGGTGTTCGGACTCTTCTAGCTCCATTATCATTCTACTCAATTTTCTACCATCCTGGCATAAGAGGTCTCAGGCACATCCGGTGGATCACGGTCTAGTGCTAGTGTTCCGAGAAGGAGCTATAACTTGTAGGGCAAAGACCATTTTGAGATCCGAAAATTTGATGGCACAAACTTTGCTCTATGGAAGAATCAGATTAAAGATGTGCTGATTCAAAGGAGGCAATGGAAGCCAGTAAATGGAATTTCAAAGAAGCCTACTGACATGGATGAAGATGATTGGGATGAGTTAGATGAATGTCCAAGTCTACTATTCGCTTGCACCTGACAGATAATGTTTACTTTATAATATTAGACTGTGAAAGTGCAGAGGAGCTTTGGAAGAAGTTATACAATACATATGAAAAAGAGACGGCATCAAATAAAGTCTATCTGATGAGAAAATTATATGACCTTCGTATGAAGGACACAGATAGTTTGTTGCTCATCTGAATGAGTTTGATGCTATATTCTCTCAGTTACAGGCTCAAAAAATGGATGTGGATAATGAAATGAAAGCAGTATTGCTATTATGCACCTTGCCATCATCATGGAATACGTTTTGAACAACTATTAGCAACAGTACACCTGGTGGTAAACTTGTGTATGATGACATATGTGGAGCACTCTTGAGTGAGGAGATTCGCAAAAAATCTATGGTTGGCACTCAGAGTGGAGATGCATATAATGTTCGTGATTCTTACCAAGGAAAGAATCAACAACGTGGCAGGAGCAAGAACAAGGAAAAGAATGGCCAATGGAATAAGAGTAGAAGTAAATCAAGGAAGAGGGATATCGAATGCTATTATTGTCATAAGAAAGGACACATGAAGAAAGATTGTTATGCATTAAAGAATGCTAAAGGTAAAGGACATAATGTTGATGGGCATGTTAAACAGTTACCTGCACCATCTACTTCGACTGTGAAGATTGAAGAAATTAATGCTATTTCTGAAGATGCTTATGTGTTGACACTTGACAGTACTGTGCCAATTGAGGCGCGTATGGCTGATTCTTTTTCCCACACCTGGCTGCTAGATTCTGGTGCTTCTTTCCATGTGACACCACATAGAGAATGGTTCTCTAATTATGCAGCAAAGTCTCTTGGTACCGTGAGACTTGGTGAATCTTACCAGTGTGATGTTGTGGGGATTGGAGATGTGGTTGTGCAGTTCATTGATGGTTCAAAATTTACTATGCATAATGTATGCCATGTACCTCAGTTATCACGCAGTTTGATGTCAGTTGGTCAACTTGATGACCTTGGTTACAAGGTAGTCTTCTATGCTCAATCTTTTCGTATATCAAAGGGCAATATGGTTATTGCAAAAGGAAGCAAAGTTGGCTCACTTTATCCTTTATTTGTATCATAGAAAGAACACTTGTTAGCTGTATTTGGCATGGTCGTTTGGGCCATATATCTCATAGTGGAATGGAAAACCTTTCTCGTTTTGGCTACTTGTGTTATCTTTCTCTAATTTTTCATTTTGTGAGCACTGTCAATATGGAAAGCAAACCAGAAATGTGCATAGAATGCACATTGACTCTTCAATTCAGCCTTTAGATCTTGTTCATACAGATGTGTGTGGTCCTATGCCGACTAGGTCCTTAGGTGGTTCTCTTTACTTTGTTACTTTCATAGATGATGCTACTAGAAAAGTCTGGGTATATCCTATCAAATCGAAGGATGAGGTATTTCCTACTTTCAGAAAATGGCTTGCTTGAGTTGAGACTGAAAAATGAACTAAGCTAAAGGCTTTACATTCAGATAATGGGGGTGAGTATACCTCACATGAATTCAACCTTTTCTGTCAGTCCAGAGGGATTCGTAGAGAGTTTACAACTCCTTATATCCCAGTACAGAATGGTGTAGCTGAGAGGATGAATACAACTATTCAAGATAGAGTAGTCTCTATGTTGCATCATGCAAAGCTCTCACAAGGTTTTTGGGCAGAAGCAATATTGACTGCAGTTCATGTGATTAACCTTTCACCTAGTACTGCCAAAGGTCTAAAAGTGGCACAAGAGTTATGGACAGGGAAGCCACCATATAATGATCATCTTCGAGTTTTTGGGTGTGAAGCATATGTTCATATACCCAAGAATCTTAGACAAAAGTTGGACCATAAGTCAAAGAAATGCATTTTTCTTGGATATGGTAGAGAAGGACAATTTGGATATCGCTTATGGGATCCTGAAACACGGTCAGTGATCAGAAGTAGTGATGTCATTTTTAATGAGTCTAAAATGCATAAACAGCCCATTAAGGAGGTTGAAGTGAGAAGAGTGGTGTTTGAGGATACTAGTCCTCTGGTTAGCATGCATAAAAATGCTGCACATAGGGATGTTCAAGAGAATGTCCATTCAGATCAGTCTGCACATGTTCCTGTTCAGCAACCATTGAGATGTTCTACACGTGTCTCACATCCATCTGATAGACATGTTCCAGGTTTAGATTTTGTTATGCTAAGAGATGCCGGTGAGCCTTCTTGCTACAAAGAGGCTATGCAGACAAAGGATCATGTCAAGTGGGAGCGTGCCACGAAGAGTGAGTTGGATTCTATACACAAGAATGGTACTTGGGATTTAGTATCTTTGCCAAATGGAAGGAAAGATTTACCATGTAAATGGGTATATAAGCTGAAATTCACATCAGATAGTGCTTCTCCAAAGTATAAAGCATGAATTGTTGCAAAGGGTTTTAAGCAACAACATGGTGTTGATTTTGAGGAAATCTTCTCTCCAGTGGTCAAGATGACTACCCTGCGCATGTTGCTTGGATTCGTTGCAATGGAGGACTTAGAGTTAGTCCAAATGGATGTGAAATTTGCTTTCTTGCATGAAGATCTTACAGATGAGATCTATATGGAATAGCCAGAGGGTTATGTAGTTCCTGGCAAGGAAAGTCTAGTTTGTAAGATCAAGAAGAGCTTGTATGGACTTAAACAGTCCCCTAGACAATAGTACCAAAAGTTTGATGCTTTTATGAAGTCTCAAGGCTATTCACGAAGCAATGAAGATCATTGTCTCTACACAAAGAGATGCTCAGATGGCAGCTTGATATGCTTGATACTTTATGTCGATGATATGTTGATTGCTGGGAAGTCCTCTTATGATTTGTTAGTTCTCAAAAGGAAATTAAGTCAGACATTTGATATGAAAGATTTTGGGGATGCCAAACATATTCTTGGCATGCGCATTACTTGTGATAGGAGTAAAAGATGCATATACTTGTCTCAAAGTGAGTACATATCCAAAGTACTTCACCTGTTCAATATGAGGGTGGAAAGGCATTGAGTACACCTTTACCCACATATGTGAAATTGAGCAAAGATGATTGCCCCAAATTAGATGAGGAAAAGGAATTCATGACCAAAATTCCCTATCAGTCTACTATTGGTAGTCTCATGTATGCTATGGTAGCTATGAGACCAGATATTGTATTTGCAGTGGGAGTTGTGAGTAGATATGTCTAATCCTGGCAAGAAACATTGGGAAGCGGTCAAGATGATTTTGAGATATCTGAGTGGCACTAAGGACAAGTGTCTATGCTTAGGTAGAGGGAAAGCATCCATTAATGGTTACACAGATTCTAATTATGCTGGGTTTGTAGACAATCGTAAGTCTCATCCTTGCTCATTTTTCATTTTGTTAGAGGTGCTACCTCTTGGAGATCTCGTCTTCAAGAATGTACAGTTGTTTCCACCACAGAAGTAGAGTATGTTACAACAAGTGAGGCATGTAAGGAAGCATTGTGGCTTTCTCGTCTTGCTTGTGATATGGGTTTACCTCAGCATGTACCTCGCTTGCTCAGTGATAGTCAGAGTGCCATTGCTTTAGCTAAGAATCCAGTCTATCATGCAAAGACCAAGCACATTGAGGTGAGGTATCACTTCATTAGAGATTGCTTAGACACTAAGTGCATTATTCTTGAGAAGGTTCACACTCGAGATAATGCTGCAGATTCTTTGACTAAAGCTCTACCACAGGATAGCTTTCGACACTGTTGTCACTTGATGGAGGTTACTTGATTCTTGATCTTACACAGTCACTTGTATATTGTGTAACATGCCCATCAGGTGGGAGGTATAGTTCGTATACTTACACTCAGGTATTCTTTATCATTCTTTATTTTTCTCCCATAGTTACTTTGGCCATGTTGGCCTTTAGTGGGAGATTGTTACCGTTAGTGTCCACGTGAAAGGCCAAATGGCCACAGGACGCTTCTTTGTATATGTTCTTTAATAAAACATATAGTGGCCTGGTCAGTCACAGACTGTAAGTTTGACCGCATTTGTAAGACCTAAGAAGGCATATCTTCGAGCTCTCTGTGTACTGTGTTTTCTGCGTATTCTGGAGCCTCTGTGCAGAGTACTATGTGCAACCTTAGGAGCTCAATTTTCTACTCCGAGCATATCATCGTGAAGCTCTTGAGAACGAGAACGCACTCTGGTGCATCGCCATCAAAATGCTTCAATTTGACAGAGAAGGCTATCAATGCATGTGTCTGAGCATCTCTTCCATCCGAAAATAGTTGCTTTCTAGTAGGTGTAGCAAGAATGGAAGCATGAACATGAACTTGAAGATCACCATCTTCAACACCATCCACATCACATTCAGTAACTATATTTGTAGTTATAGTAGGATATTTTTCAACACCCTGCATAATATTTCATAGTACTTTTGCAACCAATACATGATGCATTATATATGTCCATAATGGGTAATTCGTACCATCCAACTTATTCTCAACAACCAATATACAAAATACATAATTGCTTTCAGCCATGGCCATTAACTAAAATACCCCGATGCAAAAAAATGATTGTATCTCAAAAAGTTGAACAAAACTATCTTATCGAGTTTTGCTAAACCTATAGTAGACTTCCACACGCTTATACTGGCGAACCAAAAACTGAATATATGTTTGACACAAAAAGATAAAATTTCCTAAATAGGCACTACGATAGTGTGTTCAGAGGCTGAAATGAGCTCAGATCGTGATTTTGACACCACATAGCAAAGCTATTTTGAACTCCTAATTGCCCTGAGTATGCCAACAATTTTTCATGCGATTTTGAGATTGTGACTAGAGGGGTGTCAATGACATCCTAGATGAAGCGATCACCTGCTCTAACACGAGGAGTTGGAGTTTGAGGTGTCCAAAAGCAGGCAAATAGCACAAGGAAGAAGAAGATGCTTGGAGCACAACACACAATACTAACTGTATTACTAAGAGAATATACAAAGATAAAGTAACTTGTTAGGGTTATAGCTGTATATTCAAGTCAGGGGAAAACGCCTCCTAAAGAGGGAAAAAAGTACCCTAGCAGTCCTAGTATGTTCACACATATCACTACCGGATTATATCAACACATTTGATCTATCAAATAATATCTATTTTCTTCCAAATTTAGCTATCATAGATATTACTAAGCATAATTTACATGATATAAGTCTCAAAGTATTTGGACATTTGAATCATATTGAGGTCAGTGAAAGCACATGAATAACATAAGGAAGAAGAAGAAAGTTGGATCACAACATAATATTGAATGTATGATCAAGTGAATGTACCAAGATAAGTGACCCATTAGGGTTATGACATATATATAAGCGAGGGGAGAAAAACCTCCTAAAGAGGGAAAAAGTGTCCCTATGGTACTAAGTGTGTTCAGACAAATCACTACCAAAATATTAGAAAATCCTCCTTGGGAGTGATGCGGTGAACAAGGAGCTGACATTAATGTATAAGGAAGTGCCAAGATATGTGGAAAGAGATCAATCCACAAAAGGACATACACCCAAAGCTTTGTAGAAAGCTTCAAACTTCTCCCTAGGTAGAGCCTTTGTGAAAAAGTCTAAAAACATTATTCGTTTGTGGGAACATATGCCAAACTAATCTCTTGAGTAGAGAACCTCTCCCAAACATAATGATAATGCACCGCAATGTGCTTAGTGAGAGCATGAAACATAGGGTTCCTTGCAAGTGCAAATGTGCTCTAATTGTCAGTAAAGATGATGGTGTCAGAAGAGTGACCAACATGCAAATCATCCAAAAGACATCTGAGCCACACATCCTCAACAGTGGCTGTGAAAGGTGCCCTATACTCAGCCTCACAACTAGAAGTGGCCACATTAGGTTGCATCTTTCTCAACCAAGATATGCATGAGTTACCAAGCATGAAGCAAAAACCATTGGTGGGCATACAAGTGTCATAGCAACTAGCCCAATGTGAGTCAAAAAAAGCATGTATATTTGGCGGTAATGATCCCCCCTTGGGACAAAGTAAGCTTGGTATAAAGTGTTAAGTGTATATCAAGAATCCTTTGTTGTTTTGGAGGATCAAACGTGACAGATAATGGCATGTTTGATAGACAAAGATATCAATGCATGTGCCTCAGCATCTTTGCCATCCCAATGAAGTTGCTCTATAGTAGGTGCAACATGAAGCACAACATGAGCAGGAATTTGAAGATCATCATCTTCAACACCATCTACATCACCTTTAATAAATGTATTTGCAGGCATAGTAGGATGTTTTTCAACATCTCACACAATATTCCATAGTCCTTTTGCTACCAATACCTGATGCATCATATATGTGGGTAATTTGTACCATCCAACCTATCCTCAATAACCAACATATGGAATACAAAAGAAATAAGAATACCTCCTCTAAGAGAGGACCTCCTTGATCACCAAGTGTAGAGCCTTGAATGATACTCAAACTATGAGCTAAGACCTCCAATTTTTAGTTTTCTAATTTCTCCAATGATGAGACTAAAAGCATGCAATGAATTTTGCTAAAAACAGCAATAGCCAAAATGGTTCCAATCGTAATCGCAAAAGTTAATGCCTTTCATAGTGAAAAAAAACATCAACCAAAAATCTACATGGACGTGATATGTTGCTGCTAGGATTCAAACTCGTGCCAATCAGTTCTAAGTCAACTAATTTCACTCAAACCATCTAACCAACACTTTTCCTTATGGAGATTCTACTAAACACTACATATGCTACAATATTGGACTATTGGACATTGTTTCCTTCCCCCCTTCAATGTTATAATGGCACAATGTTTAATAATCTGCAAAACTTCCTATGACTCTCTGGTCAATGCTCTAGTAAATATCTGCAACATTTTCACTTGTAGGTATGTAGACTAGCTCGATGTGCTTCTTAGATACCTACTTTCGAACATAGTAGTAATGAACCTCTATATGCTTTGTCCTAGCATGATGAATATGGTTCTTTGCAATAGCAATAGCACTCTAATTGTCTGAAAAATATATAAACTAGAAGATGAACATGAACATCAAGATAATTGAGAATCTTCTATAAGCAAATTGATTCAAGTCTAGCTATAAAAGCAACCCTACACTCTGCTTCACTTGAATATGTAGCGAAGGTTGTTTCTTTGACAACCATGAGATAAGACAATCTCCTAGAAAGAAACAGTAACCACTTGTGCTTCTTCTTGAGTCTTTATCACCTACACAATCAAAATCTAAAAAACCTTTAAGTACGAAATGTGATGACCTCAAAAATACCATAACATAATTGGAAGTTACCTTTAATTATTTGAAAATTCTCTTAACTAATTTCCACTAAATCTTGAGTTGAATGTGCATAAACCTAACCGATTTCCTCAGAATCTTGATTAGAATGTGCATAAACCTGGACTATACTGAAAACTAAATATGTAAGTCTCTAAACTTCGAAATGTGCCACTGAATGTTTAGCTTCAAAATGTTTTAGTGAAATTTGAACCTCAAAATGTGTGATTGAACTCATTCACCAACTTTCATCCTTGTGTTGCCTAGCTATCTCCTTAGATGAGCTTTCCTAGCAGGGTTTCTGATCTAATAGAGATTCTCTAACTCTAACCAATCTTGTCAAGAGGTTTTGGTGCATGACCTGATTTGGGGTATAATATGCATCTTGAATCTCATAGCAATATATGAAAGTGCTTGTGCATCCCTTGAATCCCATCCGGATTGCTCTTCTCTAGGAAGTAATCTAGTAGTAGTATGGAGTCATGATGATGTAGTTCCTTCTTCTTCTTCACTAACCTCCTATTGAGTAGAAATAGGAACAATAGGTCCTCTAGAAGATGAAGTAACATCTTCTCTGACTTTTCTTGCCCTCGAATAAGTGCCATTGATAATATTTCATAAGTCCTTTGATACTCATAGATTCATCATCATAAACTTCAGACTAGATAATTAGACATTCCTTCAAGCTTTTCTTCATTCTCAAATCTCATCTTGTATGTCAACTATGTTATGATACCAAATGTTGGAAGTGGAGTGGGCCTCAATAACAATAAATCATAGGTTTACAGGATCTTTCAACACATGAAGGTTAACGTGCACACTTTAATACTAAAAAAGAAGATGAGTAAGAGATAGAAAGAGAATAGACAAGATTTCAAAGTGTGCAATAAGCTAGGATGCTATAGAGATAGTTTTCATTTTATTAGAAATATGAAATATGGGAGGGATGGAAAGATTAATAATAATGAATCTATAACATACGTTAAAGAGATGACCCTAAACACAAAGACTCAACATATGCTCTTATATCATGTCGAAATCTAAGAGAATACTCCTAATCTACTATCAAACACTATCAACAAGCTATGGAGGAAGAAAAAATAGATTTGAAAACATGATGAAGTAAATAAATAGAAAAGGACTTACAAAGAATGATTTATGAGCATACTCTATGAGTAGAGTGTGGAGACTCTTAACAATGGCCTAGAGGGAAATGATCTTGAGTGGATTTGAGTGAGGCCCTCCTTATATGGAGTAAAGGGAAAAAACTTATTGCATGTGGGATTTGTATGTTTGGATAAGAATCAAAAGGCTTTGGACAGAATGGTGGAGCATGAACATATCAACAACAAGGCCATCTTCAAGACCCTCAACAAAGGTTGATAAATATTTTTCAAAATTTCTATGGCATATAGACTACTTGCAAACTTTTCTCACCCTTTGTAATGGAACGTAGGTCTACCTCCTTAGAAGAATCCCACTTGCATCCTAGCACTTTCATCTTTATGGCACCAGCTAATGAGCCTCTTTCTCAAGCATCATCCACATCTACTACCATTGAGATCAACACTTCAAATCACAATTGTAGAATAGAACTTCAGAAACTGAAGGCAATCATTTTAAGCATCTTACATATTCAATGAAAGGACTATCTTATCATAAAGATAATATGTCCCACAAAAATCCAAAAACTAGAAAATACTTCAAGAATTTATCAATCAATAATTTAGTCAATAAATTAGAAGAAACAATGGAATATAATCAAGTACAAGTTAACCGATAGTAATCAAATTCTCGTTAGCCTACTATATATCTTATGTATGTAGAGTTTTTGTAAGTTATTTCCATTATTTCCTTCATGAACATGTCAAAGAAAAATCTCTCTTTTTTAACATCATATTGCTCAATGACTAATGCTTATTTTTACCCAAGATGCAATCAAAATTAAAGGAACAATTACTTTGGATATGGCTCCCATATAGGTAAGAGACATAATGCATTCCAAGTTTTGAGTTTAAGGGTTTATGGTCTCAAGCAAAATAGTGAATGAGTAGGTATTCATCCATCGAGTAACAATTAATCCATCATAATGGTACCCTAAAACCAAAAATGGAAAAATTGTTATCTAACTGAGAGAAAGTTATAACACTTCACCAAGTAGCATGTTTAGAAGCAAAAGGATAAATTCTATATACTCCTCATGTATTATTACCTATGATTTTCAATCTTTTTGAACAATTGAAAAAAATCATTGCCCATATATCTTCCAAGAAAAATCTATCATATAATATTTAAAGCTTTAACTAAAGATTTAGATTAGATTTTTGCTAAGTTTCTATTATAAACAAGTAATAATAACCAATATGGTTGTAAAAACCTTTACTTCTAAACTTGTGCCCATCCATTGTTTTAGATAATGAAAATTAGAAACATAAGACATACTAATTTCTTACAAAAAACCAATCGAGCAACATTTGTTCCGAAGTCATATAAAAGGAACGACCACTATGTGAAATAGTATAGAGTAAAGCTTAGACCATGACTTTAAACCTCTTACATATTCTGTAAATAGGATCATTAATAAAAAAAAGTTGACATCCTACAAAACTTTAACATATAGACAATCCTTCATCAACTCATTAGCTAAAAACTTAGATGAACATTCAAAAAACTAAAGAGAGTATTTTGTAACTTAAATACCATATATGCAGAGTTTTTGTTTTTGTTTTTTCATGACTATGAAGGAAGTGATGAAGAATATTTAGTCAATATAATGATTCTTTGATTTCTTAATATGTGCAATAGTATAGAGTAAAGCTTAGACCATGACTTTAAACCTCTTACATATTCTGTAAATAGGATCATTAATAAAAAAAAGTTGACATCCTACAAAATTTAACATATAGACAATCCTTCATCAACTCATTAGCTAAAAACTTAGATGAACATTCAAAAAACTAAGGAGAGTATTTTGTAACTTAAATACCATATATGCAGAGTTTTTGTTTGTTTCAAAGTATCAATTCTTCATCACTTCCTTCATAGTCATGAAAAAATCTTCTCTTCCACTTAGCACCTTGCTCATTACCATATAATTGAGAGACAATGAAATTTGTGCTTAACAATTGATGCTTACCTCATTCAAGATGAAAAATAGGTTAATGGATATCATAATTGAGGGAACCCCCATCTAGGGAAGAAACCAAAGAAAAATAATACTTTCAAACATCACTTTCTAGAGACTTATGGTACTAGTAAAAATAGTTAACGAGTAAATATTCAACCATGGACATAATTGTATGTCCCCTTAGTGCTTATTGCATATAATAATTAATCCATCCTAATGGTACCATATAGCCTTAAATGGACAAATTACTAGATTACTAAGAAAAGTTGTAAAAATTCCCCATGTAGCATGTCTATATTGAGAAGGACAAATTTTATTATACTCATCATGTATTATTTTCCACAAAAAAATCTCCACAAGTTTTCTTTTGTAGTAGTAATTTTCCATTATCAATCCTTTTTTATAATGGAATTAAATAAAAAAAGGGTATGATTAATACTAGTGTATGGTCTTTATCAAAAAAATTGAAGCACAGGTCCTTATTTCAAGTTCAAAAGAGTCAATTTAGAAAACAATTAACAAATGATAGCAAAAAGTTCAAAGACTTATTTATGCACGCATAAACCAAAACCATAATCTAAAACACAAATCAAACTATTCCTTTAGGGTCTTTAAGTAAAGATCTATATTGAGAAATTATTCCATATACGAGACATACTTTAGTAGCCAGTATGGTTGTAAGAACACATAGTCCCCACAACAATCATTTGGGATAATGGAAATGCATAGAAGATATGTCTCCCTTAGGTTATATTATCACGAAAACCCAATATGGTGCACATCTTATATTATTGTGAGTCAACCATAGAAAAATAAAAAAAATAGTATTGAGTGAATAAGAAATAGTAACCTTAAAAAAATATTATTATCCTTTCACTCGTGAAAGTGTCATCCAATGTCAATAGTCAATGTACCAAAGATCTATACTCATACATAAATCAAGATTTTCCTTCATTATTCCCACCAAAGGTTTCCACTTTTAACATATTGATTGATCCTTCAAAACAACATTGAGGGTTCCAATTATCCAAGTAGGTCTCACCTGAGTGGTTCATATATTCTAATAATTCCAATTTTTTTCCTCCTGTTTGAATTGAGTTCTAATATGTCCAAGAAATGCCAAGTAAAAATCAATCATCATACATAATATATCATTAAGAAGTTATTCCTAGTGCAGAGAGTATCTAAAAAACCAATTTCTTTTTTGACATGAATTTCCATTTTCTACTCAACATATTTTAAGTTGCAGTCTAATGTTATAAACGAATAGTTTTATTGAGTTAAAATTTATGAAGAGACATTCAAGAAGCCAATTTTTGGGTTTTAGGTTTTCCATAATGAATAAGTGTTGCATATTAATTCCTGTGAATCTGGTGATCTATTAATGAGATTTTTGATGTAGAGAACCATGAAGAAGTACCCCCGATGAGGAGGATTAAGTGGGTTACATTGACAACTATGTTTTCATTTCTACAAGCATTTGTCATGATGTACAAGAGCCTGATTGGGACAATAATTTTGAGTCACAATTGAAGTAATGGAGAGCCCAAACAGGGCATCTTGTACTTCACAAAACTGAAGGACATGGAGAATCATGGGTTGAAAGAGATGATTTTCTTGTTAAGGAAGGTTTGTCCTTTTTTTAGAAAAGGAGATTCCATGTGCTGTTTACAAGTATGTGATATGAACTTGCTTGTTGCACTTGCTATGGATGATGGTATCACCCCATCCACTTCTAAGGAACAAGTGAATAATCCTCTAGCTAGGATGGGCATACTTGTGTGTGACTTTGGCATACTTTTCTAGGTAGAAACTCATAACTCTTTTTGTGTGTATCTCCTTTTCTTGAGCAAGATTGGGTGCAGGGTGGTGATTGGAAGCCCTTTGAAATGTCAGAGGGGGAAATACTCTTGAATGTGCATACAGTTTGGGGGGGGGGGGCTCATAATAGAAAGGAGGGAGCCAACTAGTGGGAGTTCCTTCCTCAGTTCTTTGAGCAAGGGGGGGGGGGATCTTCTTCATCTTGCTGGCTTATGCTTTTCGTAGAACTCTGAGCGAAAAAAGAAATGATGCCATGATCTTGTAGAAGCACTGAATGGGAATGGGTTAGCAATGCTACCCAACCATAATTGAACTAATATTGTTCAATTCATAGTCTCTCGTATGTATCTAGGACACCTAGTACCAACAACAAACGGGACGACATGTTAAAGGCAAAGAACATTAGTGTTGTCTACACCTATTATTTGAAGCAGACAAAACGTGAGAAGAAGTGGTTGTGTACTAAAGATGACCATATGCATGTATAATAAGAAGGTGGCACTGTTGTTGGATTACACTGTTGGGTCAAAGTGAAGGATAGGGTTGAAGAGAACAGTTTAGTGGACGTTCTGACCCTTGTGACATATGCCTACTTGCTTGCCTGACTTGTAACAGATTTTTGGCAAGGGTAGACACTTGCTTTTTCAAGAGTGTCAAATGTTTTGACATAGAATGGAATCTCTAGTTGGTACTTCAATTTGAATATTGTTGTAGCACTCAAACGTTAGCATTGTATGATTTGTCAAGAATGGGAAAATACTTGGTTGTTCTATCACAACTACAGATTCTTCTCTATCATCGAATCTACTCAGAGTGAGCTAAGATGATCAAAGCTATTTCCTCAATGTTGTAAGGAAACAATTGCATGCTTGACATATTTCGATCCTCTTTTGGCATCAAAGTCTAGTGAACGATGGATGATCACGATCAATTGCCCCGTGGTGACCGCTTGGTGATTCGAGAAGGGAGAAATGGTAGTTTCCAAGAATGTTGTGGTTTGCTTGATGTTGATAGCGCTAGTGGTTGAAAAGAGGAGGCCTTTCCTTGAAAAGATTTGAATCTGCCGATAAACACAAATTGGACCAAGGGTTAGCAAGTACACTGACTTATTTTCGTGATGAGTCCAGTGCTGAATCTCTCTCATACTTGATGTTATGTGTGGAGGTATGTTTAACACATTCTTGCCATTGCTTGCGTCAATGCTTGCGAATTATATCTTGGCTATGAAATTGATATTTCATATTTCTCAACTATAGGAAGTGATAGTCTAGCAAGTTACACAGTTGTTTGAATGCCATGTAGCTGGATAAGAATTAAGCATATGCAGGTATAACATCTATCACACAGAACATCTCTAATATAAGTGACCCATACCGAATCTGTCAGCGTACTAGCATTGCACATACATGGTAATGAAAATGTTGGGTGATGGTCTCACTACATAGGCAAATGATAGGTTCAATGCTGATGTCCTTTTCAGAGGTCTGAAGTTGAGGAAATTGTCAATCCTAAAAAGGACCTAGAAGAATTATGCAAACCAAAGTGTGTAAAGCAATTATTAGAGTATCTGGCATGTGTGAAGAGGATTGAAGGGGATGAAACAAGGCGTAAACACTATACAGGGCAATAATTTGATTATTGCGCTTGTACTGATAAACATGTTGCACCAAATCTCTTCAGCAAAACAAAATGAATGGTTATGCTTTTTTGGTGGATTGTGAAATGAATCATACCTATGATTTCTTTCAGTAACTAAAATGATTCATTTGGAATTTTTTGGGGGGCATGGTAAATCCAGTATGCTCTTGTTCATGGTTAGGACATGCCCTCTGAAAACACACTCTACTCATTGATTATTCCCATGGACATCAAATCAGCCTGCATGACTAGATAGATAGAATCTGCATGCTTGCAAATAGAACCTGATAACTGATTGTATACTTAGATTTGTGATTATGGGACTCACTTGGTCTATGGAATGTTTTTGTTATTCAATTTCTTTGAAAGCTGCAAATGAAACATTGATGCGACCTTCTTTTATATTTAATTATGGCGGCATTTATTTGATTAAAAAAGGGGGAGGAATCACACAACACGGGTGGAAGAAGGATTGTTGAGGCCTAGTGAATCATTGGTATAGACTTTTGAGGGAACTCAAGCTATTGCATTAGAGTTGTGTAGAGAGTTTGAAGACAAGTTCTTGGAGCATATAAACATAGGAGCATGGGGAAGGATAATAAAATTGGATGTCTGTGAGTGGAAGAAGACATGAGTGAAAGAAAGTGAGAAAATTTGAGAGAGTGTGCGGAGAAGAGGAAGAACAAGTGAGTTGTAGAAAGGAGTGGTGAGAAGGAGGTAACAGCCAAGTGTGTGGGTGTGGTAAAGAAGAGAAGGCTGAGGAAAAAGCTAACATAAGAAGAGAATAGAGAAAGAGAAGCGAAGAACAGGAGGATTGGAAAGTGAAAGGGCTGAAGGTGGAGTGGAAGAAAGTGAGAAAGGAAAAGTGAGTAAAGAGAAGTGTGAAGAAGGAAGGTAAGTGAGAGGGCAAGTGAGCAAGGAGTGAGTGATAGGTTTTCATGAAGATACAGAGAATGAGAGAGTGGGAAAAGAGAAAGAGAGTCAGGAAGAAAGAAGGAAAGAAAAAGGAGCGTGAAAGGGGACGTGAGAAGCAAAGGAATGAGAAGAAGTGTGAGGGGGTTGTGTGTGTGTGTGCGTGTGAGAGAGAGAGAGAGGTGAAAGTGAGTGAGAGAGTGAGGGTGATAGAGATTGAGTAAGAAAGAGAAAAAGAGAATGGGGAAGGTTAATGGGAGCATGTGTGTGCGTGTGAGTAAGAGTGTGTGTGTGTGTGTGTGAGATAGAGATAGAGAGAGTGAGACAGAGAGAGAGAGAGGTGAAAGCGAGTGAGAGAGTGAGGGTGATAGAGATTGAGTAAGAAAGAGAAAAAGAGAATGGGGAAGGTTAATGGGAGTGTGTGTGTGCGTGAGTAAGAGTGTGTGTGGGTGTGTGTGTGTGTGTGTGAGAGAGAGAGAGAGAGAGAGAGAGAGAGAGAGAGAGATAGAGAAAGAGAGAAAGGAAGAACAAGAGTGGGGGAAGAGAAAGTGAGTGAGGAAAAGAGAAATAAAGAGAGTAGGAAAAAGAAAGAAAGAGGAAGGGAGAAAGGAGAAAGAAAGGGAGAGATTGGATGATAAAATGTACATAGAGGAGAGACATCAAAGAGTGTGTATGTGGATGCAAGAGGGGACAAGTGGAAAAAGCAAGAGTGAGTGAGTGTGAGCGAGAAAGAGCGAGAGAGGAGGAGAACAAGAGAGGGTGAAAAAGTAGGTATGTGAGCGAAGGGGAGTAAGTGTAAGAGGGAGTGAGAGAGAGAAAGAATGAGAAAATAAGAAGAAAAAGAAGGTGAGTAAGGAGAGGGTGAAATCGCAAGATTCAACCATTGAAGTTGTTCTTGGTTTGTGTATGCACTCAGGTTTCCATTCCCCTCTCTCCCACAAATACATGTGAGTACAATTATGGACTTAGAATAAGACAAGTTGACAGATTCCAAGGAATTTGGGCAAAGTATAAGCGTATGCACGCATCTTTCCCTTGGGCATAGGACTACATCATTTTGGCAATCCTACTAGGGATCCCAAAAGAGAATACATGTGAGTACAATTGCGGACTTAAGATAAGAAAAGTTGACCTAGTACAAAAGTTGAGCAAAATATCATCGTGTGTAAGCACTTTCTCTTGGGCTTAGGACCTTGTACATTTTGGCGATCCTACTAGGGATTGGACATGATCCAAATCGGGCACAATTGTGGCTTGTCGGTAAGATAGACTTGGCAAGTTATGAGAAATAGAGTAGAGATAGCTAGATATAGTTGCAGTTATTTGCACATTTTCCGAGGGTGAAGACCTTATCCATTTGGCGATCCTATTGGGATCGAAAACGTGAGCCAAATCGGGCATAACTGTGGCTTGAGGGTAAGATAGAATTGGCAAGTTACGAGAAATAGAGCAAAGATAGCTAGATATAGTTGCAATTATTTGCACATTTTCTCGGGCTGAAGACCTTATCGATTTGGTGATCCTATTGGGGATCCCAAAAGAAAATACATGTGAGTACAATTGTGGACTTAAGATAAGAAAAGTTGAACTGGTACCAAAAGTTGAGCAAAATATCATGGTGTGTAAGCACTTTCTCTTGGGCTTAGGACCTTGTATAGTAAGAAAAATAACAATCTAAACAATTCCACAAACATTATGATACTTTAGTTAAAGAATAATCTTGAAGAATGTTTTCCTTATGAAAAATGAGGTGGTTTAGTGACTTTTCTTAACTTCTTTCAAGGGTAAAGTTTGACTAATTAAAAATCTACCATGTTTTGTAATTGGAGTATTATTGATCTTTCGGGAAAGTATATAACCTTTGGGGGATGTTTAAGGAAAGAGTTTGAATGTTTATATGATCACAATAATTTTTTCAAACACTTTTATGAGAAAAGTATGAACATATCTATAATTAAATAAATGTATGCATACATAAATACATTTATACTTGTTGATATATTTCGGTAGTGGTTGTGTGAACACACTTAGGACTACCAATGCACTTTTTTCCCTCTTTAGGAGATTTTTTTTCCCTCAGCTTGTATATATGCCTATAACCCTAATGGGTTACTTATCTTTGTACATTCACTTCGTAGTATATTCAGTATTGTGTGTTGTGCTTCAAGCTTATTCTTCTTCCTTGTGTTGTTTGTGTGCTTCTGCAAACCTCAAACTCCAACAATTGGTATCAAAGCAAGTTATGGCTTCATCTAAGGCATCATCAACACCCCTCCGGCCATAGTCTGCAAATCACATGAAAATTGGTGAACATACCTTGGGAGATTAGGAGTTCAAAACATCACTATGTGGTGTTGAAATCATGATCTGAGCTCATTTTGGCTTCCAAACTCATATCATGATGCCTATGCAGGCAATTTTGTCTTTTGTGTTAAACATATATATATAGGTTTTGGTTCTCCACTACAAGCTACTCAAAGTTTGCTATAGGTTTAGCACAACTGGACAGGGTAATTGTGTTCAACTTTTTGAGGTAAAGTCTTTTTTTTGCATGAGGGTATTTTAATCAGTATTCATGGCTGAAAGAAGTGATGTATTCCATATGTTGGTTGTTGAGGATAATTTGGATCGTACCAATTACCCATTATGGGCATATATGATGCATCATGTATTGGTTGCAAGAATACTGTGGAATATTGTGCAGGATGTTGAAAAATGACCTATTACACTAGCAAACATAGTTATTCAAGGTGATGCAAATGGCATTGAAGATGATGATCTTGAAATACCTATTTGTGTTCAATTCCTATTGCACCTACTATAGATAAACTTTGTTGGGATGGTAGAGATGCTCATGCACATGCATTGATAACTTTTTCTATCAAATATGCCATTATCTCGCACAGTCACTCTTGAAAAACAGCTAAGGATGGTTAGGATACACTTACCACTTTATACTAGCAAGAAATGAGGCACCTGTTGATTACCTCCCATAATAATTGGAAAGTGAGCACCTGAATGAAGGAGATTCCATGGATAGATTTTTGACAAAGATCAAAGATTTGAAGGAGCAGTTGATTTCTATTGATAAAGTCTTTTCAGATAGTTCACTTGTGCAGACTATTCTGAACGGTCTTCTAGATTCATATCAGAGTTTTCCTTCTACTTTTTGATTGATGATGAAAGACAATCCAAATGCCTTAAGATTTGAGGAGTAATTCTCTGTTTTGTTGCAAGAAGATGAATCTAGGCAAAACAAGTCAATTATGCATGTTGTAGATGAAGCTTTCCTAGCTAGTCAAAAGGGCAAAGGTAAATGGAGCTCATCTACTAGTAAGTAGAAATCTGCTAAATTTGCACATCTAAGAAGGACGATAAAGACGAGAAGAAAATAGAAACGTAGAAATTATTTTGAAAATATTGTAAAGGAAATGATCGTGTCATAAAGAGTTGTCCAAAACTAGCAACAAAGAGCCAAAGAACAAAGAGGCTAGAATGGTTGCTGCAAAGGCCTCTACACCTTAAACATAGACTGCTAATCTTGTGTAGAATGAAGAATGGGCATTCACTACTATTTGCAGTTATGAGCCATCTTCTCATGAGCATTGAATATGTGCAATAGACTCTAATGTTTGGTACTTTGATAGTGGGGCAACCCTTACAACACAATTTCTTCACTTCACTTGAGCATGTCCCTATAGGGATTACTGTCATATGCACCAAAAACTCCTCTTATCCTATCATGCGAGTTGGTAAAATCATTCTAACTACTGCTAATGGTAGTTCTTTTACATTGTTAGATGGTTTATTTGTGCCAAGGATCAAGAAAAAGCTACTATCAGTTTTAGCATTAGCCAAGATTGGCTTGGTTTTGAAATTTGTTTATGATAGGTGTACAATTCATGATCTGTCAAATCGCAAAGTCATTAGTGTTTCTGGCATTTTATTCCATGGGTTGTATAAGCTCATAGATTATGCAACATTTATGAATGATTCAGCATGTGCAGTTCAAGATTCTCAGGTTATGTTGGATGCAAAGCTTTGGCATGCACACTTTTGTCATTTGAAATCTGCTAGTTTACTATGCTTGCAAAAATCTAAAATGGTGTCCTCTCTGCCCAAACTTGAGGCACCTTGTAAACATGTTTGTGAAGGCTGTATTTTGGGCAAATTTTAGCGTTCTTCCTTCCCAAAAGATGGTTTTGTTTGAGCTACTACAAAATTATAGCTTTTTCACAATGATGTCTGTGGCCCTATGCATACACCTTCTTTTGGGAACTACCTTTACTTTGTGACTTTCATTGATGATTTTTTCAGGCATGCATTGATGTATCCACTGAAAGAGAATTCTGAAGTGTTTATGTGCTTCAAAGAGTTTTTGGTTTTGGTTGAAAAATTGTCTACATGCAAAATGGGCACCCTGCATTTTGATTGAGGGGAGGAATACATGTCTTTTGATTTTAATGCATTTCTAGTTGAATGTGGGATAAAACATCAATGTACAATGCCATAATACACCTCAATAAAATTGACTTGCTGAAAGAAAGACCATGTCACTCATGGAAATGGCGAGGTGTATGGTCAAAAGTGAGGCTTTACCACATAGCTTCTAGCTTGAGGTTGTTATGTGTGCAACATATGTACTTAACAGGTGTCCCACCAAAGCATTTCAGTCTATCACTCATATATATTGCCATCTGTTGCTCATCTATATGTCTTTGGTTGTTTGGCATATGCATTAGTGCCTAAACAACAATGTAGGAAATTGGATGATAAAGCAGTGAAATGTATTTTTGCTCGGTACAGTTCTGAAAGCAAAGGTTGTCATCTTTATCATCCACAGACTAAATGCAATTTCATTAGTTGTGATGTTGTTTTTGTGGAAGATGCAATTCAACCATTACTTTGATGTACTAAGGAGACATCAATTATGTGTATGATACTTTGGTTCCTCTTTTTACAGGTAGACAATCAATTGCTATTCTAAATGAGGAAATTTCTCAACCTTTACAGGTTCCACATGATGATACAGACCATTCCATTTCTGATGTAGACTTACATGATGCACTTGTTGATGAGAGGGCTACTATAGACAAGGAAAAAACTATGCCTAAATGGCTGGTGCAAACTTTGCGAGATGGCAAACTAGATGCACCTTTGTCATATTGTGCTCGTTCATGCTCTCATAATGCTTCCTTTGCATCAGATTGCTATGTCATGGCTGCCTCTAGTCTCTGTGATGAGAATGAGCCTATTTCTTTTTATGAAGCACAAAATTCAAAAAATTGGATGCCTATTATGCAAATAGAATATGATGCTATTATGAAGAATGGTACATGGTCTTTATATGATCTGCCTCTTGGAAAAAAGGCTTTACTAGTCCCAATTTTTCCAAGTACAACCATGTTGCAATGTTCTTTTGAATTATTTACTTGTTCTTTTATAGATTTCTCTGGTGTAATCTTATCTGATAATTGAGTTTTATCACATTTTGAGATTTGATCAATCCAGTTAAGTCCTTTTCCTTTAGGCTTTGTCACAACAATATCTTAGCTATGCTTGAACTTGAGAAATTCAGGTTTTCTTGGACTTGATTTGTACCTATCGAAGCCCTAATTAATCAATATCACTAGTTGTATTTAGCCTAAGCTAAGAATTGATTGAAGGGGGTTAAGAATGCTTCCAACCTCAAGTCGCTTCTCCCTTGATCACACTTGAATGCCCAAGATGCACATTCTCAAGTTTGCAATGCACTTGCCACCTTGCTTTGACACCCTTCAATGGCTCTCAATGCACCTGTAAAAGTCCCAAGTTTAGATCAAGCTTTAACTCTAATTTATTTAACAGATAGTTTAATTCAGCATTTTTAAAGACCCATTTTTCCCCTTTGTATTGCTCAAAATCCTTTGTAGCCCCCTTGGCTTCCTAATCCCAGTCTAGAGTTCAAAAAATGGATTTTGGATGAAAAAGTTATGTCAAATCAGGCTCCTGGAGGTCAAAACAAGCAAACACAATCTCTTTGGGTCTCCAACACACAACAATTTCTTGAAACAATTACCCAAATTAACTCCAAAATTGCACAATACACGATACCTATCCGTTCTCGTGATATGCGATACTTCAGAGAAAATGATACACAATTCTAGTACTCCTTAAGCTTGAATGATCATGCTGGTTAGGATATGTCTTGCTATGAGATTTTCTCCCTTTTTAAATCCATTTTTCCAAGTAATATTCTCAATTTTGATAATCTATTTATACTCTTTTGAGGAGCTACCTTGTCCAATCCATGAGCTATGAGTGAATGGGTGCTCTTTGTCTCTATGCCTTGAGTTTTTTGCCATAATAGCAGTGTTATTAGTCATATACATGAGAAACACTAAGCCTATAAGGTGGCTTACAAATAGGGTTAGTGTTTATAACTACCTCAATAGCATGGTCAATGTCCCCTCTCTCAAGTGGTAGCCCTCTAGGTTAATAAGTGGGAAAAACATCTCTAAATTCAAACATAAGATCTTTAAAACCTTTAACAACATACTCTTGCAAGAAAGAATGGTAAAAAGCCCTATCCATATTTACATTTCTAGCATGAAAATATACATAAGATGAAGTGTATGTACAATACTCAAAGTCTTGACTACACAACAAAAAGATCTCCTGTACATGCTGAAAATGACAAAGACTATACAACTCTAAAAATGAGATGAGAGGTGCACTAGGTACATCTCTCTCTCTCTCTCTCTCTCTCTGTATACAAAATTTACTTCCATTTCTTTCAAACTAAAGGATGTTTTTTTGGTAACTGCATTTAAGTGTATCTCCCAACCCCCATAGTCACTTTCTTCCTAATACAAGGTCTGTCCTCTCCATATGAATTGGAAGTCCATATGTTCAATATAATATTGTATCTTGACTTCCAAATCGGATACCATAGTATCCCATATCCTCTTGTCCTCCCCTTGCATCATAGATACTATGTATTTATGTGCACTCGATCGCTAGGGAATCTTTAGCTTCTTGACCAGAGCATAGTTTATGAAGTTATGAGTGGCAAAGCCATCTATCATGACTTGCACCTTGGTCCCGTGTACACTGCCATGAAGTTTAACCAAGTCATGTGGTCCAGACTAAGGTGACCACAATGATCGTGTCAAACAACATGTATGCTCAATGTCCTCATGCATCACTTCCACTCCCTTAGACCTAGAGCTTCCATGAATAGGAAGTGTTTACACTAGGCGGACCAACTTTCTGCCCTTATCAAGGGCCGTACTACTCTTTGGTCCTCTCTTTTTCTCTTCCCCCTTCCTGAGTGGACAGTTTCACTGTGAATGGCTAGGAGACAAACACCTAAAACACACAAGTTCTCTCTCTTGGCCCTCTCGAACTCCTCAGTAGGTAATCTAGGCCCTTGTGATCTTTGTTACTTCATAAAGATTTTGTTTTTTCCCATTGAAAATTTCTTCTTGAACTTGTTCATACTAAGAGGTTTGAGGGGTTGATCTATCTCCATAGAAGTATATTGAGGACGGTTATGGTCCTCATAGATTTGAACATACTTGATCGCCTTCTCAAAAATCTTAGGTGTATTACTTCTTACCTCTCTCTTGATGGCTTTATCTAAGCCCCTAACAAACCCTCTGGTTTTCTAAAAGTCATCCAATCCCTTAAGTTTCATGATGATATCCCTATAGTGGGATATGTAGACCAAAAAAGGCCTACCCCATATGACTGATCCTATCCTACTCATTCGAGTTCCTCTTTTCCTCATTTTTAGGTAGAAACTCTTTCAAGAAAAGAGATTCAACTGAGCCTAGTCCGTAGGGATCGAATTTTCCTCCTTGAGACTCATCCACCACTTATAAGCACGTGGGACAAGTGAGAGACTCACCTCTAGCACATGATACTTAGGTGGGGTGCCCTTCAGTTGATGCAAGTTGTTGGCAGTAGCTAGAGAAGTTAAGGCATTACAAGACAAGATTTAGACAATACCTAGAGAGATGCCCTACCCCAGAGTTACTTGCACAGCCAAACAAGTGTCTTTATTCATAGATAGATTATTAAGTACCAAATTGAGATCTTATGTGTACTTGAAGGACCCTAGATCCATAGAAGAGTGTGTATGCATGTGCATAGACATTGAGGATAATCTAGAAGAGGAATTAGAGCTTTCAAAAATCTATAAAGATTCAGACGGCTCTACTAACCTCACTTCCAAAACTTCTACATCTGTAGAGCAACTTGCAGAGAAGGTAGCTTAGAAACTAGGAGTCTCTAGCAAATAGATACCTAGATTTGCCCCAGTGAAACGATACTACACCTGTGGAGGAGAACACATGGCTAATGTGTGTCCTATTATGGCTCAACCCCAAGTGAACCCTAACAGCCAATATTGCACTATAGAAAGGAGGTACATTAATCACACTGCACAAGACTTCCCTTATAACAAGCAAGTTGTTAGACAAAATTATCAATATCCATATCTACAATAAGGAAGATACGAGAACCAGTACTCAGTGCAGTAGTATGGTAGGCGCCAACCACCCTATCAAGCTCTACAAAGACCTCAACTTGTGTTAGTACAACAACCTCCACCTCTAGCTGATGTGGTCCCAGTGAAGTATGCAGTCGTTGAAGAAAACTTAGAGTCTTAGTGCCAGCATCACCATTGATTATAGAAAGTAACTCGAGTGATCATAGTTTTGACTCAATTCATATCGATAGTCCATAGGCTTACTATATGCAATCACCTGAGCATAATGAGACATACTATTATGAAGATCCAAGCGAACCTAGTTTGGAGCTAGAATATGCTAACATCATGTATGCAAACCCTAACTCTTGGCCCCAACCTAGACAGATGAGACCCCCATCACCTAGAGGACCATACTGCAGATGTCAAGGCGATCACTTCATTCATGATTTCCCTATACTTGCACCTATGCAACCCCAGTCCATGACAATTCAAGGTTTTTGTCAGGATTATGGGAAGGAGCACCTCTTACGAGACTCTCCTAAGAACCCAAAAAGTGTGCCAAAGATCAGTCCTATTAATGTCATTAGGTTAACAGTAGATTCTAGTGGAAGTGTGACTTCCACTACCCAAGTGCAAGTGGTCACCAGAGCTCAGGCATTACAACAGAACCAAGGCTTAGGACATGAAAAGAGTTCTGAGGTTAGTGAGACTGAGAGTCTAGATAAGAATAGAACAAGAGCTTGGAAGGATAGCCGAGAACGAATGAAAAGACAGTGGTCAAAGAAAATGAGTGAACTCGAGGAAAGCTTAAGAGAAACAAAAGCCAAAATAATTGAAATTGCATATCAAATGCCCTCTCACACATCACCACCATTGCCATCCCCATCACCTTCTAATCCACCTCACATAACCCCACCACCACTTAGAGTAGGATCAATCTTAGCATATCCCAATCTTGAGGACCTAGACATGATGCTTAAAGCACATAAGGCCAGATTGAACGAACCAAGCTTTGTGCTAAGATGGTGGAATTGGCTCAAACCATGTTTGAGGCTGGTCGACTCTTCAATTTCTCTAGTTTAGTTAAGACATAGTTGCATTTTGATAAATTGTTAGAAACATTGGAGAGGTTAATTGCAAAATCTAGAAAGGAAGCCACATCCCAGGGTAAGGACTTTAGTCAAAGCATCAACATCATTTTGAGTATGAACCTTCTCAAGGGTACACTCAATGGCTAAGTAGTCTATAACGAAGTGATACCTCACCTGAATGTGCTTCATCTATCTATCTATCTATCTATCTATCTATCTATCTATCTATCTATCTATCTATCTATCTATCACATGCAAGATGAGAAAGCTACAGTGCTACCTTACATGCCTCACTAGTTGCAACATACTCTGCTTCTGTAGTGGAAACAATCATACATTCTTGAAGACAAGATCTCCAAGAGGTAGCACCTCCAGCAAGGTGAAAAATGTACCTTGATGTAGACTTTTGATTGTCTATGCAACCAGCATAATCAAAATTTGTGTAACCAATAATGAATGCCTCTCTTCTAGCTAAGCATAGACACTTATCCTTAGTGCTAATCACATATCTCAAAATCATCTCGACTTCTTCCCAATGATTCTTGCCAAGATTAGACATGTATCCACTCACAATTCCCACTGCAAATGCAATGTATCATATCCTAGCTACCATAGCATACATGAGACTACCAATAGTAGATTGATTAAGAATTTTGTTCATGGATTCCTTGTCCTCATCTGATTTGAGGCAATCATCCTTTCTCAATTCCACAAATGTAGAAAAGTTGTACTAAATGTCTTTGGATATTGACGTTGTGAAGTAATTTGGATATGTACTCACTTTGGGACACGTATATGCATTTTCTATTGCTATAATAAGTAATGTGCATGCCAACAATATGTTTGGGATCCCCCAAATCCTTCCTATTAAATGTCTCACTCACCTTCTTTTTGAGAAATAACAAATCATCAAAGGACTTACCAACCATCAACATATTATTGACATAAAGTATCAAGCACATCAAGCTTCCATATGAGCATCTCTTAGTGTAGGGAAAATGATTTTCATTGCTTCAAGAATAGCCTTGAGACTTCATAAAATCATAAAACTTTTGGTAAACATTGTCTAGGGGAGTGTTGAAGTCCGTATAAGCTCTTCTTTGGCTTACAAACTAGACGCTCTTTGTCAAGAACTACATAAGTCTTTGTTCATTTCATATAGATCTCATTTGTAAAATCTCCATACAAGAAAGAAACTTTGACATCCATTTCCAATAGATTTAAGTTCTCCATTGCAATGTTGGCAATCAACATGTGCAGTGTAGTCATCTTGACTATTGGAGAGAAGATTTCATCGAAGTCAGCACCATGGTGTTGTTTAAAACTCTTTGGAACTAGTCAAGTTTTATACTTTGGAGAAGTGACATGAACTCAGACAAATCTTTGACAAATGTAGAGAACACCAGGTCTGCCTGAACCCAGAAAAGTGTGTTTTTATGGTCAGGCAAGGAAAGATTCTAGGACACATAGTGTCAAAGAATGGAATTTCCATGGACGAGGAGAAAGTTAGAGCTATAGCAGAGCTAGCTAGGCCAAAGAATGTAACGGAAATGCAAGCTTTCATGGGGCATTGCGGATATTATCAAAGTTTCATTCATATGTACGTGGCCATTGCAAAGCCTCTATACTCCCTTTTGACTAAATTTGAGTGGACGGAAGAATGTGAAAACTCCTTTAATGAGCTTAAATGGTGATTATATTAAGCACCAATTTTGACTACACTAGATTGGAACAAGCCATTTCATGTTCATGTGGATGCATCCAATCATGCTATTGGGTGTGTCATAGCACAACCTACTAGTGAAGGTAATATGGATCTTCCAATACTTATGTCAGTAGATAATTGAATGTAGCTAAATGAAATTATACTACTACCAAAAGAGAAGGATTAGGCATGGTGTATGCGATTAAAAATTTTAGATGTTATTTGCTTGCAAATAAGTTTATATTTTTCATAGAACATCAAGCATTACTATATCTAGTGAACAAACCATGCAATACTGGCTGATTAGTAAGATGGTTCCTCATACTAATGGAATATGACTTTGAAGTTGTTGTTAGGAAAGGTAGGACTTACCTTAGTGCATATCACCTTTCTAGACTAACTTCAGAAGAGCCCCCTCAAGGAGTTTCGGATGACCTTCCTGATGCCTATTTGTTCAATCTAAAGGTAGTGCCTAATTGGGCCAAAAGTATAATGCCAATTCTAACATTTGGACCCAAAAATCCTATATTGAGAGCCAAAGATAAAGAAGTGGTGAGATCTCAGAAATACCACATCATGGCAGGCAGCATGTATAAACACACTGATTAATGCATACTCGCTTGCTGTGCAAATGAAGATGAGCATGCAAAGTGGTTGCAAATAGCATATGTCGGTGCACTACAACAATATTCGAAACATCGAACCCTACAAACCCTGCAAAGGCTAGGGGTATATTGGCCAACAATGGAAGCAGATATCCATAGGTTGTGTAAAGAATGCCCAATTTGCAATACTAGACCACCTATAGAACATGCCAATCTATATCAATTGACTTTAGTGCCAGATTGGAGTGAACCTATAGTAGCCTTTTTGAGGACGAAAACATTCCCTCAAGAGATGGCTGTGGCTAGACAAAGGAGCTTAGAACAGGAGGCACTAGATTACTCACTCATTGGAAATAATTTATACAAGTGTGATAAAGATGGTTGCCTAAGATTGTGTGTCCATGGGAGTGAACATCTTAAGATCTTAGAGAGTGCTCACCAAGGTGTAGCAAGAGGACATTTTGGACTAGACCGTGTGATCAAAGCTATACTATTCGCATGTATTTGGTGGCCAACACTACACATGGATGCACATACCTATGTGAAGATGTGTGATATTTGTCAGCGGACTCAATATCCGATACGCAAAGACGAGATGCCACTAAAACCCATGATAGGAGGACGGGCATTCTCTAAGTGGGGAACAGACTTTGTAGGTCCTATTAACCCCCCAGTGAAGGGTTCACATGTGGAATATGTCATTGTGGCTATAGATTATCTAACTAAATGGGTAGAAGTGAAAGCTACAAGGAAGAACGATGCTCAGATGATGGCTAAGTTCTTATTCAAGAACGTGTTCACTAGATACGGGCTACCAATAGAGTTAGCTATGATAGAGGCACACGCTTATTGAGTGAAGTCATTGAAAACCTTCTCCAAGAATTCTTGGTGGTACATAAAAAGTATGGCCCCTATCATTCACAAGCTAACGCACAAGCTGAGAGCACAAACAAGATTCTATGTAATGTATTGACAAAATTGGTGAATAGTAAACACTTTGACTGGGCCAAACAACTACACCATGTTGTTGGGGCATATTGAGTTGCTTATAAAATGGTACTCCAAGCCACACCCTATCATATGGTATTTGGCCAAAATGCAGTGCTACCATTAGACTTCTTGATACCCACACTAAAAGTAGCACAGGAGCATCAATGGACAGATCATGAACTCAAGAAAAGGCAAAAGGCTTACTTTGATGTCCACATGAAGGATAAGGGCTTGAAAGTGGGAGATTTAGTCCTAGTGTACACCTTGAAGCAACATGCAAGAAAGCTGGAGAAGTGTGGCTATGGACCCATGATTATTAATAGAATATCAACAAGTGGAGCAGTCCAATTAGCCACTTTAGAAGGTGACATCCTACCTAGCTACATCAGTGGATGCAGAGTCAAATTAAGTCAAGAACTCCTCACACAAGAAACGTTAGATCGACTCAATACTACCAAGAAATGTAAGAAAGAAGAAAAACGAATTTTAGAAAAAGCACATGCAGAAGCTCTGGAACGCATCCAACAAATGACATTGAGAAACAAGGTAGATAGCAGCCTAGGTCAGACACTCAAGAAGATCCAAGATATCACATGGCTATGTGCAAAGCATCGAGTATAGATTCCCTTCGAATTATTGATCGACGTCCTTTTGTGACTCTAGAAGTAGGACAAGGAAAGAGTGCAAGGAGCATGCGAGCTCTAATTGACTCCGGTGCCACCACTAGTTCTGTTAGAATTTCTTACTATCAAGAATTGCAATTAAGTATCAATCCTATAGAAGCGTATCTCATAGGATTGGGAGGTGTGGAAACCCCTTGCATGGGTGAGGTGGAGCTCCCCTTCTACATTCAAGATGTTCTAATGACAGTTAAAGTGCTAGTGTGTCAAGATGAGGATCTCACTGAACCTCTGGTCTTGGGCCAAGACTGGATCTATGATCATGCAATCAACTTAAATCTCAGAAGTGGACTTCTTCAAGTTTGGGTGAATCAAAATCGCATCACAATTGAGTTAGAAAACCTAACACTCAAGGAACTAGGAATGATACCCACTCCTAGCCCTTCCAAGAGTCCACATGAAGATAAAGATGTTGTTCTTGTCCAAAGTTCTATGGTGTAAAAGAATGTCACTCAGGAAGGAGGTGCAAAAGCCAATGGGGAAATCTCTTCTTTTCCAAAGATGGTCCAAGAACGACAAGCAAGGCAACCTAAGAAGCAGATGAAGCAGATAATCAAGAGGCATGCTCAACAACCTGTGCAACATAAAGCACCTCATGGAAGGAAGCAGATGTGGATGCACAAGGGTGAACAACCCTCTGCTCTGGAGGTAGGATCCCAAAGATGCACCAAACACACCACTCAGTTGAGGACTACAATGAAGGAGTATCCTAGGCCTCATGCAGGCTATCCCTAATGCTAGATGGATCTGGGTGCCCAAAACTTGCTTGCGAGCTCAAATAGCTTCACCTCAGCTCACAAGCTCAAATCAATACTCATAGGCATGCACAACATAAATCCAAGGGCAAACATCTACACTCCTCACTATCACATCTCCGATCACACCTAGGAATATTTGGAGATAGGTACCTAGAAAGTCCCAAATCCAACACGATCTAATCCAGAAACCTTTACATGTCATCACTACCAAAAGCTATGATCCCATGATAAAAGTTTGGAGAATCAAACCCTGTATCGAACACCCTAACCCAATTATGTAAATCAATCCGCATCGAAGTAGATACATGTTGAGTACAGTGCACATCCAAAGTATGCATATAGGGGAATCACTAACCTACTAGCTGACATTCACAAACATCATGAACACTTCACCCACTAACCCCTAACCACTTCGGGTATCATGTTCGTATTGTAGAGGGAACACCATAATATCATGTTTCCTATGCAATGCTAATATGCTTCTTTTCTTCCAACAGATAAGCATTAAGAACTATGAGCAATATCATGGCAGAGACAATAGGCCCCAGCTCGCAGGGAGGAGCGATTCAAGCAGGTATTAATATGGAAAATCTACCCATTGAAGTGCCACCAACCAAACGACCTATAGAGATACGACACCTACAACAAATACCTATGTCGGACCCTCCCACAGGAATAATGGAGCGAGCTTATTCACCACGATCATACACACACCACCTACCATTTCGATATATATGGTAGACACACTCCATGTCCGACAACATTGATATTTCACCACCCACAACACCTCCCCCACCCCCACACTTCCACCGTCCCCTATTCCCCCACCACCAACTTCACTTGCACACACATTTGCAGTAGACAACATTCACACTCCCCATTCCCCATTCCCTCTCCCTTGCATCGACCAATGTACAAACTGCATATTATCTATAAATAATGCATTTGATACTATGCTTCAGTGTATGTCACAACTAAGGACATAGTACATTAGGCTCGAGGAACATAACAAGAGATTACAAGCACACTCTGTAGAATTACAACAATGCATCGCAACAGTGGAGGAAGACCATGAGAGTCTACAAATGCAATTTCATACATTATTGGAAGCCCACAACATGGAAGCAAAGTTCAAGAACATAGATGCAGAAGCCATGCAACACGTTGAAGGTTATCTACGGACACAGATGGAATGTAATTCTAAACTACAGCATAACATGGTACTACTACTACGAACCCACCTCACCGTAGCTCAGGAGGAAAACCGATGGCTACAGATACAAAATCAAGAAAATCTGGCAACAGCCATAGAGAGTACAACAAGGGTACCCATCAGTTCCTCAAAATTTCAAGTTATGCCGCCAAAGAACATTAAAATCATACTGGAAGACTATGCTAACCTGCTCGAAGTCCATGACAAATTATGAGAAGAATTGGATCAATTGTAGCAGCAACGAATGTCAGATACTATAGTTGTCCCCCCACCCACCATATCAACCTCTTCAACCATTACTGACTCGGAAGCACTACAAGAACTCAAACAACAAGTCAAAGAATTACAAACACGACTCCTACAATATGAAAGGTTACCATCCCTATCGGAGGCCCCTGCAGAAGAAGAAACCATCTCAATTCTAGTAGAACATACGTTTGAAGACGACTATGATCCTCAACCCATCCCAGGTGGATGGATAACAGAAGAGGGCTAGGACACATTCAAAGCTCCATGACCCCCATGGTTAAGACAAGTGGAAGAAATCGGGCATAGACATGAAGACCACACAGGGGTGCAAAATCAGGCAATGCCAATCATAGAAGAAATAGTGCTGCAATCCAGCTATTTCCAAAACTTGGCACCGAGGCATCTCATCACATCATCAAAACTTCAGAACCAACCTTACTTTGTTATTCTTGTAGATTATAATGCAAAAATAAAGAGAGTCACGCGAAAGATCCCCACCTTTACAACCGAATTTCAACCCGAGGACCTATCACTAGAGGCATAGAAATGCAAAATCTATCAACTGACATGGCGATAAAAGCTCTTAGAAACTTACCCCAAAATGTTGTGTATGTGGAACCATGCACCTCTACATCTTATCTAAAATCCATGCTATGGTCCAGTTCCATGGTGTAGATCAACAAGTGCATCATGTAAATCTATATCATAAATGCAATGATCTGCATCATCACATGAAACCTATAAAGGTTGAGAAGTTTCCTCATTAGGACCAGCACTAGACTATCCATTTAAAAAAAAAGGCAACAAATTATCATACATGTATTTGGAGCTAATTGATGTCTCCTTAGTACATGAAAGTAATGGTTGAATAGCATCTTCCACAAAAACAACATCACGGCTAATCAAAATGCATTTAGTCTATGGATGATATAGATGATAGCCTTCGTTTTCAGAACTGTACCCAACAAAAATACATTTCACTACTTCATCATCCAATTTCATGTGTTGTTGTTTAGGCACTAATGCATATGCCACACAACCAAAAACATGAAGGTGAGAAATAGATGGCTTACGACCATGTCAAGCCTCATATGGAGTGATACACTGCAATGCTTTAGTGGGACACCTGTTAAGTACATATGCTATACACCTAATAGCCTTAAGCCAGAAATAATAGCCTTAAGCCAAAGACTATGTAGTAAAGCCTGACTCTTGACCATATACCTCGCCATCTCCATGAGTGACATGTTCTTCCTTTCAACAATTCCATTTTGTTGAGGTGTATATGGCATTGTACACTAATGTTTTATCCCATGTTCAGCCAGAAATGCATTAAAGTCAAAAGACATATATTCGCCCCCTCGACCAAAACAAAGGGTGCCCATTTTACATGCTGACAAATTTTCAACCAAGACCAAAAAGTGTTTGAAGCAGACAACTTCATAGTTCGCTTTCAATGGATATGCCCATGCATGCCTGGAAAAATCATCAATGAAATTCACGAAGTAAAGATAGTTTCCAAAAGAGGGTGTTTGCATAGGACCACAGATATCACTAATAGCAAGCTGCAATTTTTTAGTAGCTCGAACTGAACCATCTTTTGGGAACGAGGAATGCTACATTTTGCCCAAAATACAGCCTTCACACACATGTTTACCAGGTGCCTCAAGTTTGGGCAGCGAGAACACCATTCTAGATTTCTGCAGGCGTAGCAAAATGCAAAATTCAAATGACCAAAGTGTGCATGCCAAAGCTTTGCATTTGACAAAGCCTAAGAATCATGTACTGCAAATGCTAAATCATTCACATTTTTCATAGTCTATGAGCTTATACAGACCACGACACATGAACTGTACATTTGTCATTAATAAATTTCACAACCAATCCAATATGGCTAAAGCTGAAACTAATAACAGATTCTTCTTGATCACTGGCACAAATAAAGCATCTGACAATGTAAAAGAATTACCATCAGTAGTAGTCAGAATTCATAACCAATCCAATCTTGGCTAAGGCTGAAACTGATAACAGATTCTTCTTTATCCTTGGCACAAATAAAGCATATGACAATGTAAAAGAACTACCATCAATAATAGTCATAATGATCTTACCAACTCCCATGATAGGATAAGAGGAGTTGTTGGCACATGTGACAGTATTCCTTGTAGGGGCAGGCTCGAGTGAAGTGAAGAAATTGCACTGCGAGGTAATATGTTTGGTTGCCCTACTATCAAAGTACCAAACATTTGAGTCTATTGCAGACATATAATGTTTGTGAGAAGATGGTCATAACCATAAACAATGGTAAATGCTCATTCTTCATTCTACACAAGATTAACAAACTCTGTTTTGGGTGTAGAGACCCCTACAACAACCATTCCAGTCTCTTTCTTCCTTGCCTCTTTAGCAGCCAATTTTGGATAGCTCTTTATGACATGATCATTTCCTTTACAATATTTGCAAAACAATTTCTACTTTTTTGTTTTCTTTTCGTCTTTATCATCCTTCTTTGATTGTGTAGAATTAGTAGATTTTTGCTTAGTAGTAGAAGAACTCCATTTACCTTTGCCCTTCTGTCTAGCTAGGAAAGCTTGATCTGCAATATGCATAATGGACATGTTCTGCCTAGACTGATCTTCTTGCGACCGAACAGAGACTAACTCCTCAAACGTTAAGGCATTTGGATTGCCTTTCATCATCAAATGAAGAGTAGAAGCGAAACTCTGATATGAATCAGAGATCACCATTCAGAACAGTCTGCATCACCAGAAATCAATTGTTCCTTCAAATCTATGATCTTTGTCAAAAAATTTTCCATGGAATCTCCTTCATTCATGTGCTCACTCTCCAACTGTTTCCGGAGATGAATTGTCAAGCAAGACTTCATCACCAAAAATCAATTGTTCCTTCAAATATATGATCTTTGTCAGAAAATTTTCCATGGAATCTCCTTTATTCATGTGCTCACTCTCCAACTGTTTCCGGAGATGAGCAACACGAGCCTCATTCCTTGCCTAGTATAAAGTGGTAAGAGTATCCCAAGCATCCTTACCTGTTCTGCAAGAGCGAATGTGAGGAATAATGGCACATTTGATAGACAAGGCTATCAATGATATGCCTAAGCATCTCTGCCATCCCAATGAATTTTCTCTGCAATAGGTACAACAGGAACCGCAATATGAATAGGAACATGAAAAATATCGTCATCTTCAATGTTGTCTGCATCACCTTTAGCAACTTTGTTTGCAGGTGTAATAGAATGTTCTTCAACACCCTGCATAATATTCTAGAGTCCTTTTGCAACCAATACATGACGCATCATATAAGCCCATAATGGGTAATTGGTGTCGTCCAACTTATCCTCAACAACCAACATACAGAATACATCACTGCTTTCAGCCATGGCCACTGACTAAAATACCCTAATGCAAAAAATTGATCGTAACTCAAAAAGTTGAATAGAACTACCCTGTCGAGTACTACTAAACCTGTAGCAGACTTTGAGACGTTTATATTGGCGAACTGAGATCTGTATATATCTTTGGCACAAAACGATGAAATTGTCTGCATAAGCATTGCGATAGTGCGTTTGGAGGCTGAAACAAGCTGAGATCGTGATTTCGGCACCATAATGCGAAGTAGTTTTGATCTCCTAATCACCTTGAGTATGCTCACTAAATTTCGTGAGATAGACTGTGACCGACGAGATGTCGAAGACACCCTAGATGAACCGATGACTTGTTTTGATACCAATTGTTGGAGTTTGAGGTTTGCGGAAGCACGCGAACAACACAAGGAAGAAGAAGAAGCTTGAAGCACAACACACAATACTTAATGTATTACCAATAGAATGTGGAAAGATACGTAATCTCTTAGGGTGATAGCATATATACAAGCCGGGGGGAAAAAACCTCCTAAAAAGGGAAAAAAGTGCCCCAACGGTCTTAGTGTGTTCACAAACATTACTACCTAAATATATCAACACCTACATAATACACCAACTTAGATCCACCACTCAACCCTAAAACATCAAGTAGACCTAACAAATTCGTCCTCACTCAACTTGCACCATGAGCACCTTGTGCCTTTGAACTTCTCATCCCGAACAACTGAATTATCCCCTTAGATTTGCCCTTCATAATTTTTTTCCCTCTATTCTATCCCCCTCTCCACAGGCCATGATAAAGCTCCAAAAAGCACCCCTTGCATTCCTTCAAAAATCGTCCCCTCCACTTTTTCCTCCATAATTTGTCTCCTAACGCCTCAATTTTCCCTCGGCTATCCAATGCGTCCCCCCACTCTATTTTATCCTAAATTCTCCATCGTACGCGCTTGCCTTTTGTTCTCTGAAGCACAAATTTACCGGATTTGTCCCCTCCTATCGAATCTGTCCCCGCATTTAGTTAACTATTAAACCCGTAATTCGTCCAAGCACAGACTTACCGAATTAAGTCCATCCTCGCATTTATTTAACGATCGAATTTGTAATTCCTCCAATTTTGTCCCCATGTCTGCTATATACCTGCCATAACCAAATCACCCTCGCCGCCACCCACTTGCTATTCATCTCACTCTCTTGCTATTCGTCCCAATCGGCCATATTTCATCTTCCTCTCCATACTTGAAAGCCAACCCGATTCATCCATCCTCTCGTAAATCGACTAACGAATTATACTCACTATCGAATTTCGACCCTTCTCAACCTCGCCATAACCCACCCAAACACAACTACGTCTTCCGAAATTTGCCTAACCTAAACATAATAAGTCTCCCAAAATTCGTCCCCTGAATTGTTCTTAGACCTAGCCCAATCATATCCTACACCCCCAAATTCGTCTACCGAGTTGGTCTTACACTTAACCTAGAATTCGTCATTCTTCTCTCAAAAAGCCATCGCTACCTGGAAATCGTCCTATCAGAATTTGTTGATAGAAATTCGTCCTCATGTCATGAAGTCGCATACACTGTGTTGACCACGCCCAATTTCATATTCCTTTACCCATCCCTCAACCAATGTTGTTATATTCTTCCTTAACCACAGTCGTGTGAAACTTTCGACATCCAATTTTGCCCTCCGATTTCGCTCACATTAGACACTCAATCACAATCTTAACTCTAATCGTCTCCTACAACCACTTATTCATCCCTCGCATCTCTTAGCCACCACCTATTGGTCCCTCGCATATCTTATCCACCCAGGTCGTACCTCACTCTCCAAATCAATCTGATCGCGTCCACTAATTACTAATTTCACCTTTGTACTTCCCTCGATCCAGAGATTCACATACATCCGTGGAATCCATAACTCGATATATCCCCCTTGTCCACCCATTATAGCTTCCCAAATACATATCCCCATATTTCCTTAATATTCGTCTCGACCAAAGATATACTCATATCTTTCCAATTTTCATATCTTCACCACCGTTGCTGATGTCTGTCGATCCTCCATTTATCATAATGGCATCTTCATCTTCTCCACTGTGCGATATACTAACCCATGGTATATCCCAAGTGTAGGAGGACCAATCCAAATTTAGTAAGGGTAAGGAACCTATTACTGAGGACATATCAGTTTCATATCTTCCATCATCTTAGGAACCATTCATCTCTGCATGTGAAGGTGAGGCTACAGGGTCTGAATTTGTATCCTCAAAAAGAGATGTCTTAGAGGGGACTTCGTCGTTCAGTGATTCCACACACGAAATCATACCGCACGCTCAGTCCAATATTCCAGAGAAGAATGAAATGCTAAAATACATATTCTCAGAAGCCCAAATCACAAACCTAGGGCTTCTTGCCTTTTCGTTGGTCCCTCTTTCCATTGACCTTGATCATCTGGAAGTCCTAGATTTCTTCAAGTCTTTTCTGAACTTTCCTGGTGAAACTCTAACCATTGAGATGCTCTCAACTACAATGGGTGCACTTACTCCAGCCCGCACTCCTGGAGTTCCAACATTCTCAGGTATAAGAGAGGATCAACTCATTCAAAAGTGCAAGGACGCATTTGAGGTTAAGCCTGTTGCTAAAGCCACTACCCCCTTCCTTAGGGCATTTAAATTTACTTCATGCTCCGAAACATGCAAGCCAAACTCTCATCCAGCAACTTGTCCATGTGTGATGGATGTCTATGTTTTTTGCAAGCAAAACCCTATCCGTACCATCGGCTCCTTTGGCATTCAATGCTAGACAAATGTAGAGATTTGTGGCCCAAACAAACAAAGGGGAAAGTAAATTCCACATATATTCTCCTTGCCTCTTCGCATGGTTGCAAACCCTTCCCATTCTGTATCCTCCCATCCCGTCTTTGCCGGCTACTCAAAAACATAAAGAAAAGAAGAAGGAATCCAAGGATATGTGCTACACAAGCCAAAGATGCCGGCTCCTCACAAGAAAAGAGCAAAGGTGACTAGAGATTTGAGAGAGGACTTGGATGCACTTCCATTACCAGACCAAGGGTATGCGGCACTAGGTAAGCAACAAGTTTTCTCCATTTCAGTTTCCACTTCCGATGTTGCACATGCACCTCTTGTTACAGTGTCCTCCATGTATACCATAGTCACTACACCTCCTGCATTAGTTTCATCCATGCGCACCACTGTAACTCCAACTCCAAGCTATGCAGCTTCCCTTATCCCTCTAGCACCTCCATCTCCATAACCTACTACTCCATCTCTGCAATCAACTCCCTCTCCAGGTATTGTGTATCACCATGCACCTTCATCACTGCATATATCCCCTCTCTCTTCACCACCATCTCCAGCCTTAGTGCCACCAGTATTACTAGTTACTACATCCACTCCTCTCCCCCACCCTACCATCTCCACCTACACCTGGCATCACTTGTCCACCACCCACTATACCCAACTCTGCTTCTCCATCTATGCCCAACTCAGCACCTCCACCTTCACTTCTTCCTAACAACCTACCCATCATCATGGCCGTTGAAACTCTCCAACATATGGCTCAACTATTTTGCGATGCGGGAAATACATTGGAACAGTAACTAAAAGGTTTTGAGGAACATAAAAGATATATCATCACCATGAGGACACTTGAAAGATATCACAGAGAGCTTAAGGAGCAGATGGCATACCTAGAGGTAGATAGTAGAACTTTGCAGACCAAGCTGCTTAAAGTAACACATCAAGAGCAAGAGATAAGAAAGTTACAACATGCTAATGAGGACTTGACCAAGTAAGTTCCATTCTACAAAGAAAGATATGAAAGAGTGAGGGCTTTGCATCACATGGCAGCAGATGTCTTGTCTGTTGTTGGATCCTCTCATAATCCTCCATCCAGAAGTCAGCACATCTGATGTCATTAACATCAGATAGTTCAGTTTCATGCATTCATACTGGTAGCATAGTAGTAGTGTTTTTCCATCATCATGCACAATAGATAGACTATGGACTACGATTAAACTCATTTTTGTAGACATGGACATGCCATTATTGGCTCTTTTTGTATATGTTTCATTCCTCAATTTTTCCAATCTCCGAGAAGAAGAGTGCAGCATTACACAGGACACTCTCCGAGAAGAACAGTGAAGTGGTGGCTGGCGACCTATATAACCTAGATTAAGGGTCCTACTATTCTAGAGGGGAGACCAATTTCCCCAAAGTTGGTCTCATTGGTCTAATTTCAGAGAGAATATCGATTTCTCCAAAATTATTTTGAGGAAGGAGAGACTAATTTCCCCAAAATTGGTCTCATAGACTAATTTTCCCAAAATTGGTCTTATGGTCTAAATTCCAATTGGTCTTAGAGACCAATTTCCCAAATTCATTCAAGATAGAGACTAATTGTGAAGACTACATTCTTCGGAGCGAGTACGCTGGATAACAAGTCTTATTAGCCCACTACCAGCCAAGGACCCACCAAAAGTGTGAGTAAGGCTTAGCTCAGCTGAGAGAAAGAGAAAGTGATAACTACAGTACCACACTTGGCAGAGTACCGGACTTGACAAAGTATCAAAAAAGTAAGGCATAGTTAGGGCAGCAGAGTAGTGGAGATAACCACCTGGCAGAGGTGGCTTATATAAAGAGAAGAATTCGAGTACTAAAGATCATCATATCATACCAGATAGAGGGAGATAGAGATAGAACAAGAGAGAGAGAATAGACAGTAACATAGAAGGGTATGAGTGAAGTGCCTCAACGATAGCTCATGCTTCAGTAGCTCAAGATCTGGTCTTGTCACAGAGGGTGGACAAGCATACAATAATGCTTCAATGCATCTTATTTTGATGATTCTTGTCTCATCTTATTGCATCTTGTTGTTTTGTGCAAAGCACACACATAGTGCATAGTGCACTAAGTAAAAGAACCCACCTAGAGCACGAGAAGAACAAGAATTTCCTCTACAATATGTCAATGATGCATCTAATTTGCTCTCTCTCAAGGTCTGCACTAACCAGAATATGATGATAATATGACATCTAATTTGCTCTCTCAAGATCTTCACCAACATGACATAAAATGCCAGAAGCAATAATAACGTTACCATTTGAGAGATCATGGACTGTAAATTTGTCATCAACAAATTTGACAACCAAGTGAATATTGGCTAAGACTAAAACTGACAACAAATTTTTCTTCATCCCAAGTGCATATAAAGCATCTCGCAATGTAAAAGAACTACCATCAACAATAATCAAAATGATTACAAGATAAGACGAGTTGTTAGCACATGTGACAATATTACCTATAGGGAAGACTCAAGTGAACTGAAGAAACTATGTTACGAGGTAAGATGCTTGATTTCCCCACTATCAAAGTACCAAACATTTGGGTCCATGGAGACAGACATTGCTCATGAGAAGATTGATCATAGCTGCAAACAATAGTAAATGCCCATTCTTCATTCTGAACAAGATTGACTCTATCTCAAAAATTCGAACAAAAACACCCTGTCAACCTCTATTAAACCTGTAGCAAACTTCGAGGCGCTTGTATTGGCGAATCGAGACTTGTATAGATGTTTGGCACAAAAGGGCGAAATTGCATGCATAGTCATTGTGATAATGGGTTCAAAGGCTGAAAGGAGCTGAGATCAAAATTTCGACACCACATAGCAAAACTGTGTTGAACTCCTAATCGCCCAGAGTGCGCTCATCAATTTTCATGTGATTTTGAGATTGTGACCAGAGGGGTGTCGACAATGCCTTAGATGGAGCGGTGACTTACTTTGATACCAATTGTTGGAGTTTGAGGTCTGCGAAAGCACACGCATGGCACAAGAAGAAGAAGAAGAAGCTTGGAGTGCGACACAATATAGAATGTATTACCAAGTGAATGTACAAAAGATAAGCGAACCAATAGGTTTATAGGTGTATATACAAGCCGAGGGAAAAAATCCTCCTTCAGAGGGAAAAAAGTGGCCAAACGGTCCTAAGTGTGTTCAGTCACATCACTACCAAAATATATCAACTCCTCCTTTTATATTAAGGCCTTTACATTTGAAAATGAAACATCTATCATTTTCTATAATTTAAATCCTAAAAGTAAACTACGATTCATTATTCATGGATGTATAAGAATTAAATTAAAGCCTATTTTTATCCATTGATTCATAATATAATATGAACCTCCTATTTTTGTGCAAATTTTGGTATGCACATAGCATAACTTTAAACCTTGTCCTAGGAATCACATTCCTAATTCTTTCCTTGGCACTATCTAACGATTAGTGACACTCTAGTATGAGCTTCCCATGCCTTGTTTGCTTCATTCTCTGTGGAAATCTTAGTTCTCATTTTAACTATAGCTTCTCAAGCTTGCAGTGATATGCTCATTTTCAATCATGATAAAAAATTGTGCATTATTTGCATTTTCAGATCATATACATTAAAATCCACTATCTTCCTGTGCTCCCTAAAATGTTGGTCTACTGATATGGCTAGCAGTTGAAAACACATTGCCTTAGTACTAGGCTGTATGAACTCTGACTTCAAGGGAAGTCATTCTCCAGCAGTAAGATAACACAGATTCAACTTTTCTCAGATTGAGAACAGTGTCCTACAAGCTTGAAGCTACTGGATAACAGTTGAAGTTACACAACTTACCACTCAGCCAATTATGACCACAAACATGCACATGTATGCACACACAAGGGAAATCCAAAACAAATATAATGACACCCCATCGAAATCATCAGCAGAGGCCATGGATGTGAAAAAAGGACCAATCACACCAAGCATTCTAGAATGTTTCACCCTTAAGGCACACACAAATAATTTCGTGATCTTTTTGTACATCCACACCTCATACATAACATGTTACTAATAACCAAGCTCATTCCTGATTCCTGCATTTCAGTGGCATGCTTTGCAGAACAATATATAAAGAAGTCTTATCCTTACTCGATACATGTCAATTTGCCAATAACAGAAGCTGAAATAACTTTTCATTTCTGAAATCATTAGCGATAACTGTTTTTGGTGCAACAATCTTCACTGTTTTTGGTGCACCAATCTTCACCAACGTATGAAAACAACTATGATCATAATCTTCAGGTGAAAACAACCATTTACAGATTTCTAAAGCAGCTTAGACACAAGATAGAGACTACAGCCTTGACTGGATGAGGTTAACTAACCAACTAGCCTCAAACACACCCAGCTACCATGAGCACATCCAACTAGTCAAGTAGCATCTGTCTCTCTTTGAGTTGATGATATTTCGGCTTTACCTAAATGAGTCTAAAGAAGTTTCACGTCACTATATTTAAGATGCATGAAAATGGTAACCTCCTGCAAATCCTTTTTGCATAAAATATCACTGAAATACTGAGAGAAACTATGCAAAGCTCCTACCATCCCATATGACATGCTCATCAACAATGGTTAACAAATCTGCCTCTTGGAAAGACACTACTGAAGCAAGATAAAATTGACTCTTTATTTGTGTCCCATTGTCATGCTAAGGGCTAAATATCCACACCAGAATCAAAAGAACATTTGTATCATAAATCCGTCTTCCATGTATCATAGATCATAGATATATAGTTACAACAGAGAAAACCAAGTACATGTTTCTTAACAACTAAGACAATAATATACATTTCAGCACTCATTCTGACGGATAGTCCGGGGAGTGTCCATTCGAGCCAACAAATATCAAACCATACTCCTTACCAAGTTTTACTGCTTGAACCAGATCCTCCTTTGTCAACTCAGGAGACGGACCTTCTGGATCTACAACTGGCTTACCTATATCCAGAAACCACTTCTCAAATCCCGCTGGTGCATATGTGAGAACCATGTGTGCAGGCTTGCCTGACTTGTTTTCAAATGCATGTGGCACAAAACGTGGTAAATGAATGAAGGACCCCTTAGTGGCTGTGAACTCTTGATTACCCACTTTCCATATCAACTCTCCATCAAGCATATACCACGTCTCGTCCTCCTGTGTGTGGATATGAAGAGGAGGTCCAATGCCAGGAGGAACTATATCCTCAAACAAAGAATATGATCCACCTGTTTCATTGCCAAGAGCCTTCAACGTGACCAGCACCCCCAAAGCCCACACACTTATGCCTTCTCCTGCCCACATTCTCTCTCTCTCTCTCTCTCTCTCTCTCTCTCTCTCTCTCTCTCTCTCTCTCTCTCTCTCTCTCTCTCTCTCTCTCTCTCTCTCTCTCTCTCTCTCTCTCTCTCTCTCTCTCTCTCTCTCTCTCTCTCTCTCTCTCTCTCTCTCTCTCTCTCTCTCTCTCTCTCTCTCTCTCTCTCTCGCCCCCCCTCCTCCCCCTCCTCCCTCCTT
>CM035412.1:144182337-144189837 GCA_020310875.1 Ceratopteris richardii
TGCATTATATGCGCCCATAGATTTGTGCCAACATGTTTGCATTTGTGACCATGCATAGGTGTATGAATACAGCGATGTGTTTGTGGAAAGAATTGTAGCGTAACAGTAAATCAAATCCAAAATCAGACTAACAAAATTTTCAGAACAGAATCAATAGCAATACTAAGCAGCTTGAATTAATCAATTTTCGATAAGCTGCTAGCTGAATCCAATTGAAGAACTGGAGTTCCGTACAGAGTTCAATAAATCATCTATAAATATAAGATTCATCTAGATACGACTTACTCCAGCATAGCAATGTAAAATTTTCTACTGACAGCAGTCGTACCGTCGCACCCGTTATTATTCGTACTGACTGTGAATCATCTCTTTCATAAACTCCAAACTCATATTCCTCCTCAGTACTAACACAAAAGCTTAGAGGGTATATGGAAGCTGACACAATAAACAATCGGGACAAAAGTAGTCACAAAACTGCATGCATACAATTCAGAAAGATATATTGCATCTGTCTTGAGTGCCTGATCCTATCAGGAGGACTCACTCTAATACTATGATTCACTGACTCGTGGATGGCATTTTCCCAGAAAAGATCAGGGCAGGAAAGGCATTGTTAAGTTCCGTTAATCGCAAATGCCCATGATAATCTCTACTTGCTAAAAATTTTGATTCGAATAACTTCAATGCTCTGCGAGCCAGTGATGACCTGGATATTTCGGCAAAGAAATGAACGAATTTCATACCTCCAGGAAAACCGAAAGCAAAGGTAACGCATACTATTGAGTTTCTAATCATTTTAGAAGACGGCTTGGCACAGAGAAGGTGACGCATACTATTGCGGTTCTTAATCGTTTTAGAAGACGATGTACTAGAAGGAGCAACGAAACAGTTTCACTCGAGCCTTGGAACTTCCTCTCTCTCTCTCTCTCTCTCTCTCTCTCTCTCTCTCTCTCTCTCATGAAATGCACAAGCATAGAGGGGCAAGACATATGCATACCAGGCAACTCGAGAGTTCAGTCGAGCGTGCTTGAGAAGATAGTTCGTTCAGGCTTTTGTAGACGATCAAAACGTCATCATGTGCATCAGCAGCAAGATAGTATAATCGTAGACTAAAGTACTAACGCTCTCTACATGACGTACATGATCCATACGAATCTCCAGGTGACTGAGTTCAGTCGAGAATATACATAATACGAAATAACTGGCTGAGCTTTTCTATAGGATTAAAACGTCATCATGTGCATCAGCAGCAAAACAATACGATCGGACGACGGACACTAAAGGAGGCAAAACAATACGATCGGACGACGGACACTAAAGGAGCAAGGCTACCTAGTACCTACTCGTGACAGTACTGTTAAAAGTTATAGCTCCCGAGTCCCAAGTTCCAACACTTTCACCGAATTCCAGAACCCGAGTCAAATTGCTTCGCAGCACTTGCCACTGACATGAGTGGATGCACCCATTGGATTTGATTGATTTTTTCTTCAAAAGGAAGTTCGGCCATAGCCTACTCTCCCAAGCTTTAATTAATAAAAAGAATAATTGTACAAGTGAATAGCATCCATGAAGCCCTCCAATCTCACAAAAGAGGGCTTATTTAGCACCCACGGGAGCCCTCGAATCTCGCAAAAGAGAGGTTACTTAGAAATTAGCTAGAATTAAAGAACGTTACAAAGAAGGTTAATAACCCTTTCGTCCCTTTCATGAGGGGCCCACTTGATTTTAATGTTGTTGCTCCAAAGCACTCTATGATGTCTAAATGGCGAGGACTTCTTACAATTGGGAATTCTTTTGTCTGAAAGGAAAAGAGATTATTTGATCGACCATTCTTTAGTAGGCTGCCAAAGTTGGAAGCACACTTCTCTTTATAGATCTCCGAGAGGCCCTCACCTCTTATAACATTTCATAATGATGAAGAACAACCAATTGCTTCACCCAGTACTGCAGCTTGCTTCCAATTGATTTGTCCTTGTAGCAACAGGATTCTTCCAAGGGCCCATCGGATCAACATTGACTTGGGGCACGAAAAGAAGAGGTGTTCGTCCCAACTCTTCATTTCCATGAAGGCAACATTTACACCAATGAGGGGCATCACAAATTTTATTAGCTTTTACATTGGCCCAAATTCCCTAGGGGAGGATTTGCCACATAAGAACTACTTTTTTTACTTGATGAGGGGATGCCAAAGGGATTCGAACTTAAAATCCCACTTTTTTTTTTACTAAAAAAAGATCCTTCCATTGGTTAATAAACAACGCCCAAAGAGCTACAATCCCAATCGGGTATCATGAATGGAGTACAAGAGGGACAACTCACCCCAGAAAACCATCCTGAACACTACTACCAGAAGAAATGCTGGGGGGGGGGGGGGGGGAGAAAGCCAAGCAGGTGGTCAGTAGCTCCAATGGATTGTATCACCCTGAATGGTATAAAAGGGGCCTTTCTTCCAAAGCTAGAGAAAGGCGAGCCACCGTGAAGACGTGCCATCAGAATCCCCATGAAGACAGTCCAACTGCCTCCACAAGGTGTGAATCAACTCCAGTCAAAAATCCCGAATAATCTTGGCTAGAGGAATGGTGCATCTCTCAAAGATGCACCGACATCTAGCTCTCCATATAAACCACAAGGTAAGACTACTCTTCAACTCCAAGTAAGGATCATCCACACCACTCCGCGAATGAATGCAGAGGTCCTGACTGATGTCAATCCTCCCATCCTGAACTAAGAGAATCGTGTAGCCCACCTCATGCTCATAGGTGAGGGTCAAGCCTTCAACAGATCGTATCACCCTGAACGATATAAAAGGGCACTTTCTTTCGGAGCTGGAGAAAGGTGAGCCGCTACCAAGACATGCCATCAGAATCCCTGTGAAGACAGTCCAACTTCCCTCACAAGGTGTGAATCAGCTCTAGCTAGAAATCATGAGGTGGTTGGTACTCGAATGGATCGTATCACCCTGAACGATATGAAGGTGCCTTTCTCCTAGAGCTTGAGAAAGAGGAGCCGACACCGAGAAATGTCATCAAAATCCCCTTGAAGATGGTCCAAGTGCCCTTGCAAGGTGTGAATCAACTCCAGCGAAAAAATCTCCAATAGTCTCAATCGGAGGAATTGTGTGTCTCTCGAAGATGCACCGACATCTAGCTCTCCATATAAACCACAAGCTAAGGATGTTGATCAGCTCCCAATAATGATCATCCACACCACTCCACGAATGAATGCGGAGATCTTGAGTGATGTTAATCCTCCTGTACTGAACTAGGAGAATCGTGTTGCCTTCCTCATGCTCATAGTTGAGGGTTGGGCCAGTGAGTGATCCCCAAGCAACCACGCCCCAAGTGAAGGTCTGTGGACCCTCCCATCATGTAAGAAGCTGCAAAATCTATTGCTAAATCTGTTGGGCCAACTAACAATCCCAATGGCAGTGCCACTAAGACTCCAAGTGGAAACCACATCCTGTGCAATCTGGATGTATGTAGCTACTTCAAAAGTTGCCCATTTTTTGTAATGTAGTCTATTCTTTATAAAAATGGTATACTTAAATCACTTAAATTTTGTCTACCAAGAAAAGCGACTAAATTCTCCGAGACCTTGTATATGGACTAACCAATGTGGACCTCATGGATGGTGGATGTCCTCAAATGGAGAAGGATCCAATCAAATAGAGAAATTTGGAAGATAGAGATGGAAAAGGAAAAGTGGACTAGAGAGGGAAGTTTCCAGAGGGCCAAAATTGTCAACAAGCCTGCAGAGAAAAGAAACTAATTTTTTCCCTTTTGTTACCCTTCAGCTCCTACCAGAAAAACTATATAAGAAGACCTCTCCATCAAAGAAGGGATAAGCTAAGAAAGAGAGACTATAGGAGGGAATGCACAATTGAAGCATTGCCTTCACTTTGTGTGTAGGTGTAGTGCTCTAAGCCTACCACTAGTACTTCATTAGGTAGAATAGGAATCAGCTAACTTGGCTCTATGAGTGAAAATGAGCAAGCATTGGTTGGCTATTCTTCTCTTGAGTAGCTAGCTTTGGAAGGTTAGAGTTTTGAGAATGAATACTTGTAGAGTTGAGGTTCACCAAATAGAGTGAATGTGTATTATTTGTCTCTTGTTCATTGGCCGAACGATTGTACTATTACTCTTTTTGAGCTATGTATACTCTTAATCTAAGCATCTTGCTCTAGTATGATTGTGAGTTGAGTATACTCTTTTTTTTGTGCATCTTTCTCTAGTTTCATTATGTTTCATTGTATGTGTTATTTTTCTCGGTTGAAGTTTTCAAATTGCAATCCACACTGCATATTGCACTTAGGAGGACACACCACATTAAGCAATAGATCAAGAAATCGATCTACAGGTTCTCATTTTGGCACATCCGATGGGACCTTGGTTGTAATTTGAACTTTTTAGAAGTTCAGCCCTTAGAAGAATGAAGTTCATGAGGAGCATTAGAGCGATAGTCTATGACTTATACTCACTCCAATAATAAGGAAGGATCTCTTATTCCCATTAAAACTCCCATAAAGGGCGATCAATGGAAGAGGTTACACTACATCCCTCCTAGAGCTCCACCACATACATTTCCACTCCCCGACACATCATCATCACAAGGCATATCAGATCAACCCTCAATGCCTCCCCCAATGGGCATGGCAGACAACCAAGGATCACAACCCGCGGTGATGGGGGACTACTTAACTAATCTGCTCTCTTGGATCAACATCAAATTTCCTTTGTTAAAGGTAGCTCCCCATGAGGATGTGAATGATCATGTTAGAAGGTTCCTATCCCCATGTAAAATTAGGGGGTTTACATTAGCGAGAAGATGATTTCCTTGCCATGTTCCCAACCACTCTTGAAGGGCTCACAGATCGATGGTAGAGCCAATACAATGAAGGATACTTCACCACCTGGGAAGCTCTTAAAACCACCTTCACAAGTATGTTTAACCAATGTAACTCCACAAAACGCACTCTTGATCAATTGGAAAATCTTAAACTACAAAAGGGAGAGGCATGCTCAGAATTGATGACAAGGGTGAAGTCTTTAGTTTCTCATCTTCCTAACAATCCTGAGAATTTTCTAGTCAAGAAATGGGTAGAGAAGGCTTTACCAAAAACTTCTCAACAAAAGCTTAGAGAGTTACTACAAGTTGATGCATCATTGGAAGAGTTTGAAGCTACAACCTCAAGGATCAAAGAAGCAAGACACAAATTCAAAGAACATGAAGGTATGGATGAATTCACATCTGATCCTCTTACAAAATTAAGAAGAGAGTTAGAATCTTTGAAGTTATAGAAAGCCTTGCAAGAGGAAAAGGCTACTTGACAAGGAAGGAATGAAGCTCTAGCTTAGTTGCAAAAAGGATTGGAGGAGCTTAGAACACAAAAAAATGTAAAAACATCTATTTGGTGCACTATATGCAAAAAATCAAGACATTCTTCTCAAGGATGTCCAGAGAGGTCGGTGTGTCAATTCTGTGGAAAACTAGGTCAGGAAGTGAGGGACTGTTATTTTCTCAAGGGTATGCAAGCCAACTGGGCATCACCAAATGTACCTATAAAATAGCCCTTATTACCAAATCCAAGATTTCAAGTGGAAAGCATGCATACCACCACGTAAATTCTTCTAATGAAAGGAAACCTCCATTTAGAAGACCGACACGTCCTATAATGTGCTATAGATGTGGAGAATATGGGAATTTTCAAGGAAAATGCTCCCTGCCAGAAGGCTCTCCACCTTGTAGCTATTGTCCGGACACAATGGATCATTCTATTAGTGGTCCAAATCCATCCTACCAAGTCAATGTTATCTCTATCAATAAGGGGAAGCATCGAGCAATCCATTCAAGTGAGAGAGAAGAGAGCATTACTCAAAACTTTCCAGGTACTGTACAATCTTCTCATGTACATTGTCCACACTCTGCTAGCTTATCTCAAACAAATGACTTGAGTAGTATCTATGATGCTCCTAGGTAATTTGGACAATCTTCCCAAGCTAATGAAGTTGACCCATTGTTTAAAAATCAAGTTAATATAGTTGACGTATTTTTAAAAAATGGTCAAACGAATGAAGTCAACTCGAAAAGTGGGCAAGTTAATGGAAAAGTTTACCATTTTTTTTAAATGGCTACATTTATAAAGTCGACCAATTTTTGAAACGTGGTCAACTTGAAGTTGCACAATTTTTCAAAAATGGTCCATTTAATGAATTTAATGGAAAGTGTCTACTAAAAAATGGATAACTTTTTGAAGTCGATCCATTTCTCCATATTAGCCCAATTCAAGCCACTCGACTAAGTGATCCTGGTCATCTTCATAGAGTTGCTCCCTTGCACAATTATGGTCCACAAAACATAACCTCAAGCTATGCTCCAAAGTTTAAACATGTTTGCAACAGAGAGAAGAAGAAAATCAAGAACTTAATGCGAAACCATCTTTCAACCCAAGCCTAGAAGCTAAATTGGTTTCATTGCAAGAAATGGATCAAGAGCTAGAAGTGTAGACTAGAGCTCAGAGAAAGAAAGTAGAGGCAAGGATCTTTCAAGAAAAAGAATCATGTATGAAAAATTTTGAAGTCTTGCAAGAAATAGACAAGGCTTTTGAAGAGACAATGAAGGGAATACATTCAACTAATGAACCTCATCTACCTTTGCCAACACCATCCATCATCAAAACCTAGGAGATACTAAAGAAAACCTTCAAGAAGGTCTCATTGTATGATCTATTAAGATTGGATGAAGGATTTATAAGTGAAGTCATAGTTATCATATATACATGGTCTCCTCCAACAATGCTTGCAATAAGTGATGGGCACACTCCAATGGATCCGATGAAAGCTGCATTTACAGAGTCCATGTCTATCAATCACTATATATGGAAGGACTATAAATGGAGTAATCATAGATGGAATTTTTTATGGAATTTAATCCCTCAGATTTGCACACTAGAAGTGAAATGAACCTATCCCTCATAAGCTTTCCAACAAGCTATAGGATACCTCAAATGGATCTGTTTAGGTCAGTGAACAACTCTATAAAAAAAAACTATGCAGAGATGTAGGATATGGAAAAATTAGGGTTACACAGATACACCAATTTCTTTGCACAAAAAACTAATTTCAAGAAGCCCTCTTAGGGAAAGTAAAAAACATACATAAGCTATAGAATTCACTTTGAATCTCATGAATTGGATATGTAGACAAGTATTTACAACTATTATAAGCAGACTATGTCTATTCCTACAAGAGACTAGAGGGGGTGTGGGCTTGATAGCTCCTCCTTGCTCCTCCTCTGAGCATATAACACCCGCCATTGCATTTTTCCTAGCATGGACTGTTGTGTTTCAACTCCTTGAGCCTTGGATGACTCTCTCCTTGATCCTCCTTGAGTATATGTCTCTTGGTCTTCAATGGCCTACAAGACTTTCATGCATTTGTTGACTCTTCACCTCCTTTTATAGCTTTTGGATGCCTCTCCCGACTTTTCCACTGCCTTAGGACT